>CM040185.1:13367726-13437726 GCA_022606455.1 Callitettix versicolor | reverse complement strand
GTTATGGTTTATTGCTATTGTTTACTAAATATAAGTAATAAAAATATATCATTATTTCAAATTTTCAATTGAAAAATTAATTATTGAGCAGCCATCATGGTAAGGCTTAGTCTTGGAACCTGAAATCAGCGACAATACTGGCTTCTATATCACTTTTTGAGGGATTGTTAAAACACACACACACACACACACACATTCACGTGTGCGTGTTAGCACTTAATTTTTGTTCGATTTATTTAATTCAGACTTGGGAGAAGTCAGTTTTTGTAATATTTTGACAAATTTGTTAACTTACAAATCCTGTTTAACCATTTCTAAATGTTGGTCATTCCAATTTTTTTTTCACCGTAACTTTTTATTTTACACTTTTTTGAAAATATAATTTCATTTAGCCTGTGTACTTTACTCAGCGTTAAAATCTGCATAAATTAGCATTTACAAATTTCAAATTCCATTCAAAAGTACGAAAATAAAATACACCTTGGCCGTGGTCAATATTAAAAATTTTAAATTCTGCATATGACAATTTCAGTGATTATCACGGCAAAATCATATTAAAAAAAATTATTGTTGGAAATATGCTTCTATTACTGCTTCAGTAAGACTATGTGGCGCTGTTGTTCTTAACTGACCGAGCGAAGCAAGTTCTCAGATTCAATTCAACCTTTCGACATTTTATTTGTGTGTTACACAGTTTTGTCCAAACGCATTGCCGATTGTTTTGAAATTTGGTACGAAGCTACCGTCTATAAAGCCTGAACGAATGTTACGAGTGCTTGAGCACTGTCATGGACCTGTGGCCAGGCAATTAATTAAGAAGAATACTCTTCGACCACTGCTGTTTTTGAACTACTAGTGTATCTTCACGCATGACTAAAATTTGAAAAAAATTTCTACGAACCAATTTTGATAACATGTACAGATTTTCTATTTTCTTTATTGCTTTCAAAACAGATTTTTTCAGAGTTAGGCTAACCAGTTTTGTTTTGTTTGTACCTTTAAGCAAAATTTTATCAAAACGCTTAGGCCATATTTTAATAAAATCATTTTTTTGACAAAAGAAAAGCTTAAAAAATTTTAAAAAATGGTTTTGATATATTGGCAAATCAAAACTGTATGCCGAAATCGGTCAGTTTGTTCAGTTTTCAAAGAATTGCACAAACACATAGGCCTATAGACATTTAGACACTGATAAAGTAGTTCAAAGAACAATACATCTGACAGTATATTCATAATTATTATACAGACTAATTTAACTAGCGGAAATTTTACTATCATTATTCCTATTTTATTAAATAAAGAAATAAATGTCATTTGAAATATGAATTAAATTTTGTGATATCTATCTATAATTCTACGCCGTCTTCCGATCTCCAACCTCCACTGATCGCGATCCCACCACAGGTCTTCTGGTAGATCCCTTTTTTTATTTCCTTTTCGACTCCCTCTCTCCTGCTCAGTCTCGGCCTTCCTCGTTTTCTTCTTCCAGATGTTCACCATTGCATGATTTTTTTGGGAATTCGCTCATCCGGCATTCTTTGTACATGCCCTTACCAAACCAGTTGTTTTGTTCTTATATCTTCTACAATTGTACGCCTTACGTCCATTATCCTCCGTATACTTTCATTTCTCACTCTCTCCTTTCTTGATCTTCCTGCCGTTCTTCTCCAAAAGTCCATCTCAGTAGCCAACAGCATTCTTTCTGTTCTGCTCTTAATTGGCCATACCTCACTACCATATGTTATAATGCTTTTTACAATTGTGTCATAAATTCTTTTTTAATTCTCTTTTGAAATGTTTTGATCCCACAACACCCTGTTCAGCATAGATACAGCTCTCCTTCCAAATACTATTCGTTCTTTAATTCCTTCATCTAATGTACCATCTTGTGACATTTTAAGTCCTAAGTACGTATAATTTTGAGAATGCTGTATCCTCCGTCCATCTTCTAAAATTATGTCGTGCTGCCGTCCTCCAATGCACATGCACTCCGTTTTCCCCAGATTCACTTTAAGTCCCCACTTACTGTATTCCTGTATTTTGTGTATTGAATACACTTACTGTATTCCCACTTACTGTATTGAATTTTGTGATATTTAGAATTATTATACCAGCTGACACAAACAACAGTTAAGTATCAGCTGATTGAACAGTATTTATTAGCGTTGGTTTTATTGTTAGCGTTAAATTTTTAGCTAGATAATCATATGGCCTATATTAAACGCATTTTTCTAACAAAACTTGGAAAAAATTCTCAAAAATGAAAGTCACCTAGATCGGTTTTCCGACCCAAAAATCAAAATTGTTAGAGCCGTTTCCGATAAAAATGATATATACATATAAAGCTTTTGTGATTAATATTATAGGATAAGAAAAGGAACTCTGATCACTATAAAATTCGTAACTTCTTTTACCTCGTAAGTTTTTGAAACTTTATTGGTAAAATCCAATTTTAGAAAAAGTGTAAAATAAAAAAGATGATATTTTTTTAAAGTGATCATTTAAAAAAAATATTTTCCTGAATAACGAACTCGACTAAGTTGTTTCTAAAATTAATTTTTGTCTTCAAACCTATGCATATGCGCTTCCACATACATTTTTAATGCATGTCGTCTCAAAACGTGTTCTAGATGTCATATTTAGTGTTCATTTAATATTTAAAAGTTTGGTTTTTACCATAATAGTCAATATATATTGCTCTTTTTCCAGCAGAAATTCGGCAATAAAATAAACAACATTTGACAGTTAATTTTTTTATTAATATTAAACGTAAACAATAAAATTTACAAACAGTTATAAGGTTAAATCATAAACTATAGTAAAAGTTTCATAATTTAATGCAGTAACAACATGTTAAATAACAAATAGCAACATCAAAATATTTTTAAAAAATCATAAATAAATAAAGGACTTTTTTTAATTTTATTTATTTATTTAAAAAATATACGTAAAACCACACGAATTCACAAACTTTTAATCTAAATTTAAAACTAATTTTTGAAACTCTTCTCATATAGGGATCCTGGAAATGATGCAGCAGATTAATTAGCGAAATAAACTCAAACACGCTGTTAATATAACACAACAGCAACGATACTTTGAAGAACAACAAACGAACATGGTAAACTGTAAATTTGGAGGAAAGTTAAATTTAGATTTGGATCTGCATAAATGTACATCATTTGAGCTTCAATCAAGTACAATATACCTTTGTACCAAATTTCAAATCAATCGGTTAATGCGTGCGGCTAAAACTGCATAAACTCGTCATTGCAAATGTGGCCGCCATCTTGAAACTGAAGTAAATAGGAGCAAGTCTTACACCTTGTACAGACTTTATACAAGTTACATTTGTTCCAAATTTCAAAACCATTGCTGCATGTATTTAGCTAAAACTGTGTACACTTATAATCGCTAAATCAAAGACCGCCATTTTGAAACAGAAGTGAATCAGAAAAAAGTCTTACACATAAGGCATTCAGGCTTAATACAGGCTGACCAAATATCAGAAAAATTGGTCAGTGTTTTTGGCCAAAACAAACAAACACACAAACCAAATGCAGAAGAGTCGTGGTGAAACAGAGTCCGCACATCGCTTGGTCAATAAATAATAAATAAAATATATATACTTAGTAAATCCTAAAAAACTAATTCAGTGTATGAGTCTAACAACAGAAATTAAAAACAAATTTTAATCTTAACTTAAAATTTACTATTTTAACATATGTTTTAGATAGGTAACACTTTTTTTGGTTAGTAAATACTATTGGTTATTTATTATAACTAGCTTTAAAGTTCTTCAGTTATTGAGAAATTAGCACTCTCAGTGCACCCAAACAAAACCTACAACTATAACGAAGAGCTTGTTTTTTCGGTCAAATTTCTACTTGTTTCATTTTTTTCTGCTTCATTTTCATTCATTTCTTCTTCATCGGTATATTCATCTTCAGGTTCAGTTGTAGTTACCGGTTTTTTTGTCGTAGTCGTGGTAGGTACGGGCGTAGTCACTGGTTCAGGACATTCCTCATAAAGTACTTCCACGTCGTCCAACGCAATTGTTCCGTAAGTAGCACCGTCTTCAAACTGAGATTCAAATATTAACTGGAAACACAATGTTTTACATTAATCAAATGTTTTCCGTACACTGTATTTGTATTCAATAAAATTTATTACTGGTAATTAACTGCTTTACTTACCTTGAAAGGTCGAGTTATATAGAGCGGTACTTCAATATACTGCCATTTGTTTCCTACTGTGTTATTGCCCCACAGCTCAAATGTTGTGTCTGGATCGTGGAACAGCTGTGTGGATTTGTTGAGATAAGCATGGAACAACTGAGAACCAAACAATTAATATTGTTAGTCTGACAATTGATTTATCAAACATTTCAGCAATGCACACTTTTGCTACCTCGAAAGCAATAGAAAACACATACATTTTTGTTTTAGAGGTTTGTATTGTAAAATTTGTAGTAATTATATTTTTTTAAATTAAATGTCTAGCTAAAAATTTCATAAGTATCTATAAATTTTAATAGACATCTAAAAATTTTAGATGTAAATTAAGTAAGGAAATGGTGTAGCTCAATTGCTATGACATAGTATCGAAGTAATTAAGCCCTAATCGAAAGTCCTAACTTTAAATAAAAAGTAGAAACAGTTTAACAGAACTGAATGTGAATGGCCTCGTAGAAGTGGCAGTCATGGTAAAACTCAATTCTGAGGCCATGAATGACTATAATTTTTAGAACACATTGGGTCATTAAAATTTTAAAAAATCTTATATAATGAAGGTGGTCAAGTTTTTTATATATTCTTCTTCTTTTCTGCTAGGATTATTGTCGCTATGTTCAGTATAATGATCTGCCTTCCCTAGCTTCGTCAATTCTACTTTCGTTGATGTGTTTCGGGAACTTCCATCTTCAAAAACTGTATCTATATTCTAGAATATAGAGTTATAGATATAGTTATAGTATAGAGTTATACTATAGAGCAGGGGTCTCCAAACTACGGCCCGAGGGCTACATCCGGCCTGCGGACAGATTTTGTCCGGCCCGCGGAGAGCTAGCATACTTGAAAACTCCTTTTAGAGAACATATTTTTCTCTAATGACAGGAAAATTAATAATATGCAGTGTTGCCGTTTTGCGGACTTTAGTCCGATTTGCAGCCTTTTTTAAACGTTGCGTACTTTTTCGGACTTTTTTTCATCAGTGGACTATTTCACTTTTTACCACCGGCAACAATGATAATATGGTTTTGGCCCTCGGAACTTACTGGAGTAATCAGTATGGCCCTAAGGCTGGAAAGTTTGGAGACCCCTGGTCTAGTTGATAGCGTACTGGGCTTTTATCCGAGATCCCGGGTTCGATTCCCGGCCAGGGCTATAGTATAGAGTATAAGAGTATAGATATAATTTTTGAAGATGGAGGTTCTCCGAAATACGTCAACGAAAGTAGAATTGATGCAGCTAGGGAAGGCAAATCATTATACTGAACATAGTAAGATGGTCAAGGTTTATTTTTGTGTTCAATGAAATCTGAAAATATAAAATCATAAATTATGCAGATTTTATTGTTATTTATGAAGATGTAATAAGATTTTTGAAAAAGTGCAGAATAAAATTATGATTTTTTTCTTAAATTTGCTAAGAGATATGTTAAAACAAATGCACAACACACTACTACTAAATGGCCCACATTAAAGTTGTCAGTATTATTACTACTTAATTTATTTTCACTTATTATTATTATATATTTCCATTTATTCCTTCATGGTTCAAAATTTTACATATAAGAAGGGTCTATAGGGGACATTAATACCTGTACATAGGATGGTCCTTAAAATTTACATTATAAAATATTTGATTAATTAATGTGATTAAAAATATAACATGTTGCTATAAAACCCTAGCAACATGTACTTTTGTTTTCTGACAATTTATTTACACAAACTAAACTAAAAAGTTATTAATCAATCTATAAATTCATAACCTCACTTTTCAATTTTTTTTAGCACTTTCTTATTAACTTCCAAACTTTTAACATTATTTGACAATTCATTAATATACTTTATTGCATAATAAACATAGCTTCTTTGATCTATAGTTAATGCATGAAACCGAAGCTGAATATTTTTCAGACACGTATTAATTACTTTCCTTATTCTGTTTTCATTTTGTTATATTCATATAAAACAGCTTTCATGACAAAAAATTGTCCAATGATTTATCTTTATCTTGATATCTTAATTATCCAATTATCTTTAACAATTTCTTTTTAAGTTTCAATAAGGGATTGTAATTTCACTTAAATGATCACATTTTTTAATATAAAAAAAAATCGCTGACCTCGCTAAACAGTACACATTATTGGCCTACCTTGATCGAAGATTGTCCATCTCCTTGCAGGAGGTACCAGAAGCGTACGCATCCTAGAGGTCCTCGGCTTTTGTCTTGTGGGCTGATAGCATGGAAGTTTACTGATATAAAGTATCCCGTTGTAGTGCCGACCATTTCATAGGAACTGTAAACATAACCATCTGCAACAAGTACATATAATGTTATTTTAGTAAAAACAGTCAAGTTGTTTTCTTATTAAATAGTTTTAGGGCCTACTAGTTCATCATGTAGCTGACGAGCATGAAATTATATGCATCATTTTGCAAAAACCATGTTCAATATAAAATGATTTGTTTACAAATATTTTAAAATTAAAAAGCAAAAGCTCATATTGTACTTGATTACAATCCATCACATCTTAGTATCATTTAAAACCAGAAGTGATATGAATTTCAAATATATATATTATTTATTTAATCGATTGTTTCCCCTTAGGAGAGCGATTGAACTTGTAATATATGATTTAATCTTCCGGTGTTTGCCCTCTTTTCCTCACAGAATCTCTTCATCCTATCCGAATGCTCCTTTTTACTCTTAGCTGTCCACTTTTTTTGAAGTTGTTGTGATGTTTTATGTTGAAATTTAATCTTAAAATTTAATATATATATATATATATATATATATATATATATATATATATATATATATATATATATATGCTATGCAAAAGGTTCGGCTACTGAGAATGAAGAGGGCTCTTGGTATAACGCGTGATATCTACAATAAGAGATATATGTCGACACACACAAAAATCAGACACTACAACACAGTCATAAAACCGGAGGTATTATATGCAAGCGAAACGTTAGCACTCCACACAAAAGCTACCATGGAGGGTATTTTGAAGGAAGAACGCAAAATCTTGAGGAAGATCCTTGGTCCGAGATTAACAGAAGATGGATACAGGTTGCACTCCCGGAAGACCACAGAGAAGATATCGAACCTGGCAGCAGATATCAGAAGAAGGAGGCTTCGGTTCTATGGACACATCAGTAGACTCCCAACAACGAGACTTGCCAACAGAATCCTTAAGTACAAGGTGTCAAATCAACAACGTCGTGGATCGCACAAGTCAGAATAGACCTACATGACGCAGGAATAGACTCAACAGACGTTGAAGACAGACACACATACAGGAGAAAGATGCTCGGTTGGAAGGTCCCTGAGAATGAAATCCCAAAAAGAGCAGGGGTAAAATGGACGGAGGAGCAGAAGAGGATCAATGGGGACAGGATGAGGGAGGTGTGGAGGATTAGAAGGAACAAGACATGAGTCGGAGTGCTTTGCGTGATCCAACAGGGTCTATGCACAAATAATAATAATAATAATAATAATAATAATAATATATATATATATATATATATATATATATACATATATAGACATCGGACATCAGCTAAGAAACCTTACATTTATCGTAAAATGGCATAAAACCAGCCATGTTACTTCACTATATGTTTTTTTCTACAGTGAAATATATTCAATGCCTTGCTTACCAGTAGCATTGACATTCCTCCAATTCCAAACTGCAGAGCCTCCATTTTTAAATCCACAAGTATGTGTGTTGAAATTACATAAAACATCGTATGGGAAGCCTGTCTTCTGCTTGTTGCCTGTGTTACAAACATTTCAGAATTAGAAATCTAATTATAATTTCTTGTTTAAGTAGGCTGGGTATTTATAGTGAAGTATTACTTTTAAACTTGTATGGAGTAAATTTGTACATAATTGTGTTTAAGATTTCTTATTTCGGTTTTTATTGCTTTTGATTATACTTTTTTGTGATCAATACTTTTTTTTGGGGGTCCTTGCGTGTGATAACAGACTTTATACGTTTATAGTATTAAGTGTTTTTTTTTTTTAATAATAGCTAGAGCTAAGTTTGTAACTACATGAAAAGAATTTGTCGCAAACTTTTCTTACATATAACTATTCTTTGTTGATACTTATTGAACCACGTGTTTGGAGAAGTAACCAATATGTTTTGTTTAAAAAGTAAAGGACAAGACGTCAATAAAATTTCATGAAAATCTTTGGAACTTTGATAAAGTCTGACCTTTAAGGGTTTTTGGTCCAAAAATGTCTTGAAAGCAATATTGTTTGTAATTTTTTTAAAGTGATATGGCCAAATTTTTCCTGAGATGTAGTGGTCCAACATGCTAAATTTCATCAAAATCTCAATTACAGTAGACTCGCAGTAATCCAGTGTATATCGGACATTGCTGTTGTCAAAATTATCGAAAATGGTACTAAATTAGTACGTAAATTGAGAAAAAGTATAATACAATACAAACACTTTTATTTTAATAACTGGTTTAAAATGGATTTTTTTTAAAAAAAAGATCAAAACAGCATGAAAAACTCTTAAATATCCATGAAAAACCATTAAATTTTCTCAATGTGCATTACAGTATTAGTGTATATTACCAGTTAAAAATATAATTTGTTGTTCTTAGAAAATAATTTTGAATACTTTTCTATTTTGTAGCTGTAAATGAACTTTCCATTTCTTTTTCTTTCAGGTTTTTTAACGACCAAAATGTCATGTGCTGCAACGACGTTTCTTATGCCCATTTTACAAATATCTTAACGCACTTAAAGCTTCATTATGTCGAGTTATATGCTGATGTTTTTTTAAGCTCGTTGTCTTAATTTGTGTTTGTATCATCACTGTTACTATGCATGTTGTTTATTATTTCGTTGTCAGTCACAATTTGGCTTCAAATATCATGTTACACAGTACTTCAATGAAGGAATTATTCCAAATACGTATAACACTAAACAGTAAAAGCTTTTAAATGGAACACAAATAAATAACAGTAATCCATGGATTACTGGATATACTGGATTTTTGCGAGTATACTGTAATTCGTTTCTAGCAATTTGCACAGATACGTAGATTGATAGACATCTAAGTAAAATAACATTGTTAGACTCATTGTTGTATCCACCAGAAATTTAAGATCAGTTATTTTCATAATCACAATATTTTCTGTTTACTTGTATAGTTAAATGATTAGGATTATATAACTATTCTTCCCGTCAGTGATCTATCAACTCACCTCATAAAGGCTACCGCGGTTTCGAAACTCTATAGTTTCATCTTCAGGCCATACAAAATGTTAAATCCCTCTGTCGAGGTCGTCACAAACTCAAACAAGACATTAAAACATACATCACAAACACTAAGCACAATTACACATTTAAAATATTCATCATGCAATTCGGCTTGACCAAGCTACACACGCGACTCGTACGTCGTTACATTCTGGACTGTGGAGTCTCCATCATTAGTAGTGCGCCCGTCGTTGTTATCAGTTACAGTGCGTCTGTTGGTTTTTGTTACTCAAATCACTTATCCTTAGAGCCATGTCATATATTAGATTTTGATTTAAATGAAAGTTTTTCATTGAAGATATTTTGGGGGTCCGATTTTTTGCTCTTGTAAATCTCAAACTCTTCAATCGCATCCATATAACTACTTTTATGACACAAATGTAATATTTCCATGTTGGTACGGATGTCTTCAAATTTATGGTTTTTGTCCATAAGATGTTCTGTGAAAGCCGAGTTTGTCGATAATGCACTTCTAGGTATGTGCTCTTTAAATCTTTTCTTAAAAGAGCGAGATGTCTGACTGGTATAGAAGCTTAGGCAATCACTACATTTCATTTTGTATACGCCAGTTTTTTCAAAGTTATCTCCACTTTTATTTGCAACTGACTTCTTTAATAATGTTGACAACTTATTATTTGTTCTGAAAGAGACATTTATATTTTCTTTGGCTAATTCTTTTTTTAGGGTGTGGCTTAAAGTTGAACCATATTCCGTGGAGATGTATGTTTTTTTATCGGGAACGATATTTTTATTTTTGTTTTTTTGTTTGGCAATAAGCCTATCAACAATTGAGCTTTTATATCCATTAGAAACAGCTATGCACTTAATGATGTTCACTTCATTTCCATAGCTTCCTTTGTCCATAGGGAGTGAAATTAACCTGTGTACCAAACTATTGTAAGCTGCCATTTTTATATTGTATGGATGGTGGGATGAAGAATGTATTGTTAAATAGAAAAGCTTAATTCAGTGACATAATGTTTCTAGGTGTTATCCCTAGTTTTAAATCATTTTTGAAAATTAAATAGGAACCAACAGTTTTTCTACATACTCACCAGTACACTTATATAGTTTGTGAATACGGCGGATGTCACTCGCACTTAAACCCTTCTTCTTCCAGATTGGTCCGATGGTAACTCCAGTTTTAGCTTGTAGAGTAGGAGAAACTCCATCCTGTCAATCATTATTAATTAGCTAAAAATAATTTAAGCTTTGAATAATTACAAAAAACATGAGGTAAAATCACATAATAATAACCATAATTCTAAATATTAAAATAATTTAATGTTTAACTTAATATTTTCATTAATGACAACCATTAATTTTTAGGGACCATAGACCCCATTTTTAGGACAAGAACCCTTATAAATTTTGATGTTCATCTGTCCGTCGGTAATGTACCTATTACTCGTAAATGATGTGACAACTGATAATTACGATATTAGGGAAAAATAAACTAGGAAAATATAAGTTAATAAAAAGCATTTTCAGGAGTAACTAAGAAACATAATCTGAAATAAAAGTATTCATTTTTTTTAATTATCTAGTGTGAGATATCATTTGTAACTATAACTGATTCTGAATATATATAGTTTTTGCACATAGAGTTTATATACATCCCATATAAGTTTATGTTTTCATGTGCCCTATCTGATTTCAACATGCTAGGTCAGTAAATCTTGAACCAATTATAGTCCTAGTCTAGATCAAAACAAAAACTGGATTTTCAAAAACGTATATATTTTTTATATTTTCATATTTATGAACCTTATCGAAAGTTTTTTGAAAAATTTGCCAACTTTAAAAGTTTTTTCTATGCCATTGACTTTTTCAAGTATAGATAAATTAGGTAGAATACAATTCAAGAGTCATTTTTATGTTTAGACATCAAATACAGATCTAAAAGGCCTCTTATATGCTACAAGCAGTGCAACCCACTGTCACAGCAGTACAGATGACTTGAAAATCAGCTGTTCCATTCATATTAATATGTGTTTTGTAATTGAAACAAGGTGCCTAAGAACAGTACATACCTTAAACACTTGAGCTTAAAAAGTTTATTTTTTTCTAAAACGATATAATTTATTGTGTTAACCTGCAAACATATTCAACGTGATACCATTTATGATGTTTGTTAACCAAAAGTAATATTTTTCTAATGATACAGTGAACATGAAAAATCAATCAAAAATGAGATTTCTATGTATGTATTCTTAGGTTCATCAAATCCAAAGAAATGGTTTTCACTTGTATGTCTGTTTGTATGACTAGGCCTTGCATTTTGCTGGAAAACGAACGGTGCGATCTTAGAAAATTTGGTAGTGTATTTTACTCACTTTTTGGCAATTAACTTTAACATTTTTTTTTTTAATTGTGCTAAAATGTGATTGATAGTTACATGCTAAAAATAAAACATGTGAGCCGTTAACTTCTTAAAAAATCTGATAAAGATCTGTCAAGAAACAAAATTGTCCGATTTAGGATATTTATGAAGATTCATATTTAAAAAAAACAATAATTTCAAAATAGAAAAAATACAATTCATGAAACATTTTTTAAAAAATTACGCTATTTGAAAAATGTAAATTAAACTCGGACACAATATATAATTCAATTTGATGGCAAAATTTCAATTTGGTGGCAGCAAAGCATGAACTTTTTCTGAAAATTAAAATTTTTTCGTCTCAAGTTTTTTTTATTTAAAAAAAAATCACCTCCATTTTTCTTTCTTT
Source organism: Callitettix versicolor (assembly GCA_022606455.1). Lineage (NCBI taxonomy): Eukaryota > Metazoa > Arthropoda > Insecta > Hemiptera > Cercopidae > Callitettix > Callitettix versicolor. The sequence continues at coordinate 13,425,479 of CM040185.1, read as the reverse complement.
TTTTAACTGACTTCTAGGTTTCACAGTCGGGACACGAAAAACTGCCATTTTTTAAAAATCCTGCTAAAAGGGCTTTATGATAATCAAATAAAACATAAATTACCAGTTTTAAAAAGGTCTATACTTAAAAACAACAATAAAAGTAGTGCTTACTTTTGAAAATGCATACTCATCGTACATCATGATAGACTTGTAGTCAAACTTCTCCCCCAAAGTGTCGACTGACTTGGAGTCGTGGGTTGCAAATGCAGACGCAAACCCCTACAAAATATGTTTTTTTAAAAAACACCTGGATAGTTATTCTCACTTTACATGTTTATATTACTTAAGCTCAGGATGTACTCTATGGTTTTGTTAAGCAATACCCATGCCATCTTTATTTTGGTCAGAACTCTCACAAATTTATTCTCTAATTGTTTGGAACTTTATTTTTGCACAGTGTTTTTTTTGCAAAATACTTTGCACACTTCTTTTTTTTAGTATTATAATTTTTTGCTGTAAATTAATTAAAAAATTTTTTTAACATTATTTAAAAAATGAATAAATTTTAAAACTGTAATTGTTTGCTGCATCAAATCTAATCTGTCATTAAATAGAAGTTACGCTACTTATTTACTTTTACGAGCTAGAACTCTCTGCCTTCCGAACAGTGACCACCTGTAACACTTTCTTACTTTAATTATATTTTGCCAATAAACGTAGATCCAGTCGTCTCGGTCAGGTCTGTTCATTTCGTGCCAGAAACCGACAGAATGCCCAAGCTCATGAACAACAATACCAAAGTACCAACAGCGTTGACCAAGCGATAGTCTTTGAGCACCGGTACCAGTTCTGCCAACTGGTGACCAACAAGCCGAACTGAAACAAAAATTCCCTTATTTTTAAAATTAAATACAATGGTATTTTTCATGTTGTACTGTTTTATATATTTTAAAAGTAATGCAAAAGAAGGAAGAGTAAAATTAGTCCTGTAAAAAACAATGTTAAGACCCATTTTGGAAGTGAAACTTCGGTACTTATTAAAGGAAAAAAAGATTTAGTGATCACACTGTACTTCTAGTTTACCCCATGCACCTTATCTGTGTTTACATAACACATCCAAGCCGCCTCGGTGGCCTTGTTGATAGCGTACTAGGCTTTCACCCCGAGGACCCGGGTTCGATTCCCAGCAAGAGCTTGGCAATTTCATACGCTATAAATCATCCCATCGTCTGCATTAGCCCAAGTGTGCACAATAATCGGACGTTAAACACCAAAAAAAAAAAAAAGTCTAGTTTATACTACTCTCACTCATATTTATAAGATTTACATAATTATCAAAGGAAGAAAGACTTAACTCATGGGAGTAAAATGTTTTAAGAAGTTCAAAAGGCAGCTGAAGTGAGGAGCTGATGGTTTTAGCGATCTCACCGTTCCTTTAGCTAACACTAACCTCATTCATCTACTTAAGATACAAACACTTATTTATTATTACATAGCTCAGCTAACTCTACAGTGTAAAGCAACCTGTGTTAATGGCATTAATGATACTGGCCTAATGTTCGGTATCAAAGTTCTGGAATACATGGCAACCTGCCAGTGTATCTCATTCATGCATGCAGCGCTCTGTATGGGCGGACCTCATTTTCCAAACTATTTGTGTGTGTTCTCACGAGTAAGAATATTAAATAAATTAAGTGGGATGTCATAGCACAAATGGAGAAAAATCTTGAAAACAAGGATCAAGAGAAAGAAAAATTAAAAGGGAATCGGCAGAGCAAGCATTTCAGGGATGTTAGGAAGGGTGTAATAGTAACCCTAGTAATTCAGTCATTCATTCAAGTTAAAAGAAAGACTTTTAGTCTGGGACGAGAACAGAATCTTTAGAAAATTAAGACAAACTAAGAAATCAAGAACATTGTTGTTGCTGTTGTTGTTGTTTCCTATGGCTAGCCCGGACTCCAGTTCATCAGCCTCCTTGCCTCCCAATACAGCCGAGCGAAGCCCTTCTGTCGTCTCGAATCAGCATTCAATCCAGGGCATGTCAGCAGGTTTCCTTATTCATATTTGAGTTCGTCTCTTGTCACAAAGGGCACACTTCAAAGGAGTAGACGCCAATGTGCTTCAAGTGGGCGGCGAAGCAGTCATGACCCGTGTCAAGATGGAACTGTGCCACTGACTGTCTCCTTGGTTTTTCCTTCAGTCCATCCCATTCCGCATCTATATTTTCCCAGCATTTGCCTTTTGCTATGCTCTTCATTTTTTCCATCTGCTGTTTCTTCATTGTACTTTTGAGCATGGCTTTTGCCTTATTTGGATTGGGCAAATGTTTGTGTTGGGGTAGGAGTGAACCTTTCTTTGCCAGCTCATCTGCAGGCTCATTTCCTGACATACCTACATGAGAAGGGATCCATTGGAACACTATATTTCTGCTTAATTTTTGAAGCGTTCGTAACATTTGATGTATTTCTTTAAGATTGTTGCCCGCTGATGGGGGACAAAGTTACTCGCATCTGCAGCAAACCTTAAGCTCTATGTGTCCCCTGGATGGTGCTAAATGAGTAACAGTGCTGGCATTAGCCATCCCAATACGCAAAATCAAGAACATGTTTAAAGCGAAAATTTTGTACATTGTGTCTTTCATAAATATTAATAGAATCAGATGGTTGCATCTTGTTGGAAAGTGGAAAGATGACCTTGAATGGCAATGAAAGGAATGCCACGAGGAAGGAGGATTAAAGGTATGTCAATGGAAGTGCTAATTCAATGATATAAGGGCTATCCAGAATGTAGCTTACGTTTTCAAATAAAAACAATTTAAAATGACAAAACTTTTTTTATAGACATTTTTATTATGATAGCCTAAGTCTTAAGGTACTTTCAACATAATCCATGTTTAAATTGAGGTGCTTCTTGTAGCAATACACCAGTTTGGTTTAAAGCATTGACATAGAATTCTGCTGCCTGTGGTTTTAACCACTCGTTCATTCCTTTCTGTAAATCATCGAAGTGCTGGTTGCGAACAAGGTCTTCATACGTGAAAACAAATAGTAGTCGCATGACACCAGAACTGAAGTATATGGAGGATGGTGGAAAACTTCCCAAGCAATCAAAGTGCTCCCAGATGCAGTTAGTAAAGTGCAGGCATATAGTGTTATGAAAAATTAAAATATTTCAGTTGTTCTCAGTTCAGTTGTTTTCCTTTAATTTTTGAAGACTCCCACAATACCTTTCAGAAGTTATTATTGAACCATGTTTGAAAAAATCGACAAGAATCACACTTTTCCTGTCCCAAAAAACAGTGCCATAATGTTTCTTGCTGACAGTGTCTGCAAACATTTCCTTGGTTTCCTGGAGGGTGGAGCTCGTGTCCCCACTCCATAAACTGTTTTCCATACACTTTACAAAGTTTCCGATGAATTTCAATCAGTTTGTTATTTTCTGCTAACAAAAACTTGATCAGTGATCGTACTTCACAACTAGCAGGATTTCCTATCGCAGCAAACATTTTAAAAATGCGCAGTTCACTAAAGAGAAGGAACACAAATCCCACACTACCACAGCTGGATGCACACTGAATGACAAAACACCTAGACACCAAGATGGCGACGGTAGCCCCAGCCCTTGCCAAGTCAGTCTAAAATGTAAGTTCTTACGATAGTTCTCGTATAAGGGATGCCTCAAGGATGTTGGATGTGAGAAGATGAAGAAAAGTTTCTGGTTGTGATTAGACCATAACTCAAGTAGATAGGAGGAAATTGTCATTGTTTCATTTAATTTGAACAAAATCTGTACAAACAATATTTTGAGAAAATATATGAGATTTTACTTTCCAAATCTGCAGTTCATTACATATCAAATCTGTGAAAATTTATGAAGAAGTTCAATTAATTTTAGGACGTCAATTAATTCGATTAATCTTGTTCTTGTGGAACATGTGATTGTATAAGGTTTAACACACATACCTGTCTTGGTTATAAAACACATCAACGTAGTTGTCTTCACCTGACCATTCTTTGAATCTAATACAGCTTTTTTGATGGTAATGCGTCATTGCTCGCATTAATATTTCACACTGTGGCGAGTCTGGACAACCTGTTTGAAGAAAACTTACTATAAACTGCTCTCTTATAATTTCTTTAAATTATTCATATTATTATAAACAACATATTATATGTACTAAAAAACAGCAATACAATAGAATCTTCATATAAACATATAACAAACTTGAACTCTAGATTTTACAAGAGTTAAATACATGAAGTGTCCAGAAATTAAGAAATTGTAAAACTATGTTACTACATAGTTTCCACCAATATTGAGACACTTATAGCGGTTGACCAACTTGCTCATTCCTTAAAGAACAATCCACCATGACAGAGACAACTGTACAGAGTTTTTTTTATAATAAATAGTAATTTAACTCATGATAAATGGTTAAAAAAAGAATTATAAGGATGTATAAATGAAGAATACTCAAATTATATACGCCTCAGATATTGAGAGATAAGTAAGAAGAAATAAATATGTAAATAACATACTATGTTGTCCATTTTGGTAAATATAAGTATGTAAACAAAGGGGCGGTATGTATGCATGCGTCACAACTGTTACCTGGCAACCAGGAAGGTAAGTTCCAGAAGATGAGTGATAATAATAATTAAATTTGCATAGCAACAGAAAATAAGCAAAAAAAGAGAAGTTTTTTAACAAAACCAAAATCTAAAAAGTAGAAATTAGTTTTAAATAATTTTGTTTGAACAAACCTTGTATAAAATTTGATCTGTTAATCCCCAAAATTAAGTCACAAAGGTAAAATTTGTAGAAATTTGCCAAAAATAATGCCTCCCAAAGATGATGTAAAAATTCCAGACATTTTAAATTTCTGATCTGGAAAAAATGTATAGTTTTTGAGAGATACTTCCAAGCGCAATTGTTGATCACCAGGCTCCAGCGTCAGATATTTGCTTTTTTTAAAGTTAAAGTGAAAATTATCATCTAACAGTGCAAGAGGGGAGAGACATTAAATTGAATGAATTTAAATAAAAAAAAGCTTCTATTTATATAAAATTGATAAAATCTGGTTGAAATGAAACCATACATGGTATTTACAAAGTGAACTTTGGATATTCTGGCATTTAAAAAAAAATAATTTTATTTATCAGTAAACATTTTTTTTATCAGTGAAAAAAATTTTAAATTATCAGTAAACATTAATCAAATTCAGATAAAAAACTAAAAAATAAACAATCTCAATTTCAAATTTTCTAAAAGCTACTATAAATTTGTGATTTTTCCAATTTCCAGTAAATTTCCTAAAATACAATTTTATTTTGATTTTTTTATCTATTTTATTAATTTACTCAACTAATTCATGACTTAGTTATTCATTATCTTATTCATTCCAATCTGAATGAGGTCTGCGCAATAAATCCCATCCTGAGAAACAGATACAGACAATTAACCACATCTGTGATTATAACAAATTATACATACTCTATAAACCTAATCTATGGAACTGCCAATGGTTCAATAAAAACTATATATATAGGTTTTTTTTTAAGGCGAAAAGCACATTGAGGCTATTATTGCCTCCCTAAATGTAAGTGTGAGTGTGAAGTGTTAAAGTCATAAGAGTAGTGTTGTAAGTGTAAGTGTTTGTTAGACTTGGGTACTGCGAGGGATGTCTAAATCCTCTCAATAGGTGCAGCTAGTCTGCACCCCCCTGCGGTATACATATGTGTTGGAATAAGAACAATTGATCATTTTTTTATTGTTTGTTGAAGTGTGCCAACAATAATAGCAGAGGGATTAAGTAATATCTATTTATTTATAGTGATTTTAATTTTATTTGTTTGTTAATCAGCGCTAATAATACAGTAACTGAATATTAGTGTTTAATTAACTAATTAGTTAATTAGTGTTTAATTATTAATTAAAATAGTAGTTAAGATTAAGTTAATGCACGAACCGAGATAGTGTGTAAAAAATAGTGTATGTATATAGAGAGAATTGCATTTCTGTAAAAGTTTATAAAAAAACAAATGAGTCATTTTAATATTGTTGTGGTAATCGGATGGTGTAAGGTCTGGGTTGTGGGTAGTGGGTGAAGTTAAAACTGCTCCCGACAGAACTGTCAAATAAGAGCTTGAGTGTCACCGTTAGCATGGGGCATTGTGATGAAGCAACACAACTCCTTGGTTGAGTATCCTCCTTCTATTTTTAATTGTGTACCAGAGACTCAATGATATTTCTCAAGAACTCACAATATCATGCCACATTGATGGGTTGACACTGGCTTAATATATCTTGCATTAAAAACTGAATGTCAGAATGAATTGCACAGTTGACAAGTTCAAGAATTGTCTTAAACATTTTAAATGCACACAGAAAACTGGAAACATTACACAAATCAACTGTAATGGCAATGAACCAGGAAGACTAGCGTGTATGTACAAAGCGCCAATAGCAGCGCTGTAGTGGTGGTAGACAAAACAGTATTTACTTTCAGGATGCACCTCATAATTAGTCAGTATATGTGTGTAACTTGAGAAAAACTGGGAAAGTGATTTTCATGGTACTTTATGTCCCGGACCTACAATAAACTTTTCAATGAAAAAAGACTAACAATCAAGCCCCAGACACGGCTATTTGTCAGACAAATGTACTGCACCTTTGATTCCAGTATGTAAATGTAAATAGTGTTCAAAAACATCAGTTGATGTAGAAAGAACATTCTCAGCGTCACTTACGAACTATCAACAAATTACTATTTTCCTAGTTTGTTGCTTCTTTCTGTAGAGAATTATACCTTAAGTAAATTTAATTGTTTCTAATACAGTATGTATTGGATCTATAGTTAACCTCACCGACATCCTCGCTTGTCTTGTAAATGACAGCACCGTATGGCCACAGGAGACGTTTGTCTGCAACTGCATTTCTACTTTCACTGTTGGCTGACATTTTCTGAAAAATCAATCTGTGTTAAATTTTAAATTTAAAAAATACTCAATTTTGCTTAATTATTCTAAAATAGTTATTTTAAACACTTTGATTACGGGATAACTAAAATATAAAACATTGGTTTAGATTGTCAGGATTTATATATATATATTTTACCATTTTGTTACTACATTACATCAGCAATGTATATAGTACATTACTAAACAAAAATACTTACAGGTCTGTAAATGTCTCCTTCAAAGAATCCTTCATTGTAAAGTCCTGCATCCGTCCCTGGGCCGATCGGAGGATGTTTGCCTTTGATTGGTTTGCCAGCACTACCATTACTATTTTTTATTATTTCTGTAAGATTTTCGACTACTGGATAACTGTAGACCGAAATGATCATAGCCAACAACCAGCAGAGGTTTAGAGGAACCATCTACAAATAACAATAGACACAAAACCAGTTGTTGCAAAAGAAGAAGCAATTTGATCAACACTCCACTATTGTGTCTAGTAAACAATATAGTTTAATGTTTTCATATTATGATTGTAACCAAGTTAGATACAGAAAATTTAACATTATAATGTATTAAATTATAAACGTCACAATGTATACTGTTGATGAGTCACAGTGATGTAAAACTGTGTACTGCGAGTGTTATCACGGCAGGTACTAACTGTTGTGTTTGTATTTAAGGCATTGAAATTAATTACTGCACTGTTAAAATAATGAATATTTATATCTCATTTAATTAATGTTAAATTGAATAGAATAATATTAAATTTTATTGTATTGAAGTAAAATTAATATTAAAATAATTCTACATTTGGTACTTAGAATGTACTTAAAAGTTATGTACACTCTCTATGTTACAAAGTGCATAAAATAATTAACAAAACAAGAAATGAAAATTTTTTTTTATTTATGGATGTTACTGTAAACAATAAGGCTACCAAGTGCGGAACAGGTTATGTATTCAAAACCTAACCTATTGTTTTTAATGTAAGTGTGGACACTAAAAGCAAAACTGAGCTGAACGGGGGAGTCAAGTGGTGTCGCTGAGCTTTCAGTGGCCGCACTTACATTAAAAACAATAGGTTAGATTTTGAATGCGTAGTCCACTTTACTCAGCGTAACTCTTCTCTGGATTTCTTGGCGATCCAGCCTAACTTTTTTTGTGGATAGGTGAAAAAAATGCATAAAAAAGATAAAAATTCAGTGAAAATGAATTAAATAAGATTTTTTCAGCTCCATTCTTCTACTTAAACAGAAAGTACCTTTGCAACTTATTAGAATGACTGAAGTTATCCAGAAGTTATCAAGAAAAATCAATTTTTTAAAATGTTTTATTTTATAATTTACAAGAATTTATAAAAGAAAGGTTGCACTTTTTTAATAAGGAAAACGAAATTTTGTATATTTTTTTATATTTTGTGTGTGATACATCATGGTACTCAAATTTTTCAAAAAGGAATCACTCTGTGCTCATTTTAAAGTCCCATTTGGTTCTTGGTTTTACTACAATGGTTGCTCTAATAGCTCATTTTCAATGGAAATTTGCTACCAAATCAGCTTTCTTGTTATGAGCTAATCCTTACAATCCTTCTTGGGTAGTTACCACAGTCATCATAAATGTTTAAATATTAAATCAGTTTGTATATATTAAATAACAAAATAGAATGTAAATTAATTACAGTGTTTCTTTGCAGGGATGAAGATGTTTCAATTCCTATAAACAAGGAGATATTTTGAAAAGTAAGTATTCTACAATGTATCATTATTTTTAAAAAATCAGTCTTTTTTAATTGTTTGCATTTTAAATCCAAAATAACTTTTTAAAATTATCCTAACATAAGTATTTTTTTTTATTTCACGCTATGTGAAGTGTATGGAAATTATAACGATGGTTGAGCCGCCTCAATGGCCAAGGACCCGGGTTCGATTCCCAGCTAGGGCTTGGGATTTTCATATGCTATAAATCATTCCATCGTCTGCATTAGCCCAAGTGTGCACAATAGTCGGACGTTAAACAAAAAAAAAAAAAAAAAAAAAAAAAAATATATATATATATAACTAACATGATATTCAACTTGTAAATCTGGTTTGCCTATATATCAGGGTTAATTCCAAAACCCTTTTTTGGTCAAAAAGTTGTTAAAAATCAAAATTTTCTTAAAACTGATTCTAACATTCAATTAATTTTGATCACTATAGTTTGATTAGTGACTTGTTAACAAAAAACTAAACAAATAAATCAGCCTAATTTCTTCATATCGGTTAGGTTTTTCTCATGTATGCAGGAAATGTACAGGAGTCCATGTACCATATTTAAAATAAAAGAAATTTAACCACAGAGTAAATTTTTAAAATCCAAATAAACCATGGCTGCCATTGGGTTAATTTTGTTTTATAAATATAAGTACTCCAAAACTATAAATTTCTTTTATTTAAAATTTGTTTTACAGACCAAATTTTAACAAAATCTGACAAAGTATTTTTGAGTAATACAGACTGATTTTCCATTATTTTTCCTGTAGCTTTCGAACCAAATCTTTTATGAAAATATTGTAAAAACAGTTGTGTAATGCTATTGTATCATATTGTTAAGGATCAAGAATCTTAAATGATCATGGATCATTTAAGTAATCATCACGCCAGGAAAATATAGTAGTTTACCCATGACATATCTAATGATCAATATATAAAGTTTCTATATTAGTAAAAATAGTTTAAAAAAGTAGTTCTCAGTAAAAATTTACTCCAATTTTTTTTTTTTTTTTTTTTTTATAAAGCAGTGTAGTTTTTTGTGGGAGGCGTAGCCTACCTTATTTTTGCCACTGATAATCCATCAACAAATCATAAAATATTTCTGGAAGATTTAAAAGAAAGTGAGTGATATTAAAACTTTAGTTGTTTAGAATGCATTATAAAATCATCCCATCATCTGCACAATAGTGGGACGTTAAACACCAAAAAAAAAAAAAAAAAAAAAAAAAAAAAAAAACGAATGTAGCAGGTAAATTTAACTAATACCAACTATAGTAAACATGTATGGACTATTATATAAATCAAACACATTAATAACTTTCAAGTGGTATACAAATAGTAATTCATCATATTGCTTCTTACCTTCATTCAGTGTGCTGCAAAGATGAAGTGAACACAAATTTAACCACAACAGTTTTGATGCGTTTTGACATATTTTCGTGCATTTATACATGAGTTAGTAAACGAAATGGAGCAAGTTTTTCAAATCTACATGCAACTGCGTAATGAGATTACACAATTCAAAGTCCTATTTACACGCATTATGTTAAGCAATTTCTGTTGTGGCATCCTCAGTTCTAATTTAGAATGTTAAAATGTCAAATTGGTTGTATCAAGGTGTTCATCAAAACTGTTTGCATCTCTGAATCTTTATACAACTGACAATATGCATTGTATTGAGTCAATTATATTTCAAAATTATCTCTTTTTATGACTTACTTTAATGCGTTGATCGTTAATATTGGTATCTGCAAGAAATCCTTGGTTTTTTTGTTTTAAACGTCCGACTATTGTGCACACTTGGGCTAATGCAGACGATGGGATGATTTATAGCGTATGAAAATGCCAAGCCCTGGCTGGGAATCGAACTCGGGTCCTCGGGGTGAAAGCCTAGTACGCTATCAACTAGGCCACCGAGGCAGTAATACAGCCCGTTTCAACATTGAGATTTCCCAGCCAGAGTTCCAGTCTTGCTAACGTGGATTGGTAATTACCACAGATTCTCAGTTTTGCCTCACTCGGTATAGACTCGAAACCCTTCCAAGTAATCGGAGAATTCTTGTTTTCGTTGAGGCGAGAGTTTTGAAAATTCAAACTTGAACATGGCTTGCCATATATCTCCAAAAATTGTTATAAACATTAAAATTGAACAAGTTGAATGTTAAGTTTTTTTCTGGAACTGATAATGTATATCTTACAGCATAGTGTAGTCACCATTGGAATTTTTAAAAGCAATTTTTGGAGTAGAACTTCTGTGGTACTTCATCTATTAATTCCCCTTTAAATATTTCAAATTGTAATAAAAGAATATTTCATTTTATACGTTTCTACCAACAATCTCTGGTTTATATTACAAAATTACTGCTAGTAAATAAAAACTGACCAAATCATTAATCATACAAGAGTGACATCTAGGAGTATCACAATATAAAAACAAGATAATTGATTCCTTTATTAAATCAACCGAAATCAGATAATCTTGTTGAATAATTTGATTCATTACATAAACTCAGTTTTTGTTTGACAATCGTAGAATTAGTTTTCTTTTAAAAAAATCTTCTTTCGCAAATTTTATTTGTTGTATCTTAATCCAAATATATTAATTCACTCGATAATTTGCACTTCTATAATTCGTAAAACTCTTTGAATTTGTAGTGAGATGTTTGAATCCTTAAAAAATTCAATAAATCGTACGAAACAATGCACTTTGGTCCCTTCCTTATTTCTTATTGAAGAAACTCGATTTCCATTCTGTAATTTGTACTTGAGTACGTAATTGTAAGAATGTAAATAGAATTAAAAGGAAGTCATCAAACAACGAAAAGCTGGCCAAATAAGGCCAAATCATCAATTAATTAGAAGTGGGAGTTACTCATCTTGCCTTTGCTTCTATAAATTGTAATAATTGATTAATTTCTTTTTTATACTGTTTACAGTATATTTGTTGGATCATAAATCTGTGGTGTAATCAAGGACTGTATAACTCACTCATTTCAGACACATTTATTTACTGTAAAATATGACTAATCTGTCATTATAAAATGGCAAGCAATGGCTTAAGAATGTGCAGAAATAGAATATTCTGTTAAAAAGAAACGTCATTGTACTTGGCCCTACAAGCTAAAGGATGAGTAAATATTTAGATAGTAAATGATAATAGAGGCCTATTTATTAAAAAAATGTCAATCAGTTCTTTAGAAACAGTTCAAATGCAATAAAGTTGTTAATTGTGATAGTGAATGCATCAAAATCTCTTTCTTGCAGCTAAAAAACGTATAGTACGTATCAACTGTACTGTAAATTGTTGTTAAATACAGTCAATTTTTCAAATTTTCTTTCTTAATCAACCTTTATATTTTGCCACCCTTAACAATTTGAATTTCTTCCTGTCCCTTCAAGTATGAAATATAGTGGCGACTGTATTACTCTTCTACTTATTTTAAGAAGTTATTAAATGCTTAATAACAATACACAAAAAAAAAGTTTGCTTAGTCTGTTTTAGATTTTACAAAACAATCTGACCCAATAAGTTCAAATTATGAACGAGCAGCAAAACAGAATTTCTTTAAAAAACACGTTATTTCTTAATAGCTTTATTAATTCCATCACATGTTTCAATAAACTGGGTCACGCCTTTATGTTCGACATGAGTAACCTGAACGTTTCCATAAATCATATTTTGGGTCATTGTTGAACTATAAACTAGATCAGTTTATATTTAAACATATTTATATATGTGTTTAATATATAAACATGTTTTATACACATAAAATAAGTGTATAAATATAAAACATATTTATACATCATAAGAGATTCACTTTATCTCAAAAACATTTAAACACAAAAAGTCATATCTTCACAGTTTTGATTAAATTTAACGGAAATCACCCAAACCGTAATGGGGAAGATTCTCATTTCTGAGTTAACAGAGAAATAAGCCATTTTGGTACAATGTCTTTGACTTTTGAAATTGCATATATATGCTTAAGATTCTAGTAAACTGAAGAGCCAATCTTAAGAATTAGGTCTTTAAAATTTTCTTTATTGTTGATAACCCAAACCAGAATTTTGACGACAGCTTTACACTTGTTAAGTGTTTCCTTCATTTTAAAATAAGTAAATTTTATTTAAGAATTTATGCAATATTTTTTAAATGATTATAAGCCACATAGAGCTGTGATATTTAAATTAAGTACTCTTGAAGTTCTGGATCACCGTTTTGTAAGCAAGGATAAGTTTTTTCTGAATTATGAACCTGAACTATTTAAAGAGTATTACGTTACTGTTGTTAGCACATTTCCACTAGAAAATGAGCTATTGGAGCTGCCATTATGGTAAGGCCTAAACCCAGGACCTTAAAATGAGAACCAGTTCTGATTTCTAGATTACTTTTTGAGGGGGAGAGTATTACAAATGAAATATATAGGCCAACGGTTGTTAACATTTTTACACCAATTTGATTAAAACTCGACACTGACTCTGGTAATACTTTGGACAAGTGTGTTACCCAGCAAAATCTGTTGTTTTAAAATAGCAGCCATTTTAAATACAGTATTAAAAATCTGATTCCACCATCCTAATCAGTATTAAAATTTGCATTGTTAGCATTTAATATTTGCAATATGCTATACTAATATTGGAAACATATGCAGTAACATTTAATTTAAATGTTAACGCAGATAAAACAAGACAAAATGTGAGTTGGTAAATTACCATGACAGAAGATTTCAAATTTTTTTTTTAAATTATGACTAACTCTGTATTCATTGTTGGTTTGTACTGGTCCAGTTTCACAACTGATATTAAAGAAAATGGACAGAAATTGTAGCATTGAGCAACATGTGCACCAAAATCATCAACTCATTGTTAAGATTAAATGAGCCTGTGAGATTAAGTTATGTTTGAGAATATTACACGGAAAGTGTGATGCTTTTTTTACAAGTTATTCGGTGATATCAACAATTTTAATTTTTTCCCTTAAACGAAAAAGTGCTACAGGCTCGCCTAAAGAGGTTTTTCAGTTCAAAATTTGCTTCCATCACTTTCTGCATTCTGTAATAATGTATTTGTTTTAGCTACCTATTATGTTTGCATTTTTCAATGCCTAAAATTTAAAACTAACTTTTATTAAATCAAAAATTTTCCAAACAATAACACTTGAAAATCTTTTTTCTTAAGCCTACATTTAAAAATTTATTACTGAGATTGAAATTTTTAAGACTGGTTTTGCTTTTTTACTCTTCCAAAACGATTATTTAAATTTGCATTAATACCATATTTTTCAGACTAACTAGAATTAAAACCCAGAATTTTTTATTAAAATTAAACAAAGCTGTGGCCTTTTTAAGATAGTATGTTACTGAAAAAACAGTAATATATATATATATATAATTACCATATATATGATAAATTATATATATATATATAATCTTATATGTTAAATTGATTTTCATTTTGTATTGTTGAATTGCCTTTTTACTTTACAATTTCACCACAGAGCTCCTTTGAATGTTTGTTATTGCCCATAAAAATTGAAACTACACCAAACAGGTTTATATAAAATAATAACAATGCCTTAAAAATCAAAATGTATTTAAATCCCAATAAAAAACCAGGTACATTTAAGGATCAGCGATGGTAACTTCGACTTCTACACCAGGTTCGATACTGATGGATGTGATCTGCTTGACAATCTCTGACGGACTGTGAAGATCAATCACACGCTTGTGCACTCGCATCTGGAATCGATCCCAAGTTTTAGAACCTTCACCACAAGGTGTCTTACGTGTAGTGATGCGAAGAACCTTAGTTGGCATCCGAACTGGTCCCTTGACTCGAAGGTTTTGTTTTTTTGCCCCACTGATCAAATCAGCACACACTAGAATTTAAAACAATTAAATATTTAAGAACTTAATTTTATTATTATTCTCATAAACTATAATTTGTTAGGTACCTAAAAACATTTTTTTATTCATATATATACACAACTGTTTATTACTTAATTATCTATGATTTAATGATTAATTTAAAATGCCAAGAATAGTTGGAAAAATAATATAATTTTGTTTCTTTAGGGGATTATGTATACAGTAGTCCAGTAGAACATAACTCAAACATGGTTCTTATTCCCAAATGACTTGCACAAAGGAAAGTTCACCTATCAGAATCTGGCCAGAACAGAGCTACTGTAAGTAGGAACAATATTTTGCTTTGCTATAAATTATTCTTTTGGGATTTGATGAATAACTCTGAGAGCATACTAAAAATCAAACCAACTCTTTGTAGTTGATTGGGTATTATCTATAACATTCCTGAGCTCAGGAAGTCACACTCTGTCTTCTACTGAGGTATTAACAATTGTATTAAAACATGTTTTGTTTTTTTTTTTTTTTTTTTAATGTTAGGAACTGTAGCTGTAAATTTTAGTCTTGAAAATTGTGAGAGTACAGCCAAAGAGGAAACAACTGACAAAAATACCTTTTCCTTTTTGGTTACATAAATTGGAGCACAAGTTTCCTGTAAGACTATTGGAAAATTATTTCGGAAAACATTTAGAATTTGGTAATATACAATAGTTTTTATTCTTGGGTTGTTAAGAAGTCGCTGAATGAATATAAGAATATTGTAATATATTCAACAGTTACAGGCATCTAAAGAAGTTTTTAAACCACTGACTGATAATAGTTTATTGAAGAATTCTACATCCTTACAATTAACCATACCTGACACGGTTTTGGCAATGTAGATTTGAAATAAAAATAGTCAACATTAAAAAGTTTTTAAAATGCATTAAAAGAAAGTTTGTCCGCTATTATATCTATGAAACGTTTTTGTTTTCTTTAAGACAAGTTTATAATCTCAGATGTTATCAGAGATATGCCACTGGACTAATAAGCATTTCATTTTCATTTTTGTTATAGGCTATATTACAGCTTAGTCCTACTGAATTCTGACAAGTAAAAGAGTTTTGTTTTGGCTTAACAACTTTTTTTTATTGGCATTTATTTAGAAAATAAAAAAAAGTTAGTTGAGCTTTAAGGCTGTGGTTATGACATATTAGTTTATTACAAGTTATATACCTTTTTCCAAGCTCTTCATGTTCTTTGAAGTCAATGTAATACGGATTCTGTGGATTTGTGCTGCTTCAGCAGTAGGCTTTTCAGGGTCTTTTGCAAATGTTGCCTGTAACCATCAACAGTTAATTAAATATTTAGCATCATTAACTAAATTTTTTTTAATCTGAGGGTCATTCAGAAAGTAGATAAGTTTTATTTTAGACACTTTTTACCAAGATAATAAAACTTATTTTATACCACCTTAGCTATTTTTCTATATAGCTGTCGATCAAATTTAAACTTGTCATAGTGTTTCACCAGTTTTTCTATGCCTTCTGTATACTCAGTTGCTGCCAAGTTGCTAAACCAATAACGCTCTTTGTTGTAATGTGCGGGAGAAAGTAGAAGTAGTCCGGGTGATCACAAGGTTGGCTGGTGAGGACTATGAAATAACTTCGCTTGGTGTTGCTTATTGGCCGGATCTCTCCTATTTCCCCCCCGAACAAATTGTGGTGTCTGTGCTATTGGTCGGCTGCTAGGTTGTTGTAGTGTAGTGGATGGTCTTCATTGATGTTTTGGCAAACAACTGTTTTCGACCTGTATTTATACTAGAAATTACCGCATCACCATAATTTCTCAGAATTCTATTGTTAAAACGGGTTGTGCACGGGAGACGCGATATAATGAGCCGGCAGTAGTGCCTGGGCTGAAGTGAATTAGGCTAGCGTAATAGAGACCAGAGATACGTGGGCACTGTGAAACAGTCGGGAGTGAGTCTTGGCTGATGGGAGTGAATTAGGTTTCGTAGGCCATGGCCCTTTTCAGAAAATCCAAGAGAAGTACAGGGATTTTTAGTGTTGGTTGTTTAGGTGTTAGTAATCAGAACTAGGTCATGTAACTCAGTTGCTATGTTGTATAGACGATGACAACATAGCTCTCTTTTAGTCCATTATCACTTAAATAGTGGCTTCCGCTCAAAAATCCTTCAATTTGGTAAACAGATTGTAATCACTCAGGGTCAAGTCCAGGCTATTAGACTGATGTTGAAAAACTTTCCAATTACACTGCTATAACAAATTCAATGTTAATGCAGATAATCAGTGATGGGTATAATAGGCTGCTATATTTATGGCCATTCTCTAGGCATGTAGTTGATGAGTAGGACACCATTTTCAATAACAAAACACTATAGTCATATCCTTCTTGGCACTCACAATTTGCTTGGTCTTGTTTTGGTTTTGATAGGAATTGGGAAAGAGCCATTCCACTGACTGGCATTCACATTTACCATAAACTTCAGTTACCTGTCTCTAAATTTCGATAGGGCAGACCTTTTCCATATTCTAAAAGTGTATTATACTACAAACCTCATACTTAGCAAATCGTTCATTTTGTTGCGCATTTCTAAATCGTACAATAAACAGAAGTGGCTCCCATAATTAGACTGTAGCGGGGGAATTGAACAGCTCATCACATCAAAATGTTCTTTACTATCTGAACAACCCTCATATAATGAGAAAAAAACAATAAAGCTGAACACATTTATGTTAGAGATTAATGATATTCTGTACTTTTTGTTTTGTTTTAAAATAAAGACAAAAGAATGACTTTATTACAAATAATTTTAACACTTTCATATTATAAATTAAAAATATCACGTTTCTTAATTTCAATCACATCTGTATACTGCATTATGGCTATCCTATATCTACAACTGAAAATGACATAGGTAAATGATGATGCGATGAATTTGCAACGGGTTTTTTAAAAGGAATACTCCATAACCTAACTGACGCGGAAGATGGGTGAAAACCCTGTTTAATTAAAGTAAATACTAACTGTATAATTAATATTATTATGACGGATATAATGCAGGCGCTGCTTTGTTGAACTAGTGAATTATTTCCTTATACAGTGGTACACTGGCTAACGGCTGATAACGTACAACAGTCTAATTCACGGAATGAAAAATGACCCGCATAACAATTTACTTTCGGATAACGGTGTAAACTATCCCCGAAACTAAACTGTTATGCAGGTCATTTTTCATTCCGTGAATTAGAACGTTGTCCAAGTCGAATGTAGCCAGGGTACCACTGTGTAAGTAGAGAATTCACCAATTCTACAAAGCAGCGGCTGCATTATATACGCCACAATAAGATTTATTATAAGGTTAATAACTACTTTAAGTAAACAGTTTTCAGTCATCATCCGTGTCAATTAGGTTCATCATAAGCCGTGTCAGTTAGGTTATGGAGTATTCTTTTAAAAAAATAAAGTTATTTTTTTACCCAACACTGTGTTAGGCCTAATAACCATGTCAGTTAGGTTATGAAGTAATTTTTAAAAAAATAAAGTTTTTTGTTTTTTATCACCCCAAAATCGTGTTAAGACACATTTTTATCGTTTGACCGATCTACAACACGTTACTGACTTTCACGTGGTAGCAATTTTAAGATTATGTTGGCCACTTTTATTTTTGATTTTTATCGTACTTCTCGTGGTTTCCACGCTTTTATATTTTCAATTACTGCTTTTGGGCATGTAATAAAGCGATTTAGTAAAAAAAAAAATCAAAAATCGAGTGTAGCCAGGACAAGCTACACTGCATATTTACCACCTAACCTAACCATTTTCAAAGGCATATGCATTTAAAAAAATCGACTAACTCCATTATATTTATATGCACCAAAAATTTGACAATTTATTTTTTTATCCTACATTTTGTTTTCACTCCGATGATGTCATATCTATATATCAAAATATGAAAAATTTTGTCTAGGCTAGATTACGAATTTTTCCCTCAAAAACATGATTTACAAATACTTTAAACAATTAAATTTCGTAAAATTGAATAAATTGTTCCCATTTTTAAGAATATGGATTAGGTAATGAACATAATGTAAACCATGACAATATGTTTACGTACCATGTGCGAGCCACCGGACTACATAACCTAGTTGGCTCAAATGATTTGGACTTAAACTTTATGATAGGTAAGTAAGAGATTAAAAGTGTCAATGCAATTATTTGCTAACGATCAATTAAATTGCAATTTCTTACTTACCATTTTAAAAATTTACTGGTCGAGTTATTCAGCTCACAAAAGAACTGGACAGCGCTGTTCCAGTAAAACTGTAAATCGCAAATGAACGATGTAATCGGAAATGGAAGTTGTAATTAGTGGAGTTGTAGGACTCATGGATACTTGTATCTCATGATTGTAATAACCAATAACTTTATTTTCAGAGTAGCAGTCATAGATAAACTGGTCGTAAGCAATCTTGCGAAATATATAGCATTATTTCAGTAAAAAAATATTTGTATGAAAGTTTTTACATTATACCAATTTTTTTTGTTTTTCCGGGACCCAAAAGTTGAAGAATGTTACATTACAAAAAATTGTTTATCATTATTAATAATCAAACAGAATATTTTACTGGCTGAAAATTCAAACACGTTCTAACACTAAATGTAACCAACCAATGCCGCATGTTTTTATTGGTGTATTTTTTTCAGCTTATAATATCTGTAGAAAAGTGTAATACAAACTGTTAAAAGTCTTACCACATTTGGTAATAAACAAAATGGATCTACAAAATGGTTTGTAAAAAAAACAAGTAGTTTATTCATATTGAAAGCTTATGGCCAGTATAAAAACAAGGTTATCATACTCAGAGGGTCTTAACAAAAACTTTCTTCTGGAAGTTTCTGATAAAATTATTCAAAAAATATAACTGGGAACATTAACCTAGAACATACAATGTTGCCTTGTAATTTAAAATATTCAAAGTTTTGCCCAAAACCGGATGTATTAAATGTAAACGTGTAACATTTTTATGTAAATTGTGGCAAGTGGAGAACTAACCAATGTTATTTTTTTTTTCTTCTAGTGTAGGCTCATGCACATGCTATAAATAACATACTGTACATTACCAGGAATTGAAAGATTTAATTTATTATCATATGTGTGTTTGGCTAGGGTGTACCCAGGTTCTGAACTGGAGAGGGGGAATGTAAATCATTTAATTTTCAAGGTAAGATGGGTAAATGAAGCACAGGGATATAATTCTTACTAATTAAAAAAATATTAGAAAACTTTTTTCAAGTTTATCACATGGAAATCTGTACATAATTTAAACTAATAATATGGTTAATTAAAAATACACTTTAATAGGTACCTACTACCAACAGTGTAGTTAATGAAGTTAAACATTTATGTCTGAGTACATAACAATATCTTTTCAAATTTGCCATACATTTATCTATAACATTTTTCTCTACCACCTCATGAATTTCTTTCACAAAATTCCAATATGCTCATCAGAATAAAACCAAAAATGAGGTGGTGACTTTCAAAAAGAGTTTAATCACAAACCTTGCAATTTTCAATTTAAGCAAAAAACTGTTTCTCTAATATGCAAACTCAAGCAGCAAATAAAATTTTCTTAAACTTGTAATTAAAGTAATAGGATGTTTCAAGAAACCCTGCTAAAATATTCATAACAATCTAATTATTTAACCTAAAATAAGTTTATGATTGGCTAATTAATAATAAACTCTATTTGATTAGGCTTGCAGTGTATGGTATCCTTGTGGCATACCATGTGGATTGTGTCTTATAGATGCTCTTTTATGATGCGTTTGTATTTAGTGTCAGAACATGATACACCATTTTAACGCAAATGGTAGCCTACTATGATGAATCCGTTTTTAGCTGACATCCATTTTTTTCCAAAGCTGTACAGTTTATCTCAAGGACTGACAAAATGTAACATGTATGAAATACAATGTTAGACATCACTGGCTCTATTGTTTTCTGTCTAGACCACTTCATATTAAGACTTAGCCGTAAAATACGAACTATTGGCCTAATGGTCTAGTTGTTAAGTTCATCATCAACTTTGCACTTTTCTAAAGAAATTTAACTCACAAAGTTAACAAATAATGTTTTGTACCTTAAGTCCAAAATTTTAATGATTGATTTGGTAAAATATTGTTTTGGCCTAAACAGAACTTTGGTCTGTTTCAAATATTTCAAGTTTTTGGACTCTTTCAACAATTTATTTCCTTTATAATTATTTTATGGTGAGAAAGTGTCAAATAATATTGCAATTTGCTTTGTCAGTTTTAACGCTTTCATATTTCATATCTCATAGATGCCAAAAATAAGTTTGTTTTACTAGACACTTCAGAAGCAGAATTTTTAGAATATACTAATACATATTTTACATGGCAATGAATGTTTGAGAAAAATGGAGTGGTTTGCTGTACCATTTATTTTTGTAGGATATATTATTTTTATAAATAATATATGTTTTGAAATGAATAGAAATTTACATTTTAGTTAGAACTGGATTGAGTTGTATCACTAACAATAAATGAATGTTTGAATCTCGATAATTACAATAATTCTGTTTTAAATTCTCAATCATATGTTTAAAAGAATTTAATATTAGATAACAATGTTTTTTCTTAATTGGGCATATATTGTGCTGCCAGTTCTTATACTGCCTTTTCATCAATCCATTTTTATTTTTCTAGTTTACTACATTTTCATAAACTATCAAAAACATGGTACTGGTAATTCATCCTATTTTTCTACTAAGCTTTGTTCTCCCTTTTTTACCATTGGTCTACATCTCAAGTTAAGTGAAACACAAGAAAAAATAATTTTTTCCCATACCAAAATCAAACGAAATACACATTTTGCATATGCAAATATATTTTGCCTTCAGTTGTTTCAAAAATTTTAACTATATTTTTCTAAATTAAACTCTTCAAAAACAATAAATAAATATTAATGTTTTAATTTGCTCTATGTAAAAAAAAAAAATCATCAGTTTTTATAACGAAAAACAATAAATATTTTGTTTACCAATTTTTTTTTTTAACTATTGATGCAGATTTTAACTATGATAAAGAAATTTTTCTAGCAAACATTTTATGTAACAAAATATATAATTGATATATAAAAAAAAAAAATCATATTTCTTCTTAGTCTTCACAATCATAATTCAATTAATTCATTTATTACTTTTTATTTATTTATTTTTATTTTTTTTGTGTTTAATGTCTGACTATTGTGCACACTTGGGCTATTTCAGACGATGGAATGATTTATAGCATATGAAAATGCCAAGCCCTGGCCGGGAATCGAACCTGGATCCTCAGGGTGAAAGCCCAGTACGCTATCAACTAGACCACTGAGGCAGCTTTTTTTTATTACTTAAGAAATAAAATAAAACAACTTATGATTATTTTCCTACAGTTAATTTTTATACTGGGCACAAATATACACAGTAAGTATTGTAGTTTAAGAGGGCAATATCTTTAAGTTCTTTGACACTTTTATCTTTTATCAGTTGAAGTACTGTATAGTTCAATGAATTATGTTACCTGAATGTATTAGATGTTTCAATATTTCTTTTATATTGCAAGAAACCAAAGCAGATAAGTATTTGTATGGTTTTGAAAAGCTAACACCCTCATAGTATTCAGGTTAACAGAGTTTTATAATACGAAAAACTAGATGTTTTTTTTTAATTTCAAGGCCACATGGGACCACTTTGAGTCAGTATTTCAGTCTGTTCTTCTTATCCGTGTTAGTGAACTGTGATGATTCCAACTTCTTCCTCCAATACTCCTTCATCCTATCCAATCTTTGCCGCCTGACTTCGTCTGACACCTCCACCGTCCCTCGTCGTTCCGGCTTTTACGTCAAACCTGATGTTTTTCAGAATGCTTCTGATTCTCGTTCTGTCCGGTACATCCTCGATCCGCAAACCAATTTCTTGCAGATCTTTCAAAGTCTGCGAGACGTAGTGTCCTTGGGTCTTCCTATGCATATTTCTCATGACCAGCTGTTTCAGAATCCTGCTGTTGGGCATCCTAAGGATGTGGAAGAGATGGGCAATTCTTCGTTTTTTCATAACACTTGTAATTGGGTCTACTTGTTTATACACTGTCTCTCCAGAAACCATCTTTCTGGTAACTTTTCCTTATGATTCTTCTCTCGAACTTAAGTAACTGGTCAGTCCTAGCATTATTCTTGATCTGGAAAAGGGTCTCACATGCGTAGATTGCTTCCGGGAGAACCACAGAACTGTAGTGTCTCACTTTGGACTTTATCGAGAGACTTTTTTGTTATAAGTTGGCCATGTTAAAAATTGCGCTTTCTATTGAGCTTTGCTATTTTATTCAATATTGCAGGTTTTTCGTCCAAGTTATGGCAGATGATTTCTCCTAGATATTTAAATTGTTTTACTAGTTTTATGCTGCTCCAGTTGATATTAAGTTTTATAAAAACGGGTGGCTTCGTAGCCAAAATTTCCGTCTTTAAACTACATATTTTATTAAGTAAACCACAAATATTTTGTAACACTTCTAACAACTCTTGAAAAAGTATTCTGGAAGACAAAATTGAATCTCATTTCTAGGTCAAGGGACAAATTTTTCAGTGGAATTCACTAAAAATGACCATTTTGATCTGGATCCAGAGTTCAATAAACCACAGTGTTTTTAAAAGAAATCCTCTCTTCAGGTGGATACAATTCGGTTTATTTTGGTATTTTTGGTTTTTTATTAGAATAAATTATTTTATACTGGGCTACGAGGAAGGCAGAGAACATTAAGAAGTGATTGATTTGGTGTATGCCAAAGTTGGATGAAACAAATTAAGAGAGAAATTATTTTATGTACTACTAGCATTACCTGTCGCGGCTTCGCCAACGAAACTTAACCTGTTTCGGGCCTAAATATGAAAAAAATATTATAATCTGAATATGTTGTTTTATTGTCTTCAAACGGTTTCCTTTTGAATTTAAGAAAATCTGACAAAAAATATTTTTCTCCAAAAGAAACATTTATACCTCATATATATTTTTATCCTTTTAGGTATGAATTCGGCAGAAAAATGCTGAATTACCTGTATCATTATTTGTGTTTTAGAGTATTTTGTTTACTTTTAAGAAAAGTCGATAAAGAATATTTTTCTCCAATGAAAACACATTTTTTTTCAATTATACATCGTTTTTACATTTTTATTCTTTTAAGGAGTGAATTCAGAAAAATGTTGAAATATTTGTTTCATTATTTGTGTTTCATAGTATATTTCTAGAATATACGATCCAAAACAAATATTTTTTCACTGAAAAATTGATACCCCTTTTTTACATTTTCTATCCCCTTTCAATCACTTTTGGGGATGAGTTTGGGAGGAAATGGTGAAAAATACATTTCATTACTTATATTTAAGAGTGACTATGTTACGTTTTAAAAAGGTCAGACGGAAAACATATTTTTTCCAATAAAAAATTATGTATCTCATTTTTACCTCTTTAGGGGTTGAACTGGAAAATCGTTTTTCAGTGCACCCCTACATGCGGTGGTGACCCTGAAAATTTCAAATATTTAGCTATTATAGTCTCAGCTGATAGTTCATTATTGAAGTTAGACTGGGTAAGTAGTTTAATGGCATTAAAATCCAATTTTTGCAAAAGCCTCTCTTTGTGCACCTCAACATTGTTGTAAGAAGGTATCCTAAAAATTTCATGTCTCTAGCTATAATAGTGTTGGATGTACGTTGATTATTAAATTTGGACTGGGTAAGTAGTTTAATGGTGTTAAAATCAAATTTTTGTAAAATCCTTTTTTAGTGCATGCATATATGGTAACATAAATGTACCCTGAACATTTCAAGTAGCTAGCTAAAGTAGTTTTGGCTCTGCATTGATTATGAATCAGTCAGTCAGTCAGGACTTCTTTTATATATTAAGATTTACAATGTAGGTGAAAGAAAAATAATATGCCATGTTGTAACACTGGGATTATGTAGTAAAAGCCCCTGTTTCATGGTTTTTTTGTCAAAGGGGGTTCAGTTACTTAAAAAACAGCAAGAGAGAGTTTTAGAGCTGTGTAAAATTTTAAGTATGTTTTTGTTTAACAGCTCATTAGTTTTCTGTTTTAAAATAAAGTATCAACAAAATTTATACTTTTGTTGATAAATTAAAATTTTAATGTTGAATTTTAATTTTAATTCAACATTAAAATTTGAATCCCCATTAAAATTTTAAATGTTGTTACTTTAAAACAATTTGATTATACAGTAATTATACTAAACTCTTTTATATTTTCACACTTTCTATATTTCAGAGCATCAGTTATTCACCTGAAATGCTTCATAAACATTATTAAACTTACTGTGAAAAAATCTATGTGAAGTGATATTTTCATTATATATATATATATATATATATATATATATATATATATATATATATATTTAGTTACTATAAATACAGAAATAAATAATAAATATCAAATATTATTTTGTAGAAACCATGTAATTTACCCAATAAATTATTTTATAATTTGAAAATTTATTTTAAACCTAGGTATACAATAATACTTACACTTGCACAATAATACTTATAGGAATAAAATAATACTTATCTTTGTATTGGATCCCCTGCACTGCAGGTGTCTTATCATTACCACAGATTAGAACTGAAATTAATACAGATATAGGGCCTAAAAAACTAAAACAAGAAATTTGAAATATCTGCCCTCTATATAAAATCCAACTTTAATTCTTTAAATACAAGCATTTCATTTTTTATGTACTGATTTTTTGTTGACATAAGAAAATAATAACAAGTTGATTGTATGTATATTGTATAGCATATTTTAGGAAAATCAATAACTAATGTAGAATCATGTAGGTATTTAGGAATTATCTTTGATAATAACATTAAATGGGACAAACACATTGAATTTATACTAAATAAAAGGAAATACTTGTTATTTATCTTTCATAAACTTTCAGAGATAATCGACACTGAATACTTTGGATGATTTATTATTCATTTTTTCATAGTGTTATAAATTACGGAATTATTGCATGGGGAGGAGTATACTCTAGTTATCTAAATCTTTTGAGGAATCGTCAGAAAAAGCTTTGGAACAGCTGTTCTCCCTCCAATCACTAAAATACCATTACAATAGATTAATAGACAAATTCATAAATTTATACAGTATCACGAGAAATAAAAGTATCCAGTTAGCTAAGAGATACAAAACTGTCAGCAGTAAAAGTAGTATAAGAGCAATTAATATCTTCACTTTATTTCCAAATGAAATAAAAACTTTAAGCAATGAATTTGCAAGAAAAAAAAGTTAAAAAAATGGTTTTATCAAATTTATAGCAACTCTCGAGATTATGTATTACTAGAGTATAACTATGAGATATATATATATATATTATTATTATTATTATTTGCTTATAGACCCTGTTGGATCACGCAAAGCACTCCGACTCATGTCTTGTTCCTTCTAATCCTCCACACCTCCCTCATCTTGTCCCCATGGATCCTCTTCCGCTCCTCCGTCCATTTTACCCCTGCTCTCTTTTGGATTTCATTCTCTGGGACCTTCCAACCGAGCATCTTTCTCCTGTATGCGTGCCTGTCTTCAGTGTCTGTTCAGTAAAATATTTTTCTCCAAAAGAAACATTTATACCTCATATATATTTTTATCCTTTTAGGTATGAATTCGGCAGAAAAATGCTGAATTACCTGTATCATTATTTGTGTTTTAGAGTATTTTGTTTACTTTTAAGAAAAGTCGATAAAGAATATTTTTCTCCAATGAAAACACATTTTTTTTCAATTATACATCGTTTTTACATTTTTATTCTTTTAAGGAGTGAATTCAGAAAAATGTTGAAATATTTGTTTCATTATTTGTGTTTCATAGTATATTTCTAGAATATACGATCCAAAACAAATATTTTTTCACTGAAAAATTGATACCCCTTTTTTACATTTTCTATCCCCTTTCAATCACTTTTGGGGATGAGTTTGGGAGGAAATGGTGAAAAATACATTTCATTACTTATATTTAAGAGTGACTATGTTACGTTTTAAAAAGGTCAGACGGAAAACATATTTTTTCCAATAAAAAATTATGTATCTCATTTTTACCTCTTTAGGGGTTGAACTGGAAAATCGTTTTTCAGTGCACCCCTACATGCGGTGGTGACCCTGAAAATTTCAAATATTTAGCTATTATAGTCTCAGCTGATAGTTCATTATTGAAGTTAGACTGGGTAAGTAGTTTAATGGCATTAAAATCCAATTTTTGCAAAAGCCTCTCTTTGTGCACCTCAACATTGTTGTAAGAAGGTATCCTAAAATTTCATGTCTCTAGCTATAATAGTGTTGGATGTACGTTGATTATTAAATTTGGACTGGGTAAGTAGTTTAATGGTGTTAAAATCAAATTTTGTAAAATCCTTTTTAGTGCATGCATATATGGTAACATAAATGTACCCTGAACATTTCAAGTAGCTAGCTAAAGTAGTTTTGGCTCTGCATTGATTATGAATCAGTCAGTCAGTCAGGACTTCTTTTATATATTAAGATTTACAATGTAGGTGAAAGAAAAATAATATGCCATGTTGTAACACTGGGATTATGTAGTAAAAGCCCCTGTTTCATGGTTTTTTTGTCAAAGGGGGTTCAGTTACTTAAAAAACAGCAAGAGAGAGTTTTAGAGCTGTGTAAAATTTTAAGTATGTTTTTGTTTAACAGCTCATTAGTTTTCTGTTTTAAAATAAAGTATCAACAAAATTTATACTTTTGTTGATAAATTAAAATTTTAATGTTGAATTTTAATTTTAATTCAACATTAAAATTTGAATCCCCATTAAAATTTTAAATGTTGTTGGCTTTAAAACAATTTGATTATACAGTAATTATACTAAACTCTTTTATATTTTCACACTTTCTATATTTCAGAGCATCAGTTATTCACCTGAAATGCTTCATAAACATTATTAAACTTACTGTGAAAAAATCTATGTGAAGTGATATATTTTCATATATATATATATATATATATATATATATATATATATATATATATATATTTAGTTACTATAAATACAGAAATAAATAATAAATATCAAATATTATTTTGTAGAAACCATGTAATTTACCCAATAAATTATTTTATAATTTGAAAATTTATTTTAAACCTAGGTATACAATAATACTTACACTTGCACAATAATACTTATAGGAATAAAATAATACTTATCTTTGTATTGGATCCCCTGCACTGCAGGTGTCTTATCATTACCACAGATTAGAACTGAAATTAATACAGATATAGGGCCTAAAAAACTAAAACAAGAAATTTGAAATATCTGCCCTCTATATAAAATCCAACTTTAATTCTTTAAATACAAGCATTTCATTTTTTATGTACTGATTTTTTGTTGACATAAGAAAATAATAACAAGTTGATTGTATGTATATTGTATAGCATATTTTAGGAAAATCAATAACTAATGTAGAATCATGTAGGTATTTAGGAATTATCTTTGATAATAACATTAAATGGGACAAACACATTGAATTTATACTAAATAAAAGGAAATACTTGTTATTTATCTTTCATAAACTTTCAGAGATAATCGACACTGAATACTTTGGATGATTTATTATTCATTTTTTCATAGTGTTATAAATTACGGAATTATTGCATGGGGAGGAGTATACTCTAGTTATCTAAATCTTTTGAGGAATCGTCAGAAAAAGCTTTGGAACAGCTGTTCTCCCTCCAATCACTAAAATACCATTACAATAGATTAATAGACAAATTCATAAATTTATACAGTATCACGAGAAATAAAAGTATCCAGTTAGCTAAGAGATACAAAACTGTCAGCAGTAAAAGTAGTATAAGAGCAATTAATATCTTCACTTTATTTCCAAATGAAATAAAAACTTTAAGCAATGAATTTGCAAGAAAAAAAAGTTAAAAAAATGGTTTTATCAAATTTATAGCAACTCTCGAGATTATGTATTACTAGAGTATAACTATGAGATATATATATATATATTATTATTATTATTATTTGCTTATAGACCCTGTTGGATCACGCAAAGCACTCCGACTCATGTCTTGTTCCTTCTAATCCTCCACACCTCCCTCATCTTGTCCCCATGGATCCTCTTCCGCTCCTCCGTCCATTTTACCCCTGCTCTCTTTTGGATTTCATTCTCTGGGACCTTCCAACCGAGCATCTTTCTCCTGTATGCGTGCCTGTCTTCAGTGTCTGTTCAGTCTATTTCTGCGTCATGTAGGTCTATTCTGACTTGTGCGATCCACGACGTTGTTGATTTGACTCCTTGTATACACTTAAGGATTCTGTTGGCAAGTCTCGTTGTTGGGAGTCTACTGATTTATAGGATGTTTGTTATTTCTTTTGTATTAATAATTTATATTGTTATACTTATATATTATTTGGTTTAGTTTTACGTTTTGTACAAAGCCATGAACAGGTAACTTGATTACCTATGTGGGATGCATGGGATTGCTTGTAATTAATTACTTATAATTTGTATGTACTATTCTTGGTTAATAATAAATGAATATATATATATATATATATATATATATATATATATATATATATATGTATAATATATATGTAACAATCCATAAAAATGTTTCTTTTTCATAATTGTTAAACTGATGACTTGTTCTTCTTACTTCTTTGACCTCCTCGGTGGCCTAGTTGATAGCGTACTAGGCTTTCACCCCGAGGACCCGGGTTCGATTCTCGGTCAGGGCTTGGCATTTTCATACGCTATAAATCATCCCATCGTCTGCATTAGCCCAAGTGTTCACAATAGTCGGACGTTAAACACAAAAAAAAAATCTTACTTCGTCTCATATTCAGTATCTATGTTATCAGTGGATCTTATATCTTTTAAAACCATATAAAAAATTTTGTGTTTATAGTGAAAATTTTAATAAAATGTTGCAAATATTCAGCATCATATTTTACGGTTATCCTTCTTCACAATATATTGGGTAAGTGATTTTTTAAAAAGTAGGATTTTTAACTGTTTAACCCTTTCTAGAACATGAGATCAACCCTTTCTAGAACATTTAATGATATAAGTTTTAAGAATATGACGAGTTTTAGCGCATGAAAAAATAAAACACTGAAAAGAAAGTAATTCATATATATTTCAGTATTGTCACTTTTACAGTTTCAAGTCATTTCACAATTTTTCTTAACATAAGCATCGTAAATACACGTTTAGGTAGCGTACACAGTTTTAAAATATTCCAAATTTAGTGGAAATCTGAAACCTGATCTGAGGAAATTAAAATAAGTCGATATATATTAAACATTTAAAAACATGAATTGTACATAAATTACTGTGTAGCATATTAAAGCAGAAAATAATCTAAAAATAAATAAATAACAATATGGAGTTGCAACAAGTCCATGATTCAGACTTTAATATAATAAACAAATCTAAGATTAATAATTAACAAAATGTCGAAGGTGTCACACAGTACTTCACAAATCTCTGACACCAGTGCCGTAGTTGGCACCACTGGCTTTTACTAGTTTCTCTTGGAAAAAGTCCAATTCAAACTCGGCTAAAGTTTCCAGCTGGATTTCCACAGCGAAATTCTGAAACAGGAATAGTTTAATTAGTGACTTTTTATATTGACTAATTTCTGTTGGTTTATGGCATGTAGTTCATAAATGGTGTATATGTCCAACTAAAAAAAATCAGATCTGCAGGTGGAATTCAAGGAATAATATTACAGTTCACATTAAGAAGTTATTAGTATTCTTTTAAATAAATATTAGTAGGCCTAATGGTGGAGATAAGCCTAATGGTTTACATGATATGATTACTTTATGACATTTACTTAAATACATACACTATTAATAACATAATTTGTGTTAAAATGAAACACCTTCTTGACTTTGATTTTCTCAAACGTTAAGAAAGTGAAATATTCTTTTTTATGGATCCTAAAAATTAATAAATACAAAAATGTTGTATCAGTTTTTTTTACCAATACTATGTTAGTGTAAAAGAAACAAGTAAAAATTTGCAGCCCTTAACTTTTTCTGTCACTAATCTCAAGCGCTTTTCACAAGTGCCCATAGTGTAATAACCAAAATTACTCAAAAAAAAATTATTTGTATTAGTGCAATAAATGCCAGTTCAATTTTAGGTGCCAAGGGCAATATAAAACCTTGCACAACTGCTCAAGTTATATAGCACGCAGGGATAAATCAATTAAGTATTAGTGATAAGATAGTGGGCTAATTTCTCCTAAGAATTTAGTCTACAGGCTAGATTAAAAAAGTCATATTTTTTTTTTATTACTCAAGAAATACTTATACTCACATAAAAGACTTGAATAGTCAAGAGCATAATACATTGTATTGATCTTAGGTTAACTGTGACCACAATGTCAGAATAATTGTTGATGATTTATAGTAAACAAAAACAGTAGAGCATAAACTGTTTATGTCACCTTTTTGTAACTTTCAATACTGTTCAATACTTAGCAATCCAAGTTGTTTGTTCATTGTTGGAAAGGATTTTTTTCAAACATAACCTCTATAGGTTGCCATATATTATGGCATCCCTTCTTGAAGAAAGTATTTTTAAAGAACAACATTCTGTTTTTGGAAGGTGTAAACAATTAGAAATGTTCTTGTGCACGAGCAAACAATACAGCAAGAGTTGCAGTTATGCAGGGTTTTTGTTTGGGTAGACAAGTTTAAATGTGGCTGATCTGTGTGCCACTTATACAAATGATTAATTTGGGTGGATCTAATTGCTTCAGAATATAACATGAGTGTTGGTACAGTACATTCCATTATTCGCACCAAGCATAATTACCACAAAACTTGTGTTAGATGGATTCTTAAAGAGTTTACCAATAATCACAAAGGCACCAGACTTTGCATATGCACTCAAGAACTGCTGTACAACTGAAAGTCATAGGTTAACTTACGAAGAAACTTGGATATATTTCTGTGTTCAGTATAATGATCTGCCTTCTCTAGCTTCGTCAATTCTACTTTCGTTGACGCGTTTCGGAGATCCTCCATCTTCAAAAACTATATCTATACTGGTCACCAATATTATGGCCCTTCCTATTTATAATTTTGTATCTCCATCTCGTACCCCTCCTCTATTCAACACATGTACATTAAACCTGACGTGCTCATTTCTGATTGGCTCCTTTCAAACTTTCTCTTCAACATAAAAATGATTCAAATTATGCATCACATTTAATAAAATAAGGACACATACCTCAAGAAATAGAAAACTCAATGAAGGTACTACATATGGCAGAAAAAGGACGTATGAACATTTTAGAGAACTTGGAAATTTTTTAATCTAAATTATAGGGAGAAAACATAATAAATGAACAGATATTGTCGCAAGCAGATATTATGTTTAAAAATCTAAAAATTTTCAAAAATTAACAGGAGGAACGACCGTTGAAGAGAAAGTTTGAAAGGAGCCAATTAGAAGCAAGCATGTGAGGTTTAATATACACGTGTTGAATAGAGGAGGGGTACGAAGTAGAGATAGAAAATTATAAGTAGGATGGGCCATAATATTGGTGACCAGTAGATATAGTTTTTGAAGATGGAGTTTCTTTGAAACGCGTCAATGAAAGTAGAATTGACGAAGCTAGGGAAGGCAGATCATTATACTGAACACAGTGATAACAATCCTAGCAGAAAAAAAGAAGAATTGGATGTATTTATTTTGAACCAGAATCAAAGAGACAGAGCATGGATTGGAAGCACTCCGGTTCAAATCGAAAAGGAATTCAAAACTCTGTCCTACTGTGACATTCTGACTGTTTACTTACTGAAGGACCCTCATATGTGTTACAACAATGTTGAAGACTATCAAATAGATAACTGGATATTTTGTCATTATGTATGTTAACGGTAAATTTAACATTATGCTTGTGGAATGCCAGCAGAAGTTTCAAAAATCTAAAGACAAAGGAAACAATCTGTTTTGGAATCTTTTTTAGAACAGCAAAATCTATAAAAAAAACTTCTGATAACATTCTTTTAATATCTAACATATTTACATGTCTGTTACACATGTATCTGTAAGAGTACATGGCACGTTACACAAAAAACAACTGCAGTTTAACTTTTGTTTGCCTGGATTAGGTTGAAATTTCAGCAAATGTTCATTAATGTGATTGCCACTTGCAATCAATAAAATCTATACAGTGTTCAAATTCTGAATACTTTGTTCAAAATTTTTGCATTATCCATAAAAATGTTTCTTTTTCATAATTGTTAAACTGAAGACTTGTTCTTCTTACTTCTTTGGCCTCCTCGGTGGCCCAGTTGATAGCGTACTAGGCTTTCACCCTGAAGACCCGGGTTCGATTCTCGGCCAGGGCTTGGCATTTTCATACGCTATAAATCATCCCATCATCTGCATTAGCCCAAGTGTACACAATAGTCGGACGTTAAACACAAAAAAAATCTTACTTCGTCTCATATTCAGTATCTATGTTATCAATGGATCTTATTCTTCTTCTACCAGTTTGTGATTTATCTCGAGAAGAAGATACTGGTAGAAGATCTGTTGAAAACATTCTAGAAGTTAATAACAATTTCTAGACCACAATCGCTTGAAAGTATTTACATTAAAGGATCCCCCGCACTGACTGAAATTAACTTACTGTAATTATATTCTTGACTAATGCTTTATCTGTGCTCATTTTAGCTCTTTTAATGACGCCTACACCTTTCCCGACCCAAGTCACCAACACGAACTTCTGTCTCTTGCTCATTTCATCTCCAATCTGTCAAAGAAACAACAAACAAAGTATTAGT
The DNA here is from genome assembly GCA_022606455.1 of Callitettix versicolor. Lineage (NCBI taxonomy): Eukaryota > Metazoa > Arthropoda > Insecta > Hemiptera > Cercopidae > Callitettix > Callitettix versicolor. Next base: position 13,392,013 of record CM040185.1, on the reverse strand, counting down.
TTTACAGTTTAAAAAAATAGACGATCACAAAATGTAGTTAACATAACCTCTAAAATAAAATAATGAAGAAACAGATGTTGATCAGTATTAATTCAAGCTAAAATAATTATGTGTGTTAGCACTCTAGCGTTCCCAATTGCAGTTTGTTAGTTTTACAGTTTAAAAAAAATAGAGGATCACAAAATGTAGTTAATATAACCTCTAAAATAAAATAATAAAGAAACAGATGTTGATCAATATTAATTCAAGCTAAAATAAGTATGTGTGTTAGCACTCTAGCGTTCCCAATTGCAGTTTGTTAGTTTTACAGTTTAAAAAAAATAGAGGACCACAAAATGTAGTTAACATAACCTCTAAAATAAAACAATGAAGAAACAGATGTTGATCAATATTAATTCAAGCTAAAATAAGTATGTGTGTTAGCACTCTAGCATTCCCAATTGCAGTTTGTTAGTTTTACAGTTTAAAAAAAATAGAGGACCACAAAATTTAGTTAACATAACCTCTAAAATAAAATAATGAAGAAACATATGTTAATCAATATTAATTCAAGCTAAACTAAGTATGTGTATTAGCACTCTAGCATTCCCAATTGCAGTTTGTTAGTTTTACAGTTTAAAAAAAATAGAGGACCACAAAATTTAGTTAACATAACCTCTAAAATAAAATAATGAAGAAACAGATGTTGATCAATATTAATTCAAGCTAAAATAAGTATGTGTGTGTTAGCACTCTAGGGTTCCCAATTGCAGTTTGATTTTATTAAAAAATTTGGCTAGAAAATCGACTTTGGTAATAATTTGGACAAGTTTGTTACTTTAAATAACTGCTTAATAGGGTTCAATAAAAAAGACATTTCAAATCTGAACAGTTCATAACATTTTTTTCTTAAATTGTTTGAGATTTTGATTACACCACAGTAATAAACGTTTAAATATGCATAAATTTTTAAATTACAGTTTTCATTTAAAGTTTGATTATATGCTTATTTTAAAGCTAATAATAACGGTGAAATCAGATTAAAAAATATATATCAGCTAAAAAATTATTGTTTGTGATCCGTTTCTCCAAGCCAGTAAGATTATAATGATAATAGTTCAACATTTCACTGGTCACAGCGTGTGGCTTACAAACAGCTGGTACAGTTTGGGAGGTTTTTACGGAAACAATTAAAATTAATTAATGTTGATATCTAGTGTCTGGGTTAATTAAGATGTTGTCTCAAATTTTATACATTAGTTCCACTACGATTTCGTTAGTCTGCAAGCTTCTAAGGGACATTTAATAATAACTTCTTCACAATCTGATTTCACCATCAAAATCAGCATTCAAATTTGAATAAATATTATTCATTTTCATACTTGAAAAGTATCTGACTTTTCTTATGTGTTTTCAATAACGTTTTGATATTTAAAATGCTATTATTTGCATATTTTAACGCTTATTATTATTAAATAAAAGTCTCAAAGAAAACGTAATAAGTGTACAATATTATTTTTTTCAGATTTTGAATAAACACAATTTTAAAATGGTTGATCAGATTCTGCTGGATAACAAACTTAAATGTGATGTTATCAAAGTAAATTGTTTGTGTCAAGTTGGAATCGAGTCAGACCACAATTTCAAAATATATATATATATATATATATATATATATATATATATATATATATATAGCCGCCTCGGTGGCCTAGTGGATAGCGTATTAGGCTTTCACCCCGAGGACCGGGTTCGATTCCCGGCGAGGGCTTGGCATTTTCATACGCTATAAATCATTCCATCGTCTGCATTAGCCCAAGTGTGCACAATAGTCAGACTTAAACACAAAAAAAAAAAAAAAAAAAAAAATTATATATATATATAATTGTTTTCAAATTGCTTGAAAATTTATTTTATAAGTCAAAATCAGAACTCGGTATGATCGCTCTGACAGCTCATTTTTTAATGTAATTTTGCTAAAAGATATAAATACTAAATAGTTAATATATACTTGTAACGAGAATGAAGAGGGCTCTTGGTATAACGCGTGATATCTACAATAAGAGACATCTCTTATTGTCGACGCACACAAAAATCAGACACTACAACACAGTCATAAAACCGGAGGTATTATATGCGAGCGAGACGCTAGCACTCCACACAAAAGCTACCATGGAGGGTATTTTGAAAGAATAATGCAAAATCTTGAGGAAGATCCTTGGTCCGAAATTAACAGAAGATGGATACAGGTTGCACTCCCGAAAGGCAACAGAAAAGATATCGAACCTGGCAGCAGATATCAGAAGAAGGAGGATTCGGTTCTATGGACACATCAGTAGACTCCCAACTACGAGACTTGCCAACAGAATCCTTAAGTATATACAAGGTGTCAAATCGACAACGTCGTGGATCACTGAAGTCAGAATAGACCTACATGACGCAGAAATAGACTCAACAGATGTTGAAGACAGGAACGCATACAGGAGAAAGATGCTCGGTTGGCCCCCAGAGAATGAAATCCCAAAAAGAGCAGGGGTAAAATGGACGGAGGAGCGGAAGAGGATCCACGGGGACAGGATGAGGGAGGTGTGGAGGATTAGAAGGAGCAAGACATGAGTCGGAGTGCTTTGCGTGATCCAACAGGGTCTATACGCAGATAATAATAATTGTAACGTGGATATGAAAACAAACAATTACATCAGTCAATAATTAACAGTAGTGTAATGTCAGCGTGCTTTATATTATGATAAAAAATATGTTACTCATTTAATGTACCTATTGTAATTTAATTTATTTAGTACATATCAGAAATTTAATGTATTAATTATTTTGTATGATTTACAGATTAATGGATGTTTAACTGATGTTCCATGTTTACTGAATTTCAATCGGAAAACGAGCTGTTGGAGTGGCCATCATAGTAAGACTCAAATACGATCCCTCTTAATTCATTTTTATATATTGTAATCTGTATAAATTAGTTTTAAATTTTCATTTATTATATGAGCGGATTTTAACGCTGATTACAAGAGGGAAATCAGATTTTCAAAAAAGTGTAATATTAAAAAAAACATTTCCTTATTATAAAATTTGTATCGACTGGTCATATTGAAACGGTTATACTGATTTTACTAAGTGATGAACTTGTCAAAACTATTCCGAAAATCAACACACACGCGTGTGTGCGTGCGTGCGTGCGTGCGTGTGTGTGCGTGTGTGTGTGTGTGTGTGTGTGTGTGTGTGTGTGTGTGTGTGTGTGTGCGTGTGTGCGCGTGTGTGTGTGCGCGCGCGCGTGTGTGCGCGCGCGCGTGTGTGTATGCGTGTGTGTATGCGTGTCTGTGTGCGAGCCTGTGCGTGTATGCGTGCGTGCGTGCGTGTGTGTGCGCGTGTGTGTGTGTGTGCGCGTGCGTGTGCGCGCGTGCGTGCGTGTGTGTGTCTGTATGTGTGTGTGTGTGTGTGTGTGCGCGCGCGCTTGTGCGTGTGTGTGTGTGTGCGCGCGCGCTTATGCGTGTGTGTCTGTGTGTGTGCGCGCGCGCTTGTGCGTGTGTGTGTGTGTGCGTGCGCGTGTGTGTATGCGTGTGCGTGTATGCGCGCGCGCGCGCGTGTGTGTGTATGCGTATGTGTGTATGTGTGTGTGTGTGTGTGTGTGTGTGTGTATGTGTGTGTTTTCGAATTTTCACCAACCAATCAAAGTCATTTGAAACCTTTAAAAATTCATTCAAGTTCTTCGTCTTAATTTTTTTTCAATCAGATTTTCTCATTGTAACCAGCATTAAAAATGCAAAATTATTTTTGGAATTTTCAAAATACATTTAAATTAAGAAGTTAATTTCATTGCGGTCAGGGTTCATTTTCGTATTATCAGCGTAATGTGAAAGTTTAAAATGCTAATATATATATATGCATATTTTAGTGCTGAATATGACGGTGAAATCAGAATTACAAAAAGAGGATAAGATAACATTATTTTTTTGAAATTTGCTTTCACGATTCCAGCGATTTGTGGATGATTTGATTCAACCGCGCGTGTGAATGACGTGTTGCATTAACATTGGCAGTACTTACTTGCATCCTAATGTAACCAAATGCTCTTTCATCTTCTCCGAATTGCTCTCGAAAACTTTCAAATGTCGTTCCTTTCGCTGAACAAACGACTTTAGTCCCTTCGTATTTCAGAACTAGCCTGGACAGACAAAACAGAAAAGATTGATATTCGTTTAAACAAATATGAGAAAATAATTCTAGAAATTTGACGAAATCATTATACTAATTGGTGCAGAACAAGAAGTAAATAGCAGTTGGCAAAATTTCTTTATATTGTTTTGTATTAAGCGTCAAATAAATGGCACACAATATCTGTTGTAACTGGGTTATTTTTTATTAATTTCAACCTCATTGGAAATATATACATATTTATATTTACAATTTACATTGTGCTAGAATAAAATAAGTGATTGAGCTGTGTAGGTGAAAGAGGGGATGAAAATGGTACGGAGCCAATGACAGCTTGTACAGCCGTGCTCATCAGCTAAGTTGATGACTGACCTACTGTAAGTTAATTCCATCGTCAGCCTCTTCCTCAAACCATTGTGTTCCACTCAAATTTAATATTCTTTCTATGCTGCTTAAACATATTGATTTCATATGTTTAACTTATTGATTTCATCTGCAACTATAAGACAAAATTTTCAATTCGGAATTGTAACTTTTTAACTTTTATTTACTCTTGCAGGGCTCCCTATAAGCACAGGGCCCAGTGCTACTGCACCCGTCACACCTGCCCAAGACTGGTAAAGTTTTTGATTTACATATATGCTTTTTTTCTTAACTGTGCTGTTTCGTTACTTCCCCCTTCTCTATATTAGTGCTTCCCAATCTTTTTTCATCTGTGTACCCCTTGAATAGGTTTAAATTTTGATAGTACCCGTCACACCTGCCCAAGAATGGTACAGTTTTTGATTTACATATATGCTTTTTTTAACTATGCTGTTTCGTTACTTCCCCCTTCTCTATATTACTGCTTCCCAATCTTTTTTCATCTGTGTACCCCTTGAATTGGTTTAAATTTTGATAGTACCTGTCACACCTGCCCAAGACTGGTACAGTTTCTGATTTACGTATATGTTTTTTTTAACTATGCTGTTTCGTTACTTCCCCCTTCTCTATATTATTGCTTCTCAATCTTTTTTCATCTGTGTACGTCTTGAATAGGTTTAAATTTTGATAGTACCTGTCACACCTGCCCAAGACTGGTACAATTTCTGATTTACATATATGCTTTTTTTAACTATGCTGTTTCGTACTTCCCCCTTCTCTATATTACTGCTTCCCAATCTTTTTTCATCTGTGTACCCCTTGAATAGGTTTAAATTTTGATAGTACCTGTCACACCTGCCCAAGACTGGTACAGTTTCTGATTTACATATATGCTTTTTTTTAACTATGCTGTTTCGTTACTTCCCCCTTCTCTATATTATTGCTTCCCAATCTTTTTTCATCTGTGTACGCCTTGAATAGGTTTAAATTTTGATAGTACCTGTCACACCTGCCCAAGACTGGTACAGTTTATGATTTACATATATGCTTTTTTTAACTATGCTGTTTCGTTACTTCCACCTTCCCTATATTACTGCTTCCCAATCTTTTTTCATCTGTGTACGCCTTGAATAGGTTTAAATTTTGATAGTACCTGTCACACCTGCCCAAGACGGGTACAGTTTCTGATTTACATATATGTTTTTTTTTAACTATGCTGTTTCGTTACTTCCCCCTTCCCTATATTACTGCTTCCCAATCTTTTTTCATCTGTGTACGCCTTGAATAGGTTTAAATTTTGATAGTACCTGTCACACCTGCCCAAGACTGGTACAGTTTCTGATTTACATATATGTTTTTTTTAACTATGCTGTTTCGTTACTTCCCCCTTCCCTATATTACTGCTTCCCAATCTTTTTTCATCTGTGTACGCCTTGAATAGGTTTAAATTTTGATAGTACCTGTCACACCTGCCCAAGACGGGTACAGTTTCTGATTTACATATATGTTTTTTTTTAACTATGCTGTTTCGTTACTTCCCCCTTCCCTATATTACTGCTTCCCAATCTTTTTTCATCTGTGTACGCCTTGAATAGGTTTAAATTTTGATAGTACCTGTCACACCTGCCCAAGACTGGTACAGTTTCTGATTTACATATATGTTTTTTTTTAACTATGCTGTTTCGTTACTTCCCCCTTCCCTATATTACTGCTTCCCAATCTTTTTTCATCTGTGTACGCCTTGAATAGGTTTAAATTTTGATAGTACCTGTCACACCTGCCCAAGAATGGTACAGTTTCTGATTTAAATATATGCTTTTTTTAACTATGCTGTTTCGTTACTTCCACCTTCCCTATATTACTGCTTCCCAATCTTTTTTCATCTGTGTACGCCTTGAATAGGTTTAAATTTTGATAGTACCTGTCACACCTGCCCAAGAATGGTACAGTTTCTGATTTACATATATGCTTTTTTTAACTATGCTGTTTCGTTACTTCCACCTTCCCTATATTACTGCTTCCCAATCTTTTTTCATCTGTGTACGCCTTGAATAGGTTTAAATTTTGATAGTACCTGTCACAGCTGCCCAAGACTGGTACAGTTTTTGATTTACATAACTGCTTTTTTTCTTTTCCCCCTTCTCTATATTAGTGCTTCCCAATCTTTTTTCATCTGTGTACCCCTTGAATAGGTTTAAATTTTGATAGTACCCCTTGTATTTTAATCACCCTCATTCCTACCAATACTGCCTCACATATTTTATGAAAATGTGTGTGTGTGTTTTGCGATGCCAAAAAAGGTGGAAAAAATCTTTTATAGACGACCTGGGGTAGGGTACTGTCACTCCCCAGAGTGTGGGACTCAAGTTAAGTTCAAACTCAAGTTAAGATATAATGCTACCCACTAAAAATACCACCAAAAGCATTCATCTTCTGTAGACTCCCTCACGGAACCACCACCAGGCATTACTTCATGGGGAGGTGGCCTGGCTGACCGCCTACTCGTCTACAGCTTTGGCTCTTCTTTCTCAGTCCTCAGCCCTCAACGTCTTCATGACCACTGCAGTGAATCCCGCAATGGCCCTCCAGTTTGCCTCTGAAGCCATCGTTGACCATCGCAACCATACTTTCCGGTATAATGATGCCTCGCAGATATGTTTGCAGCCTCATCCTCTCCTCGTCGAATCTCCGATACCAGAAAAACACGCTCCGCATCTTCCTCCGGAATTTCATCCTTAACATGGTTTCTTCTTTATATATTTTTGTAAGACTTCCGACATTTTTCAAATCAAGTTTAGTTGTTCACATGTGATACATCACTCTTGATTTATCTTAATGGAGACACATGATGAGACCGCTCTCTCCACAAGTTCTGTGATACTAAATAGCAAAAAAAAAAAAAAAAAAAATCATTAGTTTATCAGTGAGTCCCGAATATCTATCTCTCAACTGCCCAGAACTTCAGGCACGTACTCAGCTTTGGCTCTCCTTTCTCAGTCCTCAGCTCTCAACCTCTTCATGACCACTGCAGTGACTTCCGCAATGGCCCTCCAGTTGGCCTCTGAAGCCATCGTTGACCATCGCAACCAGACTTTCCGGTGTAATGCTGCCTAGCAGATATGTTTGCAGCTTCATCCTCTCCTCGTCAAATCTCCGATACCAGAAAAACACATGCTCTGCATCTTCCTCCGGAATATAGTTTCTTCTTTGTATATTTTTGTAAGACTATCGACATTTTTCAAATCAGGTTTAGTTGTTCACATGTGATACATCACTTTTGATTTATCTTAATGGCGAGACATGATGAGACCGCTCTCTCCACAAGTTTTGTGATACTAAATAGCAAAAAAAAATCATTAGTTTATCAGTGAGTCCCGAATATCTATCTTTCAACTACCCAGAACTTCATTACCTTATCTTTTTTGTAAAGAGCTATTAACTTTTTTGCTTTTGATCTCTTGTAATCTTGTTGCTTTCTGAAAAAAAATCACTTGAAGGGATATTTGCAATCTAGTTTTCCTCATTACTAATTTCAGGAAAGTAGCACTATAAGTGGGTACGTATGTAGAGCGATAGGATTACTATAAGTGGGTATGTATACTGTCTTTGATGTCCTATTGAAACTTTTCCTGAACGCTTGGTTTTTCAGGTATCTGCCATTTTGTTTTTTTCACGAAAAAACATAACAGGAAATAAAAAAATAATCAAGTTCAGATTTCGTATAAACTTTCTGTATGTTAAACTTTTAAGTATACCAAAAATAAATACTTTATTTCTCATATTTACAAAATGGTGGCCATTTAAATTATTTAATATTGGAGATCTCGTAAATTATTAACTTTTAAAAATTATTGTAAGAAAAGTGTTTTTTTAATGACAAACAAAACAGATTTTGTACTTTATTTGTACCTCAAAGGGTAAACGAGTTATTGACAAAAAACATAATTTTTCGTTACGATAGTCTTCTTAGAAGATTAGGTTAGGTTTTCATTTTTTGCCAATAACTTGATTTTCTTTTGACACAGAAAAAACTAAAAAAACATAATTTTATATATATAGGGATATATATATATATATATATATATATATATATATATATATATATGTATATATATTTGTATTTAATGTTCAGTATTACTTTGAACATGTATTTATTGTTGAAGAGTACTCTTTTGTATCCTATGAATGTTTTGTGAAGTTAATGATTATCGAGATATTATGTTTTAAATATTTTAAACATCTACAATTTTCACTATGTTCAGTATAATGATCTGCGTTCCCTAGCTTCGTCAATTCTACTTTCATTGACGCGTTTCGGAGAACCTCCATCTTCAAAAAACTATATCTATACTAAAAAAAAAGAGTGTAGATATAGTTTTTGAAGATGGAAGTTCTCCGAAACGCATCAACAAGAGTAGAATTGACGAAGCTAGGGAAGGCAGATCAATATACTGAACATAGCGATAATAATCCTAGCAGTAAAGAAGAAGTATTAAAAAGAATCTACAATTTTGAAAATATACAAAGAAAAGTTTTTATTTTCGGTACACTTAAAAACGTTATGTACAGAATGTGTATACAAAATCTTAATGTAATGTCTACTATAATAAAAAGTAAAAGTAATTAATGTTTTACATTTTTACTGTCGATTAACTATTATTTACATCAATAAAATTAGGCTGGAGGTCATTTGTAGTTCAGATTTAGCTTGAAGATTTCAAAATAAAGAGCTTATGATCTGGTTTCATCAGCTGTTTCACTGCAAGGCAATATTTCATGTAGGCACCTGTACACAAACTACAGTAAACAGCTGTAATTAGGTATCAGCAAATTGCAATTGCAAAAATGAGCTATTGAAGCAACTATCTTAGTAAGACTCACGCCCAGGACCTTAAAATGAGCACCTCTATCGACCTTTAGATCACTTTGTGTGTGTGTGTGTGTGATGTGTTCTAACCAGTAGAATTCATTCAACAGTTTCAAAATGGCGGCCATTAAAAATCTTTAAAACAATCTTAACTGTTTTTGAAAATCCAATTTTACCATCATAATCTGGAAGGAGGCGTCTTGGCACCAACTCCTTCCTTAGATTTTTTCCTTCTTGTTTGTATTTTTTCTTTTTTAGACGCAACCACTGGTGGGTATGTGTTAGATTTTTTAAGAAAATCGATTAGTCCAGAAGGAACGTTTTTAGACGTTAACTTAAAAACTGCATAAATTATGATTTGAATTTTTAAAATCCGTTGAAATTTTTTGACGGCGCTGATGGTTCATTTTCGAATTTTCAATGTAATTTTATGCTGCTAATATATGCAGCATTTTAATGCTGATTTTGATGACGAAGCCTAAATTTCATAAAAGGTAAAATAAAGAAAATAACTTTTGGAAATTCGCTTCTATCGCGTCAGCGAGACAGCTGCGTGTCTTGATTATTTCATATTTCGTGCAGTATGTAAGCTGTCCTTTGTTTCGACTTCCTATCTTCTCAGAAGGATGGAGGAATTATACGACCATTTCCCCTGTAGGAACGAGCCTACAGTATACCCACTGATTCAGCTACACACGTCTCAGGGGTGTAGACCTGACCCTTCAACATCCTGCCGCTATCCCTTGAACGCTGGGCGACTCGGTGGTCAATATGGCTAAAGCACCTGGTCTGCGTCCCTGAACTGAGAAGGCCTACCTTAAGGTTCTTAATTCGAGCAGTTACTCCTGTTGCTTTTCCCTTACCGTTAACGCTGATCCCTCGTCGTCATTAACTGGCAAAAAGTATAAAAGTTAAAAAATAAAAATCTTGACAGCTGGCGCTGATAATGTAATTGAATATAAAAAACTAAAACGATAACCCTTATGAGAGATTAGTGAGCACTCGCTGGTTGTGGCATCTTGCTATAGAGTTCAACTATATTTAAACAGGTAATTGCACTGTCTAGTTTCACAAACGTCTTCCCTCCTGTCCTTGCAGCTTACAGCGTTCGTAGCGGCACATATTATAATTACTTGGACTTTAGTGTTTGATTTCGAGCAAGATTTCTGCAATTCTGGCTGTACCGTCCGTTTATATTCAATATTACTGAAGTCGCAACAAAACAGCCGCTTGCTGGGATTATTCCTAATTAATTTGAAAGAATTCCATTGTGTGATGTTATTTTATTGTTTTTAGTTTACAAGTTTTACGAATGTTATTTTATTGTTTTTAGTTTACAAGTTTTACGAATGTTATTTTATTGTTTTTAGTTTACAAGTTTTACGAATGTTATTTTATTGTTTTTAGTTTACAAGTTTTACGAATGTTATTTTATTGTTTTTAGTTTACAAGTTTTACGAATGTTATTTTATTGTTTTTAGTTTACAAGTTTTACGAATGTTATTTTATTGTTTTTAGTTTACAAGTTTTACGAATGTTATTTTATTGTTTTTAGTTTACAAGTTTTACGAATGTTATTTTATTGTTTTTAGTTTACAAGTTTTACGAATGTTATTTTATTGTTTTTAGTTTACAAGTTTTACGAATGTTATTTTATTGTTTTTAGTTTACAAGTTTTACGAATGTTATTTTATTGTTTTTAGTTTACAAGTTTTACGAATCTGTACTAAAAATGTATGTTTTTACAGATCTAAATATTTACTTCGCATCTGGAATTAGAAAAGAGAATGAAAATCAGCTGGTACAATGCGTCATCCGGTATGTACCACGTGACTCTATAGACTAAGGATCAGTGGTCGATATGGCCAAAGCACATGTCTGCTGCATCTCTGAATTGCGCACCTCAAATTTCTTAGTTCGAGCAGCAATTACTTCCATTGCTTTATCCTTACTGTTAACACTGATCCTTCGTCCTCATTAGTCCAACTGGCATAAAGTAGCCTATGGACGTTAAGGAAAAAAATTATAAATGTTTATACGTATTCCTTCTCGAATGGAAAAATGTTAATTACATTGAAAACCATTGTGTGAAACGAGAATAACCTCGAAGATGTTACAATCTCGGCGAAACGTCGGATATATAAGAGGTGTGTTCAGAAAGTAACGAGAATTTTTAAATTTCGCGGGCTTGGAGAGTCCGATTGTAAAACATTTTTTTATTGTGTTGGTATACATGCCCTTGAAGTATAAAACTTTCAGCTGTTTTCATTGTTGACTTTGTCTGTGACAGCTACTAAGGTTAGACGTGTTTTTATGAGCTCGGCGATTTTCGTTTGTTAAAAGAAATGGATCAAAGAATTTGTATCAAATTTTTCGTCAAATACGGAATAAAGTGTAACAAAGTGCGTGAAATGTTAACAAAGGCCTATGGTGAGTCTGCTATGAGTAAAGGAAGAGTTTACGAGTGGTATAAGCGTTTCGAAGAAGGCCGTGAAGACGTTGAAGATGACGAACGCCCTGGACGCCCCAGCACATCAATAACCGATGAAAACGTGGAAAAAGTGAAAGAAATGGTTACGAACAATCGCCGAATCACAATTAGAGAGGTCGCTGATGATGTTGGCATATCGATTGGATCATGTCATGACATTGTTTCCAATGTTTTGTGTATGAAACGCGTGGCAGAAAAATTCGTTCCAAAATTGTTGAATTTTTAACAAAAACAGCGGCGAATGGAAGTTGCTCATGAGTCACTAAATGAAGTCAACGACGATGCAGAATTACTGAAACGTGTTATAACAGTTGACGAAACATGGGTTTACTGATATGATGTCGAAACTAAGACTCAATCATCCCAGTGGAGGCATTCTGGCTCGCCAAGACCTAAAAAGGCTCGACAAGTGCGGTCGAATGTGAAGGTTATGCTCACTGTGTTCTTCGATATTAATGGCATAGTGCATCATGAATTCCTGCCACCAGGTGAAACGGTCAATAAGGAGTACTACCTACAAGTTCAATGCCGTTTGCGTGAAGCAATCCAAAAAAAACGCCCGGATCTGTGGAAAAACAATTCATGGCTTTTGCACCACGATAATGCACCAGCTCACACTTCAACGCTTGTTCGTGAATTTTTGGCCAAAAACAGTACTGTAACGATGCCCAGCCTCCATATTCGCCAGACACGGCTCCGTGTGACTTTTTCCTATTTCCAAAAATAAAGAGAACCTTAAAGGGCCGTCGTTTTACAGCGGTAGATGACAATAAAAGCGCATCGCTGAAAGAACTAAAGGCTATCTCAAAAATCGAGTTTGAGAAGTGTTTCGAGGATTGGAAGGAGCGCTGGCACAAGTGCATAATCTCCAATGGGGACTATTTTCAAGGCGACAACATCAATGTAGAAGAATAAATAAATATTTTGATCAAAAAATTAAAATTCTCGTTACCTTTTTAACACACCTCGTATATTGAATGTAGCCTACTTCAGAAAAGGTATATTTTATTGTCATGTTATACGAATTATAAAGACAGTAAACCTATTGTTACTATGAAAAACATCGATCTTTAAATTTCGATAGATCGATATCCATTTTTAGGTTCTTTGAATTAAAAAAAATGGGTTTTACTGTGATATGTTATTCTGCATGTCTGAACATACATCGCTGGGGACTGAACTAATAAGCAGATCTTTATGATAATATATTAGGTCTCGTTTACTCTTTTCGGAACACTTCTTAATTTTTCAAAAAGTACACTTGTGGAACTGGGAGAGTTACCAATAGAAGCGAAGGTTTTGTTAACGATATATTCGCTGAATATATAATTAGATTGAAGATATCGTTAGATCTCTTCAACTAAGATATAATTAGTCTAATAGATATATAAGATCTAATTATATAATTAGATATAATGTGCTTATCTTATTAGTCTGAATATATAATTAATTTACAAATAACTTGTTTTGTTTAAATAAATACGTGAACCTAACTAAATATTATTTACAATATAGTAACAGATCAGTTGTTTAATTCGTAACGATCAGCTGACTTCATTGAACACTGATAGGCTGTAATAAGTTTCAGGTTATGTTGTTAAAAACTGCAATATTAACAATTATTACAAACGTTTATGTTTATTTCGAATTATAAACGGTTACAACGTGCACGTGTTCTTCAACTAAGGAAAAATACCGAAACCAAAGCAACACAACCTTTCCGTATAATACGCGTGTACAGTTGTCGGAAAGGAGGAAGAAAAAGAAACAGGCAGAAATAGAGGCGAAACACGTTTGATCGTTCGTTCCATATTTCCGTTACATTCTTACGTTAGGCAGATTTTTTTTCTATTCACTCCTCTCGCCAAAGCTTTAGCAAGTTCGAGCGAAAGAACCGTTAAAAATATGTTTCCTCAAAATCGGTTATCACGATTCTGATCAAATTTTCCTTAAAATGTAGTCCATTAGTAGGTTTTTTTTAACGTCCGACTATTGTGCACACTTGGGCTAATGCAGACGATGGGATGATTTATAGCGTATGAAAATGCGAAGCCCTCGCCGGGAATCGAACCCGGGTCCTCGGGTTGAAAGCCCAGTACGCTATCAACTAGGCCACCGATTAGGGCATACCTAAGCAAAAAATATAGTAGGCTTCTTTGGGAGCTAATGAAAAAAACTAAAAAATCGGTACACAAATTTTTGTCACACATAAAAGAACATTAAGTCAGTCTAGCAAATTTGAAGTTAAAGAAATTTACATTTAAGGAGAACGTATGAAAAACAAGAAATAATTAAATTGTGTTTGTTATGTTTTTTAAATTTTATTTCGAACGTCAAATTATTTTATTTCGAATTTTATACACTAACTTGAGTAATTAATCTATCTATCTATAAATATAAATATATATATATATATATATATATATATATATATATATATATATATATATATATACACACACGCGCGCGTTGTCCTGACTGACTGACTGAGAATCAACGTGGAGCCGAATCTATTAATGACAGAAACTTGAAATTTGGATAGGTCCTTCGGAACATTCTGTAGGGATATACTAAGAAAGGATTTTGCAAAATTTTGATTCTGACGCCATTAAACTACTTACCCAATACAAATTTAATAAACAACGTACAGCCAATACTATTATATCTAGAGACGTGAAATTTTAGTGTACCTTCTTACAATAATGTCAAGGTGCACTAAGAAAGGATTTTGTAAAAATTTGATTTTAACGCCATTAAACTACTTACCCAGTCCAATATTATTAATCAACGTACAGCCTATACTACTATAGATAGAGACTTGAAATTTTCAGGTTGCATTCTTACAACAATGTCAATGTGCACTAAGACAGGGTTTTTCAAAAATTTGATTGTTATATTAAACTACTTACATAGTACAAATTTAATAATCAACGTATAGCCGAGACTATAATAGCTAAAGATTTGAAATTTTCAGGGTTATCACCACATGTAGGGGTGCGCTGAAAAACGATTTTTTAGTATTCACCCCCTAAAGAGGTAAAAATGACAAAACAATTTTTATTGGAAAATATGTTTTTCGTCTGACCTTCTTAAAACGTAACATAGTCACTCTTAAATACAAGTAATGAAATATATTTTTCACCATTACCCAAAACTCAAAGAGATTGAAAGGGGGTAGAAAATGTAGAAAGGGGTATACAATTTTGCTTTGAAAAAAATTTTGTTTTGGATCGTATATTCTAGAAACATACTATGATACACATATTTCAACATTTTTCGGAATTCATTCCCTAAAAGAATAAAAAAGAGGTATAGTTGGAGAAAAAGAGTGTTTTCATTGGAGAAAAATATTTTTATCGGCTTTTCTTAAAAGTAAACGAAATATTCTAAAACACAAGTTACGATACACTAAATTCAGCATCCCTCACCCGAATTCATCCTCTAAAAGGACAAAAATATAAATGAGGTATAAATATTGGAGAAAAATATTTTTTATCAGATTTTCTTAAATCCGAATGGAACACGTTTGAAGACAATAAAACAACATATTCAGGTTATAATATTTTTTCATATTCACTGTAAAATAATCACGAGTTCAGATGATCACGCTTTTATTAATATATTTTTTTATATTTCTAAATTATTATATTACTGAAAAAGTTTAAGTTTCTTGGGCGAAGCCGTGACGGGTAATGCTAGTTTTCATATACAGAGTGTCACAAGAATAACAGTTAAGAGTTACTCTTGTTTTATCGACTACAGAATTTCATTTACGAAAGGAGCTCATAACTACAACATTTGTTTGTCTGAAAGTACGAACTGGTGTCAGTGAGTTACCCAGTAACCACTTGCTAATATAACGTCATGCTTACCATTCTGTGTCTGTCGTATCTGACCTGACGTCGTCGTAGGCTTCTTTGAGTTCGTCTACGTTAATGTTTGTGGACAGATCAACCTGCAATGAAACAACACAAAGTTAACTGCGTGTCAGGACCAGCTAGCAGCTTTAACAAGATCGTGGTGAAAATATCAATGGTTAAATAGTAAATTGGTGTAATACTGAGGCGGCCATCTTGGTGAAACCCAGACCCGAAACTAAAACGGTGATACTGACCACTAGATCGTGTATTTAGGGGCCGTTAAATTATTTTAGTTTGATTGCGTACTGGGCTTTCACCCCGAGGACCCGGGTTCGATTTCCGGCCAGGGCTTGGCATTTTCTTACGCTAAAAAAAAAAATAATAATACCCAACACAGATGTATATTCTCTTTTTCACTCTCTCTTTGCGTGAGTGTGTGCGCGCGTGTATGTGTTGTGCGTGTGATGTGTGTGTGTGTGTGTGTGTGTGTGTGTGTGTGTGTGTGTGTGTGTGTGTTGGCACAACATTCGCATTATCTGCCCGATTTGATTCAAACGTGGCACAAAAATCGATTTTGGTAATAGCTTTGGCAAGTTCACTACGCAGCAATATCCGTTCAGCAGTTTCAAAATGGCGGCCATTTTAAAATCTGTGGACAGTTAGTATTTTTACGACTGCCAAAAAAGGAGTGTGATATTTTTCGTGGCTGGGTAAAGTATGTATGTATGTTTGTTTAATCATAACTTCTTAACGGTTCGTCCGATTTTGATCTACCCTAGCTCGTTAGATTCCTCACGTCACCGGAAGTGTCATAGGCTACAGAACTGTCATCCAACCCCCTCCCTAGTGGGTTCAAATTGGAGTGAAATAAATAGAATAAACTTATAGGTAATTTCAGATAGGATAAGTAGTCATTGCACTAGGATGCAATCATAAGTTCTTAAATAACTAAGTACTCGGGGGATGTTTAGTGCAAATATATTGCGATGCAGCCCCCGACTGTATTTAATTGTAAAAAAAGATAAAAATGTTCTTAATAATACAAGATATCTTTCAAAAAGCATACGACTCTATAGATAGCGAATCCTTATGCTCGGTTCTGAAAGAACTAGACCTTGATAACGAAACCACAAATAACCACAAATCTTATCAGTGAAACATTAACTAATACATTCTCCAAAGTTCAATTCATGGGATAACTTTCCACCCCTTTTAAGATTAAAACAGGAGTCCGACAAGGAGATGGACTCTCCCCATTGTTTTAATTGTGCTCTAGAAAAAGTAGTTAGAGAGTGGAACGTGAATACGCGTAGTGGAATCTGACTAGGAACTAAGAACAAAGGCATTAAGGTAAATTGTTTGGCTTTTGCTGATGACATGGCCTTACTAGCAGACATTGGAAGAAGCTAAGGAACAGACTCTTGAACTCCAGAAGCAAGCGTTAAAAATGGGTCTCAAAGTTTCATTTGAAAAGACTAAAATATTGACAAACATACAAAAACCACCAAAAAAGCTTCAAGTGGGAGAACAATACATTGAGATAGTCAAAGAATTCAAATATCTTGGGGAATGGATCAGCTGGAACGCCCTAAAGAAAAAAGCTATGGAATCTAGGAGAAATAAAGTTGAATTAGCCTTACAACTTACCAAAGACACATACAACAAGAAGTCCCTCTCCTGGAATACAAAGATAAGGCATTATCATACTGTAATTAAACCAGAAGCCTTATATGCAGCTGAAACATTATCTCTCACATCCCAGGGCCCACTTGAAAGGCTGGATTTAAAGGAAGAAAGATATTACGAAAAATCTTAGGCCCCAAATTCTGTAACAACCAATTACTCCACATCAGTAATGAAACTCTTTACCAAAAAACTGAAACACTATCAGACACAATAAGAAAAAGGAGAATTGATTTTTATGGGCACATCCTCCGAATGGACAAAAATAGACTAACCAAAAAAATATTTGACTACTTTCGCAATAGAAGAGCCAAACCACTTTGGTTTAGAGAAACAGAGAACGACATAACAGAACTACAAATCACTGACACTATGCTCATGGACAGAACAGCCGAAACAATAACCAAGGACAAGAAACAATGGTTCCAGGGCAAAGTCAAATCCAAGCGAACGATCCAAATCTCTGACGAAGAAAGAAAAGCAAGATTACAACGAATGAAGCAATACTGGGCTACGAGGAAGGCACAGAACATTGAGAAGTGATTGATTTAGTGTACCCCAAAGTTGGATGAAACAAATAAAGAAGAATACAAGATATATCGGTGCAATGTTAAAATTACCTCGAAAGTTTGTCAGGGATGTACTGCACTGATAACATATTAAAGAGTTGCAGTATTGTATAAAATTAATGTGTAACTTCACAGTTTATTAACTTAACACCCGAAAAATATTCTTCAAATATTCTTTATTTTCATTTTTTTAAATCAATTATATTTCAGATTTTCTTCTTCTTCTTCCTTCCCTTATGTCATTGGCGTCGGGGCCTCTGAAAATGCCTTCCATACTCGTCTGTCAATTGTTTCACGTCTCATATCCCTCTCATTCTTTCCTCTCCTTCTTCCCAGATCCTTTATTATGTCCATCCATGTCACTCGTGGTGTTCCTATATTTCTCCTTCCAATCGGTTTGGCTTCCAAAATATTTTTCGGGATCCTCTCTCTCTCCATTCTAATGACGTGACCGTACCACTTCAATTGCTTTTATCCCGGTTGTTCTATTAATGGTTCCATTTTTAATTTTTCTTTAACTCTAACATTTCTTTCTTTGTCGAATCGAGTTTTATCGACCACCCGTCTTAGGTATTTCATTTCTGCTGCTGTTATTTTACTCGCAGTTCTGGATGTAATTGGCCAGCTCTCAGATACATTGATGAGCACAGGTAGGTACACTGTTTTATATATTACCATTTTGGTGTTTGTGCTTATTTCCTTCTTGCCTATTATTGTGTTTTTAATCTGGTGGTACAGATTACTTGCTTTTTTGACCCTGTTTTGCACTTCCTGGTTAATTTTCCCATTCTTCGTGAATACTGTTCCCAAGTATACATATTCATCCACATATTCCAATTTCACACCCTTCTATACCTTTCATCAATGGTTCGTCTTTCCCAGCATACATAACTTTGCTTTTATTTACATTAATTGTCATACTTTTCCTTTCCAAGCACTCATTCCAATTGTTTATGATGTTTCCCAATTTATCCTTTGTATCAGATTTTCATTTTATTTAATTATGGAATATATAATGTTTGCGTATAATTTGTTTTGTATTTCGTGTTTTAGCGGTCGTGGTTTTTATTTTTTCAAGTAATTATTTTTTTAATTTTACTTAATTCGGTAAGTAATAAATTTATATTTCTTCAAATTGTTTCCAATCCCAAAGGGTAGATGCAAACTCTCCTTTGGATACGCCAATGTGTAAAGGTACTGATCAGTGCTCATTTTAAGTTCATGTGTTCGGGTTTTATGGTGTATATTCGCAAATAGTGACGTACTGTAGCAAGGTCAAACAGGACATTGAGGTTATGGTGGATTTGTATTCTATCGAGGTGGCACTGCCGACACCAGCTGTAGAACAAATCGGACGGCAGAATTTATTTGCCATGTTTCCTCTTTTCCCACGATGCATTGCGCATTTGTAACAACTTCGGCGTGCTGTTCCAGCTGGCCGATATTTTGTTCAATCAAATTGCACAGCACGTAATAGGTCCTAGTGTGTTTTGCAATAGGTTTTGTAATGGTAACCAGAATTTTTAGCGAATTCCGTTGTAAAATTACCTGTTAAAGCGACCACAATCTGAGCCAGGACCGGAACTTTGAAATGAGCACCGATCGTGACATCTACGTAAATTTTTTAGAGGTCGTTAAAATACGCACACACGCGCGCACACAAACAAACACGAACACACACACACACACACACACACACACACACACACACACACACACACACACACACATATATATATATATATATATATTATTATTATTATTATTATTATTATTATTATTATTATTATTATTATTATTATTATTATTATTATTATTATTATTTGCGTATAGACCCTGTTGGATCACGCAAAGCACTCCGACTCATGTCTTGTTCCTTCTAATCCTCCACACCTCCCTCATCCTGTCCCCATGGATCCTCTTCTGCTCCTCCGTCCATTTTACCCCTGCTCTCTTTGGGATTTCATTCTCTGGGACCGTCCAACCGAGCATCTTTCTCCTGTATGCGTGCCTGTATTCAACATCTGTTGAGTCTATTCCTGCGTCATGTAGGTCTATTCTGACTTGTGCGATCCACGACGTTGTTGATTTGACACCTTGTATATACTTAAGGATTCTCTTGGCAAGTCTCGTTGTTGGGAGTCTACTGATGTGTCCATAGAACCGAAGCCTCCTTCTTCTGATATCTGCTGCCAGGTTCGACATCTTCTCTGTGGTCTTCCGGGAGTGCAACCTGTATCCATCTTCTGTTAATCTCGGGCCAAGGATCTTCCTCAAGATTGCGTTCTTCCTTCAAAATACCCTCCATGGTAGCTTTTGTGTGGAGTGCTAGCGTCTCGCTTGCATATAATACCTCCGGTTTTATGACTGTGTTGTAGTGTCTGATTTTTGTGTGCGTCGAAATACATCTCTTATTGTAGATATCACGCGTTATACCAAGAGCCCTCTTCATTCTCAGTAGCCGAACCTTTTTCGCAGCCTTCTCGCCACCTGTGGGTTCAAGAATTTCTCCCAGATATTTGAAGTGCTTGACTCTGTTTATCTTACCATATTTTGTGTTTAGTTCTTGAATATTTAATTTTATACAGAAGAATTCGGTCTACGAGATCTGTAGACCGACCCTCTCTGCACATTTCTTTAGGACTTCTAATATATATATTTCAAACTTTTGAGGGAATTTTTTTATTTAAAAAACTTGTCTATCCTACTGCAAGCATTGATTTTTTGTGCCAAGTTTTAACTTCTTTTTTTTTAACGTCCAGTTAATGCCAGTTATGTTATGTCAGTTAAACTAATGAGGACGACGGATCAGTGTTAACTGTAAGCGAAAAGCAACTGCGGCTCCAACTAAGAACCTTATGGTGCTCAGTTGAGTGACGCAGTAGACTGACGATGCTTTAGCCGCTTCGACCACCAAGCCCCTGCCAAGTTTGAAATAAATCGAACTGAAATTACGCATGTGATCGTTTTAACACGCACGCGCGCGCGCACACACACACACACAAGGTTCTTTTGATTTAGTTTAATCCATTTAAATGTAAATATATATATTTACACATATATATATATATATATATATATATATTACATATATATATATATATATATATATATATATATATATATATATATATATATATATATATATATATATATATATATATATATATATATATATATATATATATATATATATATATATATATATATGCATATATAGGCTATATATATATATTTATTTATTTATTTATTTTTAACGTCCGACTATTGTGCACACTTGGGCTAATGCAGTCGATGGTATGATTTATAACGTATGAAAATGCCAAGCCCTGGCCGGGAATCAAACCCGGCCTTGGGTCCTTGGGATGAAAGCCCAGTACGCTATCAACTAGGCCACCGAGGCGGCTAAATAAATATTCATTTAATATTTGTATATAATATATATGTGATATATATATATATAAATTTAACGACCCTTTAAAAACTGATCTGAAAAATCTACGCTTATTTCAAGATCCCGGGTTTGAGTCTTACCATGATGGCCGCTGTAACAGCTCAGTTTTCAACAGAAATTCTCTAATAATTTAGCGAATAATAATAATCATTAATTAATAATTTCGTCAATAATTCGTTAATAATTTAGTATTTTCTGTATATTACTTCGTAAAATAATACAAGTAAAAACAGATGGTCATAAAGAATTATTAAAATATGTAGCACTGATTCTGAAAAGCAACTCCACCGCTGCCCCCCCACAAACCAGAGCCAGTGTGACCTGGTACCATATCGAGGTTTTGTAGCCTAGACGAGGTCAAGACTGCTTTCACTGGATCGGTGACCTTGGTTAATCTGTTCTATGTATGCATGCGGTACTGTTTAGAAACATTTCACAAGTTTTCTCGTATTTTAGACATTTTATTCGCGAATTAAGAATGGAAAATGAGCCATCATAGTACACCCTGAAATGGTGACCGATTACATGAAATGTGCGCTGATCCTGACCCAATAGATACCGTTTTAAATGTCGTTATTTTAACGTCCATACTTTATGCAAGTTAGACTAGTGAGGACGAGGTATCAGTGTTACCGGTAAGGGTAAAGCAACGGGCGTAACTGCGGCTTGAACAGAGAACCTTGAGATGCGCAGTTCAGAGGCGCAAAAGACAACCGGTGCTTTATCCACATCGAACACCGAGCCCTTAAAGTACGTTAAAATTTATATTTTTATATATATCTTGTCTATGTATAAAATTGTAGGTCTGAATTTTTACGCTAGAAGGTTCTCTGTTAATGTAAAAATATAAGGTATAATTGTTACGCTATGGTGATTCTTAATGAATATAAAAAAACGTGTGAAATTCGGGGAGTTACCGACAGAAGCGAAGCTTTTGTTAATAATATCTTTGCTGAATATATAACTATTTACAAATATCTTGTTTTGTTTACATAAATAAATACTTGAACCTATATTAGATTTTATTTGCTATAATTATCGTAAAAGATCAGTAGTTTTGTATTAATTCATAACGATCATCTGATTCCGTGGAACAGCTGATAGCCTGTAATAAGTTTCAGGTTATGTTGTTAAAAACTAGCAATATTGACAATTATTATAAACGTTTGTATTAAGTTCGAATGTATCATAAACGGTTACAGCGTGCACGTATTCTTCAACTAAAAAAAAATTACCAATACCAAAGCAACACGTTTTCGTACAATATGCTTATAGGCCTACTGTTGTCGATAAGGAAGAAGAAAAGAATAGAGAGACGAAATTCGTTTGCTCGTTCGTTCCATATTTCCGTTACATTCTTCAGTTCGGCAGACTTTTTTCTATTCACTCCTCTCGTCAAAGCTAACATTAAGAAGTTCGCTCCAACAAGGCGCCTACAGAACCTCATTACCATTTTATCTGACGATAAATTTTTGTCGGGAATATTGAAGTTCGCTCCAACAAGGCGCCTACAGAACCTCATTACCATTTTATCTGACGATAAATTTTTGTCGGGAATATTGAAGTTCTCTCCAACAAGGCGCCTACAGAACCTCATTACCATTTTATTTGACGATAAATTTTTGTCGGGAATATTGAAGTTCGCTCCAACAAGGCGCCTACAGAACCTCATTACCATTTTATCTGACGATAAATTTTTGTCGGGAATATTGAAGTTCGCTCCAACAAGGCGCCTACAGAACCTCATTACCATTTTATTTGACAATAAATTTTTGTCGGGAATATTGAAGTTCGCTCCAACAAGGCGCCTACAGAACCTCATTACCATTTTATTTGACAATAAATTTTTGTCGGGAATATTGAAGTTCGCTCCAACAAGGCGCCTACAGAACCTCATTACCATTTTATTTGACGATAAATTTTTGTCGGGAATATTGAAGTTCGCTCCAACAAGGCGCCTACAGAACCTCATTACCATTTTATTTGACGATAAATTTTTGTCGGGAATATTGAAGTTCGCTCCAACAAGGCGCCTACAGAACCTCATTACCATTTTATTTGACGATAAATATTTGTCGGGAATATTGAAGTTCGCTCCAACAAGGCGCCTACAGAACCTCATTACCATTTTATTTGACGATACATTTTTGTCGGGAATATTGAAGTTCGCTCCAACAAGGCGCCTACAGAACCTCATTACCATTTTATTTGACGATAAATTTTTGTCGGGAATATTGAAGTTCGCTTCAACAAGGCGCCTACAGAACCTCATTACCATTTTATTTGACGATAAATTTTTGTCGGGAATATTGAAGTTCGCTTCAACAAGGCGCCTACAGAACCTCATTACCATTTTATTTGACGATAAATTTTTGTCGGGAATATTGAAGTTCGCTTCAACAAGGCGCCTACAGAACCTCATTACCATTTTATTTGACGATAAATTTTTGTCGGGAATATTGAAGTTCGCTCCAACAAGGCGCCTACAGAACCTCATTACCATTTTATTTGACGATAAATTTTTGTCGGGAATATTGAAGTTCACTCCAACAAGGCGCCTACAGAACCTCATTACCATTTTATTTGACGATAAATTTTTGTCGGGAATATTGAAGTTCGCTCCAACAAGGCGCCTACAGAACCTCATTACCATTTTATTTGACGACAAATATTTGTCGGGAATATTGAAGTTCGCTCCAACAAGGCGCCTACAGAACCTCATTACCATTTTATTTGACGATACATTTTTGTCGGGAATATTGAAGTTCGCTCCAACAAGGCGCCTACAGAACCTCATTACCATTTTATTTGACGATAAATTTTTGTCGGGAATATTGAAGTTCGC
Source organism: Callitettix versicolor (assembly GCA_022606455.1). Classification (NCBI taxonomy): domain Eukaryota; kingdom Metazoa; phylum Arthropoda; class Insecta; order Hemiptera; family Cercopidae; genus Callitettix; species Callitettix versicolor. The sequence continues at coordinate 13,367,729 of CM040185.1, read as the reverse complement.
TTC
>CM040185.1:13327726-13362726 GCA_022606455.1 Callitettix versicolor | reverse complement strand
TGTATTCATTGTTAATGCTTCCAAATAATTGGCAGTCAGATTACTTGAACCTCGTCAGAAGGTCCGCCATTTCCCTCAATACATGGACAGTAATTTTGACTGACATTAATTAATATAGGACAAGATTGAAGAAGTTTAGAAACCATTTTTTTCCTGATAGACAGAACACAGAAAAAGTGAGTGCAAGGCCTGGTCTGATTAACAGGGGTGTTCTGATTAAGCAGCTGGGATTGGGATTTCTTCTTATATTCTCAGAAAGGGAAAATTTCTAACGCCTAAACTTTAAGCCAGTTAGATTAATAAGATGGATTAGCATTAATGGAAAAGGTAAATCTTACGGCAGTAATACAGTCTCGAACCTACGACCTTGAGATAAAAATTTCGTGTACACAAACGCAATAGGATCGTAAATTTTTGAAAAACATTGAAGTTGCATATGCGTTTGAAATTTCTGTAGATAGATAATCTTTAACAGCTGATTGTTTTGGTGAAATCAGATGTTTGAAAACTGTAAAACGAAAAAAAATATTGCTAGTCCATTACGTCAGCGAGACAGCTGCGTGTTCCAGTTATTCCAAACCGGATTGTCACGCGCGTGCTAAACGAACTTCCAAGCTGTAACGCATTAGGCAGTAGGCTTACTGTAATAATCAAACCAAACACAATGAGTCACGTGATGAGAAGATGTTTCCTTGTTTCGAGTGTTAATGGTTTAGTCACGGATTTCCGGAGAGATAAAACTTAAAACCTGACGCCGGGCTTTTTTTAAGAAAACATCCTGTACGTATGATGTTGATGGCTGGACATGGTATCCATTTTGTTTGTTTGTCAATCAGTCTGTAACGCTCAACCTCCATTAATCAAGCCAAAGGTTTTGTTGATTTAAAATCGTTGAAAATCAATGATTAAAAATCATAATAATTTTTATTTTTTTTTAATTTATGGCGAAAAGCACATTGAGGCTGTTAACGCCTCCCTAAATGTAAGTGTGAGTGTAAAGTGTTAAAGTCGTAAGTGTAATGTTGTAAGTGTAAGTGTGTGTTAGACTCGGGTACTGCGAGGGACGTCTAAATCCTCTCAATAGGTGCAGCTAGTCTGCATCCCCTCTGAGGGCACACCTTACACGAATACGATAGCCTCGTTGAGGAATAAATTTCCGACTCGTGTCCTTCACGCAATGGCGATCAGAACCGATCAGCAAGGTCGTCACCTGACACCCTGTGACTTCCTTTGGCGTATTTGCAATCACAAGTTTATCCAAATAATTCCCGAACAATACCGCAACTGAAGGAAGAAATTTTCAGTCATCGCCCAAATCGAGGAGACTGTCTGAAGGTCATAACAAATTTCTTTGATCCAATAACAAGTCATAGAGAACATATATCGCATGTAATTTTCATATGTAATCACAACTTATAACATTTGATGTTGAAGTAAGTTACATTTCATAAATACAGAGTATTTGATTCAACACTTAAAACTGGTTTTCTTGTAGAATCACAAATTCGCAGATTGTTACCGAATAAACAAGATGAATCCATTTCATTTCTTAATTAATAGTGTAATAGACTCAAATGAACAAATAGTAATTAACATATTTTACAAACTTAACCTCAATTTTCTTGGCCACCCTGCGGGGGGTGCACCTATTGAGAGGATTTAGACGTCCCTCGCGGTACCCGAGTCTAACACACACTTACACTTACAACATTACACTTACGACTTTACACTCACACTTACATTTAGGGAGGCGATAACAGCCTCAATGTGCTTTTCGCCATAAATTTTAAAAAATAGTAAAAATTTTCTTTTTTTTATGGATCAAATCCATTAATCCATACAATTGAGATTAATGTAAATAGCAAGTAAATAATTGATAATATTGATAATATTATTGTTGGGAAGTTGAATATTTTTATGATTGATAATATCTCTGTATTGTTTATTTTTATATTTTTTATGTATAATAGTGATTCATTATTAATATTTATAATTAAGTTTTTATCAATTATTATTGTAATAATTGTTAATGTTGTTAGTGTTACTAAAATTTTTATTGAGAATTTAAATTTTTCATTTGATGCAATTCTTGCAATGTAAATAAATAATACTATTATTCCTCCAATGAAAATAATAAATATAATATATGAAAATCAATACGAGTATGAATTTATTCTGTTAATTATGGATGATAATGCTGTTTGAATTAATAATATAAATCCTGATGATAATGGGTGCTTTGTTATTAAAAATAGTGTTGATGATATTAGGAATATTGTAATAATAGTTAGTTTTATACAGCAAGTAGTTTACTAAGAATTTAAGTTTTGGGAATTTAAGGAGGGATAAATTATTATCTTTTTGCTGAAGTTTTAAAGAATTAATCTATTTATGGTTTACAAAACCATTGTTTTTTATTTAAACTATTAAAACTAATGAATTTATTTGTATTTATTTATATATATATATATATGTTATAGGTCTTTTAAGTTTATGTTTAATTTATAAACACTTGTTTATGTGTTTATTAAGACTGGAATTTATTATTTTGTCCTTATTTTTGTTTTTATATTATTATTTATCTATATTTGGTTATGAATATTATTTTATGTTGATTTTTTTAACTTTTAGTGTATGTGAAGGTGTAATAGGTCTTTCTGTTTTAGTTTCTTTGATTCGTTCTCATGGTAATGATTATTTGAAATCTTTTAATTTGATTTTATGCTAAGGTTTTTTTTTTTTTTTTTTTGATCCCGTTATTTTATAATTTTTGATTTGTTCAATCTTTATTATTTATTTCTTGTTTTTTAATATTTTTAATTAATTATGATTATGATTTTTTTTCGTTGGGTTATTTTTTGGGTTTGGATTTGATTTCAATAGGTTTTATTATTTTGAGATTTTGAATTGGGTCTTTGATAATTATATCTAGATGTTCTGTAAGTTTTTTAAGTAATTATAAGGATTCATTTGTTTTTATTATTTTATTGCTTATGATTTTTTTGTTTATATCTTTTAGAGTTATGAATTTATTTATGTTTTATTTTTTTTTTGAGTCTAGTCTTATTCCTACTTTAATTTTAATTTTTGGTTGGGGGTATCAACCTGAACGTTTGAGTGCTGGTTATTATTTGTTGTTTTATACTTTATTAGCTTCTTTACCTTTATTAATTTCTATTTTTTTTTATTATGACTTTAATAATAGTTGCATGTATATAATTAATTTTTTTTCTTTGAATTATTTATTTGTTTATTTTGGTTTGGTGTTTGCTTTTTTGGTTAGGTTACCTATGTTTATATTTCATTTTTGATTACCAAAAGCTCATGTTGAGGCTCCTATTTCTGGTTCAATAATTTTGGCTGGTATTTTGTTAAAGCTGGGTGGTTATGGTTTGTATCGTGTTATGGTTTTTGTTACTAATTTTTTTCTTTGTTTTAATTATTTTTGAATTTCTATTGGTTTATATGGTGGTGTTTTTGTAAGATTAATTTGTGTTATTCAGAGAGATGTAAAGTCATTAATTGCTTATTCTTCGGTTTGTCATATGAGATTGGTTATAATGGGAATTATGACTTTAAGTTTCTGAGGTTGTTCTGGTTCTTATATTTTAATGTTAGGTCATGGTTTATGTTCTTCAGGATTATTTTGTCTTTCTAATATTATTTATGAGCGTTTAGGTAGACGTAGATTTTTTATTAATAAGGGTATGCTTAGATTTATACCTTCTATGTCTTTATTGTGGTTTCTTTTTTGTTCTTGTAATATGGCTAGACCTCCTTCTATAAATTTATTGGGTGAAATTATAATTATTAATAGATTGGTATGTTGATCTTCTTTTTCTATTTTTTTTATTATGTTTATTTCTTTTATAAGAGCTTGCTATAGATTCTATTTATTTTCTTATACTCAGCATGGTAATTTTTATTCTGGTTTTTATAGTTTTTCTAGTGGGTTTATTCGTGAATATTTGTTATTATTTCTTCATTGATTACCTTTAAATTTGTTTTTATTAAAAATTAATATGTTTATATTGTTTTATTTAAGTATTTTAAGTTGAAAATTATAGTTTGTGGTACTGTAGATATCTATTATGATCTTAAATTTATGAATTATAAGTTTAGTGTTGGATATTTTATATTTTTATTTCTTATGTTTTTTAGTTTTTTTTTTCTTTCTATTTTTCTTATTGTTAGTGACAAGATTTTTTTTTTTGAATGGTTAATTATTTCTTTAAATTCTAGTTGTATTTATATGTCTTTAATTTTTGATTGAATATCTACTTTATTTATTTCTTTTGTTTTGGGTATTTCTTCTTTAGTAATTTTTTATAGAATTGAGTATATATGACATGATCTTAATAAGAGTCGCTTTATTTATTTAGTTTCCATGTTTGTTTTATCTATGATTTTTTTGATTTTAAGTCCTAATTTGGTTAGAATTTTATTAGGTTGGGATGGATTAGGCCTTGTTTCTTATTGTTTGGTAATTTATTATCAGAATTATAAGTCTTTTGGTGCTGGTATGTTGACGGCTCTTAGTAATCGTGTAGGTGATGTTATGTTGTTGGTTGCTATTGCTTGAATAATGAATTTTGGTGGTTGGCATTATTTATTTTATTTGGATAGGTTTAATGATTTTTATTTTTTTATTTTTGTAATTTTTATTGCTTCTTTTACTAGGAGAGCTCAGTTGCCGTTTTCTTCTTGGTTACCGGCAGCGATGGCTGCTCCCACTCCTGTTTCTGCTTTAGTACATTCTTCAACTTTGGTAACTGCTGGTGTTTATCTTTTGATTCGTTTTGATTTTTTGGTTTGTAATTTTTATTATGTTGATTTCTTTATTGTTATTTCTTTAATTACTATGTTAATGGCTAGAATTTGTGCTAATTTTGAATTTGACTTGAAAAGGATTATTGCTTTATCTACTTTAAGTCAGTTGGGATTTATAATGTCAGTTTTGATATTGGGATTTTCTACTATGGCATTTTTTCATTTGTTAATTCATGCTTTATTTAAGGCTTTATTGTTTTTGTGTGCTGGTGTTATTATCCATTGTATATGGGGTAATCAGGATATTCGTTTTATGGGGGGTTTGGTTATTCAATTGCCTGTCATTAGTTCTTGTATAAATATTTCTAATTTGGCTTTATGTGGTTTTCCTTTTTTGGCTGGGTTTTATTCTAAAGATCTTATTATTGAAAGAGTTAATATGGGAATAATAAATTTTTTTTTTTCCTATTAATAGTTAGTATTGGTTTGACGGTGATGTATTCTTTTCGACTTATGTATTATAGTATGTCTGGTGATGTTAATTCTTTTTGTTATTTATCTGTTTTTGATAGAAGAAAGTACATGAAGTTAAGAATTTTATTTATGGTTTTTTTTTCTATTTTTGGTGGTTCATTTATTAGTTGATTGATTTTTAGTACTCCTGTATTGATTTATTTACCTTTTGATTTGAGGATTTCTGTTATTTTTTTTGTTTTAATTGGTGGTTGATTGGGGTATGAATTGAGTTTTTTTAATTTTGGTTTTATTAATTATGACTCTTTAATAATTTATTTTTTTGGGTCTATGTGGTTTTTACCAATTTTTTCTACTTCTTATTTTAATAATATTTATTTTTCTTTTAGTTTAAATTATTATCGTGTTGTTGATCATGGTTGAGGTGAGTATTTTGGTCCAATGGGTTTATCTGATTGTATTATTTATTTTTCTAAGTTTAATCAATTTTTACAATTTAATAGTTTTAGGATTTATATATTGAGTTTTTTTTTTTTGATTATTATTTATTTTATTTATATTTATTTGTTTTAATAGCTTAAATTTTTAAAGCTTAATATTGAAGATATTATGATAGTATATTTATTACTTTGAAATATTTATGAGAAAAATTTTTATTTCTTTTTTTTCATTGAAAATGAAATGTTTATTAAAAACTTCATAAACTTAAGGAATTAACGGAATTAAACCGCTTATTAAGATAGTTAGCAGCTTCTTAATTTTCATTTTTCCTTTTAACTAGAATTTTATATTCATTTTTTTTATTAACAATAAATTGCCTCTTTTTTGGCTTTAGTTAATATTAAATAGGAAGAAATTTTATTCTTAATTGTTAGGTCGAAACTAAATGTATTTTACTTCTCTATTTTTAAGATTAGCTTTATCAGCACTTATTGATTGCAAATCAATTATTATAATTAAATATAATCCTAGTTTGTTCATTGTAGTATGCCTTGTATTCATTCATGATATAGTCCTAAAATTAAGATAATAATTAGGGCTAATCTTGATATTATTCATTCTTTTGTAATTATGAATTTTGTTATGATATTAATTGGTAAAATTAATACAATTTCAACATCAAAAATTAAGAAGATTACTGCTATGAGGAAAAAATGTAATGAAAATGAAATTCGTGGTGAATTTATTGGATCAAATCCGCATTCAAATGGTGATGATTTTTCTCGGTCTATATTTCTTTTTTTTGAAATTATTATTGTGATAATTATTAGTATTGAAATAATTGTTATGGTTATGGTTGTTGATATTATTATTTTTATTATTATTCTTTCTATTTGTTATTAGTCCTTTTAATTGGAAGTTAAATATACTTATATACTAAAAGAATATCTACCTCATCAGTAGATTGAAATATATAGGAATAGTCATACTAGATCTACGAAGTGTCAATATCAAGCTGCTGCTTCGAATCCGAAGTGATGAATGTTAGAAAAGTGGAATATTATGTGTCGTATTGTTGTAATTATAATAAATGTTGTTCCGATTAATACGTGTAATCCGTGAAATCCTGTTGCTATAAAGAATGTTGATCCAAATGCTTCACGACTGCGCTCAGACGTGCTCGTAACCTTTTCCGCCAATTTGAACGGTAACCGTAACATCAAGGAGAAATGTAACTGGGAAAACGTTATTGGGCATTGTATGCTCTTTCTCCGTGAAGCGGTCAAAATTGCAATAGGTGTTGCCGTTCAGCCAGTAATACAGGAAATAACCAGCAACTACATTGTCAACGTTAAATCAGAGCCCGCCATCTTGAAAAGGAAGTGAACGGGGAAAATGTTACACATACGTCTTTCGGGCTTTGTACAAGGGACCTTCGTACTAAATTTCAAAACACTTGGTCAATGCGTGTGGTCAAAACTGCGTATAATAGAAGCTTAAATCAAAACTTAAATCAGAAGCCGCCATTTTGAAACGGAAGTAAATGAGGGAAAATTTGCACATAAGCTCTACATCATTTGGAGTTTATACAATTTACCTTTGTATTAAATTTTAAAACACTCGGTCAATGCGTTTGGCCAAAACTGCGTATTCTCGTTATTGTTAATTCAGAGGCCGCCATCTTAAAACGGAAGTGAATGGTAAAAAGTATTAAACACGTCTTTCTGGCTTTATTCGGAATTTCAAAACAATCGGTCTAAGCATTTGGCCAAAACTGCGCACATTCGTCGTCGTTAAATCATAAGCCGCCATTTTGAAACGGAAGTAAATGGGGAAAAATTTGCACATAAACCCTACGTCATTTGGGGTTTATACAATTTACCTTTGTATCAAATTTTAAAACACTCGATCAATGCGTTTGGCCAAAACTGCGTACATTCCTTGTCGTTAAATCAGAGACCGCCATCTTGAAACGCAAGTGAATGGTAAAAAGTCTTACACAAATATATCTTTCTGGCTTTATACATCGTACATTCATACCGAATTCCAAAACATTCGGTCAACGCGTTTGGCCATAACTGCGCTTATTCGTCATCGTTAAATCATAAGCCGCCATTTTGAAACTGGAGTAAATGGGAGAAAACTTAACATACTTCATTTGGGTTTTATACAACGTACCTTTGTATAAAATTTTAAAGCATTCGGTCAGTGCGTTTGGCCAAAACTGCTTTCGTCTATAAATCAGAGACCGCCATCTTTAATTAAGTGGAAGTAGCAAAAAATCTTTGCGTACACATCGTTTGATCTTTATACAAGGTACCTTTGTATCAAATTTCAAAACAATCGGTCAATGCGTTTGGCCAAAACAAACAGAAATCAAATCCGAAAGGTCGAGTTGAAATAGACAAAACAATTCACTTAAGCTATGACAGTATCACAAAGTGACAAGACTTGGGCTACTCGTTATTCTACTAACAGCAGGTATTTGTCATAAGGGTTAAATTAATTAACTTTTATAATTTTTTGTATAATAAAATCATTTGTATACCGCTCGCCGTAATACATACTAATCGACGCTGTCATACTGATATCCTTTGTTCGATGGTTTCGATAGTACACCATTCGATGTAAAGTTGAACAAACTACAAATATTTACTTTTAACTTCCAAGAAAAATTATTTTAAGTTATTTTTATTTAAAATTCTACAATTTCGTTTAACTAGGTATATAGTTACTTGCATTATTAAGTATGGTGAAAAATTTCGACTCAATAAATTAAGTTAAATAACTTATTTTGTAAAAAGAAAATGGCTGATTGCTGGTAAAATATTTATCAGTTATATACGAACTTCTGCATTATTTCAATGAGAGGAATACATGCGAAGTATGTCGGTTTCCTTAAAGTACGCACATTCCCTGTATTTAGTAAACATTAAACAATTAATTAATATTAGCCTATAATTATCCAAAAAGCCGATGTATCGAAAATCCGCTTTATCGGAAATATCAATAGTTGTAAGTACATCGAAAACGTGAAGGATATATCGATATGTAGAATCTTTTGACATCAGTAGTGTAATGGCGATATTGCTACGTAACCCTAACGTAACCTAACCAGAACCTAACCTAACATAACCCTAAACCTATAACCCTAAGGATGTATTTGATTATATTAGCTTATAATTATCACAAGGCCGATTTATCGAAAATCCGCTATATCGAAAATATCAATAGTCATCATTAGTGTCATGGCGATATTGCTATGTAACCCTAACGTAACATATCCTAACATACCATAACCTAACCTAACCATAACGTAACTTAACCATAACCTACCCTAACATAACCCTAAACCTATAATCCTAAGGATTTATTTGATTAAATTAGCCTATAATTATCAAAAAGCCGATGTATCGAAAATCCGCTGTCGAAAATATCATTAGTTGTAGTCCGATATTTCTGTACTTCGATAACTTGAAGGCGATATATCGATAATAGAATCTCTTGACATCATTAGTGTCATGGCGATATTTCTGCGTAAGCTTAACGTAACCTAACCATAACCTAACCTAAGATAACCCTAAACCTATAACCCTAAGGATTTATTTTATTAAATTAGCCTATAATTATCAAAAAGCCGATGTATCGAAAATCCGCTGTCGAAAATATCATTAGTTGTAGTCCGATATTTCTGTACTTCGATAACTTGAAGGCGATATATCGATAATAGAATCTCTTGACATCATTAGTGTCATGGCGATATTTCTGCGTAAGCTTAACGTAACCTAACCATAACCTAACCTAAGATAACCCTAAACCTATAACCCTAAGGATTTATTTGATTAAATTAGCCTATAATTATCAAAAAGCCGATGTATCGAAAATCCGCTGTCGAAAATATCATTAGTTGTAGTCCGATATTTCTGTACTTCGATAACTTGAAGGCGATATATCGATAATAGAATCTCTTGACATCATTAGTGTCATGGCGATATTTCTGCGTAAGGTTAACGTAACCTAACCATAACCTAACCTAAGATAACCCTAAACCTATAACCCTAAGGATTTATTTGATTAAATTAGCCTATAATTATCAAAAAGCCGATGTATCGAAAATCCGCTGTCGAAAATATCATTAGTTGTAGTCCGATATTTCTGTACTTCGATAACTTGAAGGCGATATATCGATAATAGAATCTCTTGACATCATTAGTGTCATGGCGATATTTCTGCGTAAGCTTAACGTAACCTAACCATAACCTAACCTAAGATAACCCTAAACCTATAACCCTAAGGATTTATTTGATTAAATTAGCCTATAATTATCAAAAAGCCGATGTATCGAAAATCCGCTGTCGAAAATATCATTAGTTGTAGTCCGATATTTCTGTACATCGATAACTTGAAGGCGATTATATCAGCCTATAATTATCAAAAGGCCGATATATCGAAAATCCGCTATATCGAAAATATCAATAGTTATAATCCGATATTTCTGTACATCGATAACGTGAAGGCGATATATCGATATGTAGAGTCTTTTGACATCATTAGTGTCATGGCGATATTGCTACGTAACCATTACCTAACCTAACCCTAAACCTATAACCCTAAGGACGTATTTGATTATATTAGCCTATAATTATCACGTTCGACCGCACTTGTCGAGCCAGAATGCCTCCACTGGGATGATTGAGCCTTAGTTTCGACGTCATATCAGTAAACCCATGTTTCGTCACCTGTTATAATACGTTTCAGCAATTCTGCATCATCGTTGACTTCATTTAGTGACTCCTGAGCAACCATTCGCCGCTGTTTTTCTTCAAAATTTAACAATTTTGGAACGAATTTTGCTGCCAGGCTTTTCATCCACAAAACATTGGAAACAATGTCATGACATGATCCAATCGATATGCCAAGATCATCAGCGACCTCTCTAATTGTGATTCGGCGATTGTTCATAACCATTTCTTTCACTTTTCCTACGTTTTCATCGGTTGTTGATGTGCTGGGGCGTCCAGGGCGTTCGTCATCTTCAACGCCTTCACGGCCCTCTTGGAAACGTTTATACCACTCGTAAACTCTTGCTTTACTCATAGCAGACTCACAATAGGCCTTTGTTAACATTTCACACACTTTGTTACACTTTATTGCACTTTTTAACGCAAAATTTAATACAAATTCTTTGATCCATTTCTTTTAACAAACGAAAATCGCCGAGCTCATAAAAACACGTCTAACCTTAGTGGCTGTCACAAAGTCAACAATGAAAACAGCTGAAAGTTTTATCATACTTCAAGAGCATGTATACCAACGTAATAAAAAAAATGTTTGACAATCGGACTCTCCAGGCCGCGATATTTAAAAATTCTCGTTACTTTCTGAACACACCTCGTATGTTGGAGAGTCCCTTCACGCGGAATAATAAAATTAAATATAAAAATTAACATAAATAAAAATAAAATAAATAAATAAAAATACATTTCATAAACATGTTTACAGTTTACGTTGTTAAGTTGCTGGTTGTAATTGATAACTCACTTCAGATAATAAAGTTTAACTTCTTTTTTCAACTTCCCGAAGTCGTCAATAATTTTTTCTTCAATTTTCTCTGCTATTTCTCTGTGCACACTTATCTCATTTCTTCAAGGATAATTTAAACTTTAACCTGTCCCGTTGTACCTGCTTGCAGAATGCAGAGAACCCCGTTTTAATACATAGTAAAATTACGCCAATAGCTGACATTTTTCTTTTACGTAATTATGTAATAAATTTGTATTTCTTCAATTTCAAAAAAGGGCCGTAGCCCTTCCAGCCCCCCTGGATCAGCCAGTGACAGAAATACAGTACTTTCTTTAAAACCTGACAGTTAGGGGCCTAACAGCATGAGTAGACAATGGAACACAGAAACTATAAACTTAACTACTTCCGGTTGTAGGGTTAAACCGGAAGTATTAATCTCACCCTAACTACAAACAATCTGTAAACAAAGTGGGTAGTCAGATCGGCTTCGTACTTAAAGTGTATCTGCTTTTAATACGGTCAGGATTCGTAAATCATATATATTATTTCTCGAGTCAACATACCTTTTTATCAGCACATACTATTCGTACAGCCATAAATGAAAATCTTTAGAAAGATTTTCTTAACAGACTTCTGACATTACAAAACGATTTTGCGCTAAAACTTAATGTGTGGAAGATTTTAACATAAGACACTTTTTAACAGTCGTAGGCAAAACGGCATCATGGATGCGCATGCGCGGCATCACAAATCAGACAATATTTTGTGTATATTACGAAGCTAATTTATTAATCACGAATAGACAATACCATTACAAATGCTACTTTTTTGCATAACGTGCTTAGAACAATTTCAATATTTCCTTAAGTCATTAAACTTATAGGTTATGTGGCCCTACTGCCCGTCGTACAAGCTGGGACAAGCATTTCAAATACCAAACACGTTTTGGACACTGTTTTTACACAAATATATTTGTGATTTCTCCTTCCATCGTGCATTTATCTATTAATTCGGACATCATAAAATACGAAGTACAATAAAAATATCACAATACAGTTAGAGGTTATCAAGCATGCCTTTTCAATTGACTAGACGACAGTTACCCATTAAAATTGCGTTTGCTATCACTATAAACAAGTCGCAGAGACAAACACTTCAAAGAGCAAGATTGTATTTACCAAATGCCGTCTTTATTGACGTATGTAGCCTTTTCAATGGTAACTAAATAAACTAACATGTTTGTATCCATTACGGAAAATGAAATGTTTATTCAAAAGGCTGTGTTTAACTTTCATAGTGCGAAATATCGCAAGAGCTGTCTGGTCAATATTAAATTTACGAAAATGTTCGGAATTTTGCTTATTAGGTGCCCACGACGTAAAGGAAATGTGGTTATTTTTAATGTCGAAAATAAATTAAAAAATTTTAGTATATTAACCTAGGCTTAAATTCGTTTTTTTTATTCAATGTCCATTTTTTTTTATTGTCACCCCGCAGGGGGGTGCAGACTAGCTGCACCTACTGAGAGGATTTAGACGTGCGTCGCGGTACCCGAGTCTAACCCACACTTACACTTAAGACTTTAACACTTTACACTCTCACTTACATTTAGGGAGGCGATAATAGCCTGAATGTGCTTTTCGCTTTTAAAATAATAATAATTAAAAAAATATTGGAACCAATTTATACGAACACCCATAATATCTCCTGTTCTAATTACCCCATTGCTGTGAAATTTATAGTTTATGTCCAAGTTCATTGTATAATCAACCTGTATCATTTTGAACCCGATCGGTCAACAGTGTTTGGTTGTGATATACATAATCGCGGCACGCAGCTGTCTCGCTGACATGATGGAAGCGAATATTCAAAAAGTAACAGAACTTATTTTGAAATTCTGATTTCACCATCATAATCACCATTAAATTCGGCGTATATCAGCACTATTGACCTACAAATTAAATTGAAATTACAAAAGTGAATCCTGACCGCCGTCAAATTAAATTTCTCAATTTAAAAACGGATTTTTTGAATTCAAAATGCTAGTTTACGAAGTTTTTAACGCTGATTACGATGGTGGAAATTTTCAAAAAAAAATATTTAAGACAAAAAAGTTATGAATCTTTAAAGATTTGTAACTGAATCTTAAATAAGAGCCATTTTGGAACTGTTGAACGAATTTTATTGGTTAACGAACTCAATAAAAAAATTCGTTAGCCAAATTTGAATTAAATCGGACTAAAATTACGAACGTGAGCTTGCTAACACACGCACACACGCGCGCGCGCGCACACACACACCCCGAGGACCCGGGTTCGATTCCCGGCGAGGGCTTGGCATTTTCATACGCTATAAATCATCCCATCGTCTGCATTAGCCCAAGTGTGCACAATAGTCGGACGTTAAACACCAAAAAAAAAAAAATACACACACACCGCGCTCACTCGCACGCACGCACGCGCACACACCCCCGCGCGCGCGAGCACACACACATACACACACACACACACACACACACACACACACACATATATATATACAAACACACACCACACACACACATGCACACACATACCGCGCTCACTCGCACGCATGCAAACGCACGCGTGCGCACACATAACACACACACACACACACACACACACACACACACACACGTATATGTATATATATATATATATATATATATATATAGAGAGAGAGAGAGAGAGAGAGAGAACTCAACAGATGTTGAAGACAGATGTATGCGCGCCGCATACAGGAGAAATATGCTCGGTTGGAAGGTCCCAGAGAATGAAATCCCAAAGAGAGCAGGGGTAAAATGGACGGAGGAGCGGAAGAGGATCTATGAGGACAGGATGAGGGAGGTGTGGAGGATTAGAAGGAACAAGACATAAGTCGGAGTGCTTTGCGTGATCCAACAGGGTTTATGCGCAAATAATAAATAATAGTAATAATATATATATATATATATATATATATATATATATATATATATATAGAGAGAGAGAGAGAGAGAGAGAGAGAGAGACACTAACAACTCCTCAAAAAGTGATCTAAATGTCAGGATCAGTTCATTTCAATGTCTCGGGTCTGGGTCTTACCATAATTACCGCTGCAATAGTCCTTTTACAATTAAAATTCACTTCCCTCTTATTATTCTTAAAAAGTGACAAAATTTTTATAAAACTGTAATGAACCGATTGCGATAAATTATTCCGATATTCCTGATTTCTATTTCCATTTTGAAATAACTAGTTTTATTTTGTGAGCAAAGTTTCGTCATACTGTTTACACGCTAGAGATGCGTTACATGCTAACAGGCGACCGTCCGTAAAAATTGGGTAATTTTTTGCGTAATAAATTGCGTGGTGAAATGAAATCGGTGCGTGCAGGGGAAACGCGAGACAAATTGCGTCTTGTGGACGAACGATTGGATTTGGTCGTTCGTGTACGGATCTGTATTGTATTGCACTGCGGTCACGCTTTCCTGCACTCTGTCATTGCTAGCCTAACAACCAGTTTCATTGCATTCTACAAGTGAAAACTGCATCGTAACACAACTGTACAGTCCTAGAAAATAACTACGTGTTAGAATAGTCGTGCACGTAGGTGTCTTTGAGAAGCAAAATTTTTTTTATTAAAATCGGACTTTACCGTCATAAATACAGTTCAAATCTGCGTAAATCACTATTTTAAACTTTCAAATTACATTATAAATACGAAAATAAACCCCGGACATCTTTATTTTCGTTCTTTATATGAGACTAGCGTGACCCGTCGCGGCTTCGCCCACTAAACTGTTTCAGTAACGTAATAATTTAGAAACATAAAACACTGTATTAACAAAAGCTACGGAATCTAGGAGAAATAAAGTTGAATTAGCCTTCCAATTTACCTAAGACACATACAACAAGTCCCTCTCCTGGAATACGAAGATAAGGCATTATCATACGGTAATTAAACCAGAAGCCTTATATGCAGCTGAAACGTTATCTCTCACAACCCAAGGCCCACTTGAAAGGCTGGAGATCAAAGAACGAAAGATATTACGAAAAATCTTAGGCCCCAAATTCCGTAACAACCAATTACTCCACATCAGTAATGAAACTCTTTACCAAAAAACTGAAACACTATCGGACACAATAAGAAAAAGGAGAATTGATTTTTATGGGAATATCCTCCGAATGGACAAAAATAGACTAATCAAAAAAATATTTGACTACTTTCGCAATAAAAGAGCCAAACTACTTTGGTTTAGAGAGACAGAGAGAGACATAACAGAACTACAAATGACTGACACTATGTTCATGGACAGAACAGCCAAAACAATAACCAAGGACAAGAAACAACGGTTCCGAGGCAAAGTCAAATCCAAGCGAACGATCCAAATCTCTGACGAAGAAAGAAAAGCAAGATCACAATGAATGAAGCAATACTGGGCTACGAGGAAGGCACAGAACATTAAAAAGTGATTGATTTAGTGTACCCTAAAGTTGGGTGAAACAAATAAAGAAGAAGAAAAGCGTGATTATCTAAACTCGTGATTATTTTACAGTGAATATGAAAAAATATTATAACCTGAATATGTTGTTTTATTGTCTTCAAACGTGTTCCATTCGAATTTAAGAAAATCTGATAAAAAGTATTTTTTCTCCAATACAAACATTTATACCTCATTTATATTTTTGTTCTTTTACAGGATGAATTCGGGGGGGGGACGTGTATTACGTGCTGAATTACGTGTATGATAATTTGTGTTTTAGAATATTTTGTTTGCTTTTAAGAAAATCCGATAAACAATATTTTTCTCCAATGTAAACACCCTTTTTTCTCCAATTTACTTTTTTTACATTTTAATTTTTTTAGGGAATGAATTCGGAAAAATGTTGAAATATGTGTTTCATGATTTGAAAATTTAAAATAGTAAATTGTGTAAATTTTAACGCTTGTTAAAATGATAAGATCGGAATTTCGGAAATAAAGTGTAGGACAAAACGCTTATTAGTTCTTAAGAAGATTTTTAAAGGCCGCCATTTTGAAACGGTTGAACGAATTTTTCCTAATAATAAACGAGGTAATGAATTACAATTGTTCTCTTTTTGTTTCTAAGTTAAAATAGTTCGAATAATAGATGATAGATCACATCAGGTGTATTTCATTAAAAAAAAGTCTAATTAGAAATCCGTCTTGGAAGTGTTATACGAGTGAAAAAAATAATAAACAAGGTAATGCATTACAATTGTTCTCTTTTTGTTTCTAAATTAAAATAGTTCGAATAATAGACGCTAGATAACGACAGGTGTAATTTTCAGCTAAATATTTCATTAAAAAAAATCTAATTAGAAATCCGTCTTCAAAGTGTTATACGAGTGAAAAAAATAATAAACAAGGTAATGCATTACAATTGTTCTCTTTTTGTTTTTAAATTAAGATAGTTCGAATAATAGACGATAGATCACATCAGGTGTAATTTTCAGCTAAATAGGCTATTTCATTAAAAAAATCTAATTAGAAATCCGTCTTCAAAGTGTTATACGAGTGAAAAAAATAATAAACGAGGTAATGCATTACAATTGTTCTCTTTTTGTTTTTAAATTAAGATAGTTCGAATAATAGACGATAGATCACATCAGGTGTAATTTTCAGCTAAATAGGCTATTTCATTAAAAAAAATCTAATTAGAAATCCGTCTTCGAGTGAAAAAAAATAATAAACGAGGTAATGAATTACAATTGTTCTCTTTTTGTTTTTAAATTAAAATAGTTCGAATAATAGACGATAGATCACATCAGGTGTATTTCATTAAAAAAATATCTAATTAGAAATCCGTCTTAAAAATGTTATACGAGTAAAAAAAATAATAAACGAGGTATGCATTACAATTGTTCTCTTTTTGTTTCTAAATTAAAATAGTTCGAATAATAGACGCTAGATCACATCAGGTGTATTTCATTAAAAAAAATCTAATTAGAAATCCGTCTTGGAAGTGTTATACGAGTGAAAAAATAATAAGCGAGGTAATGCATTACAATTGTTCTCTTTTTGTTTTTAAATTAAAATAGTTTGAATAATAGACGCTAGATCACATCAGGTGTAATTTTCAGCTAAATAGGCTTTTTTAATTTAAAAAAAATTAATTAGAAATCCGTTTTCAAAGTGTTATACGAGTGAAAAAAATAATAAACGTGGTAATGAATTACGATTGTTCTATTTTTGTTTTTAAATTAAAATAGTTCGAATAATAGACGATAGATTACATCAGGTGTAATTTTCAGCTAAATACGCTATTTCATTAAAAAAATCTAATTAGAAATCCGTCTTCGAAGTGTTGTACGAGTGAAAAAAAATAATAAACGAGGTAATGAATTACAATTGTTCTCTTTTTGTTTTTAAATTAAAATAGTTCGAATAATAGACGATAGATTACATCAGGTGTATTTGATTAAAAAAATATCTAATTAGAAATCCGTCTTCAAAATGTTATACGAGTAAAAAAAATAATAAACGAGGTAATGCATTACAATTTTTCTCTTTTTTGTTTCTAAACTAAAATAGTTCGAATAATAGACGCTAGATCACATCAGGTGTATTTCATTAAAAAAAATCTAATTAGAAATCCGTCTTGGAAGTGTTATACGAGTGAAAAAATAATAAGCGAGGTAATGCATTACAATTGTTCTCTTTTTGTTTTTAAATTAAAATAGTTTGAATAATAGACGCTAGATCACATCAGGTGTAATTTTCAGCTAAATAGGCTTTTTTAATTTAAAAAAAATTAATTAGAAATCCGTTTTCAAAGTGTTATACGAGTGAAAAAAATAATAAACGTGTTAATGAATTACGATTGTTCTATTTTTGTTTTTAAATTAAAATAGTTCGAATAATAGACGATAGATTACATCAGGTGTAATTTTCAGCTAAATACGCTATTTCATTAAAAAAATCTAATTAGAAATCCGTTTTCAAATTGTTATACGAGTGAAAATAATAATAAACGATGTAATGCATTACAATTGTTCTCTTTTTGTTTTTAAATTAAAATAGTTCGAATAATAGACGATAGATCACATCAGGTGTATTTCATTAAAAAAATATCCAATTAGAAATCCGGCTTCAAAATGTTATACGAGTAAAAAAAATAATAAACGAGGTAATGCATTACAATTTTTCTCTTTTTTGTTTCTAAACTAAAATAGTTCGAATAATAGACGCTAGATAACGACACGTGTAATTTTCAAGTAAATATTTCATTTAAAAAAATCTAATTAGAAATTTTAAGATCGGTCTTCGAAGTGTTATCCGACATTCTTCTGTCCACCAACGTTATTTCAATTCTCTGTGTGCATTTGGTAATTAATCGCATGTGCGTAAAATATATACGTACCCACTTACACAAATTTTGTTTTAACGATCCCTCGAAAAGTCAAATATCAGGATCGGTGCTTATTTCAAGGTTCCGGGTCTGGGTTTTACCAAAATAGCTCCAACAGCTCATTTTCCAATGGTACTTCCTTAATAAGTGAGAAATGTTATAAAATTTTCATTGCAAATGGGACTAACTAGAGTTTTAATTTGGACAAAAGGTAAAATGAAATGTAAAACTTGATGGCTTGGCTAATGAAGGTCAAACTTTATCACTCCATTGATACTTGTACGTTGCTAATCTGCTTGTTCAGGTTTAGTATTATCTCGCTGCGATAGTTTAATCCACAATGACACCAGAATTACTGAATTAATTAAACATTTACTCGTGTTTCTTTCTAACCAAATAAATAATTTGCGACACGCAGCTGTCTCGCTGACGTTTTGGAAAGGATTTTCCGAAGATAATTTATAGGCGTATTTAGGATAGGGGGTCCTCCACTGGACACTTTTCCAAACGACGCAAAATGGCGAGTTTTAAAGCCTTCTGAGGGCAACTTTATTCTTGTGTTGTTTTTTTTTTTAGAAAAACGTCTATAATTTGAGTAATTATAGACGTAATTAATCATAATTAATTAATTATAGACGTAATTAATTATAGACGTAATTATAGACGCAATTAATTATAGACGTAATTAATTATAGACGTAATTATAAACTTAATTAATTATAGACGTAATTAATTATAGACGTAATTAATTATAGACGTAATTAATTATAGACGTAATTATAGACATAATTAATTATAGACGTAATTATAAACTTAATTAATTATAGACGTAATTAATTATAGACGTAATTATAGACGTAATTAATTATAGATGTAATTAGTCTATTATTTGAGTAATTAATCGGGACGTAAGGACCCCGAAGGGGAGCAGACTAGCTGCACCTATTGATAGGACTTAGACGTCCCTCGCGGTACCCGAGTCTAACACACTTACACTTACAACACTACACTTACGACTTTAACACTTTAATCTCACACTTACATTTAGGGAGGCGATAATAGCCTTAATGTGCTTTTCGCCTTAAAATAAAAAAAAAGGACGAATGGATGTTTTTAAAATATTTTTAGGTTATCCAGTCTTAAGAGTTACGGTTTTTCAACTTGGCTTGCAAAAAAAATTACTGTTTATCAATACGCAAGATAGTTTGGGCGAAAATAATGCTGAACTGGGAAGTCTAATTGCAACTCTGTTTGACATTTTAATTTACTACGTTAAGAATTAAACTTATATTGAAGTTTTTGAATAAAATTATGTGTTTTTTTAGCGAGGAAACTATATTGTACAAAGTTTTTTGTTATTCTCAATAGTAGACCGTAAAACTTATAAAATGGTTTAAAAAAAAGGTGGTAGTGGCATGACTGCCGACAGAAGTGACTACTTCTTATCACGGGTTATGGCTATATATTTTACATCACAAAATAAAATTTATAGTCAATTTTCAAAATCATGAGTAAGTTAATTTCAGTTTAATATATTTCTACATACAATATTATACGATTTTATGGTTTTTTGCCAAGACATATTTTTGCTACTAGACGATGGGATGATTTATAGCGTATGAAAATGCCAAGCCCTGGCCGGGAATCGAACCCGGGTCCTCGGGGTGAAAGCCCAGTACGCTATCAACTAGGCCACAAAGGCGGCTGTTCTGTATATGTTAGAGGGGTATAAGAATTTTTGAAAGGCTTAGATGGGGCATAGCACAGAAAAGGTTGGGAACACTGGTTCAACCATTCCAAAACTATTTTTTCGCAATCAGGGGAAGTTAAAAAATGCGTACATTCGTAGATAGATTTACTTTAACTTCAATATTTTTTTGTACTTCGTATAATGAGAAAACAAAATGGCGAATGACCGCAGTGCTGTATAAGTAACCCTCGTATAGTGAGAAAACAAAATGGCGAATGACCGCAGTGCTGTATAAGTAACCCTCGTATAGTGAGAAAACAAAATGGCGAATGACCGCAGTGCTGTATAAGTAACCCTCGTATAGTGAGAAAACAAAATGGCGAATGACCGCAGTGCTGTATAAGTAACCCTCGTATAGTGAGAAAACAAAATGGCGAATGACCGCAGTGCTGTATAAGTAACCCTCGTATAGTGAGAAAACAAAATGGCGGTTGACCGCAGTGCTATATAAGTAACCATCGTATAGTGAGAAAACAAAATGGCGAATGATCGCAGTGCTGTATAAGTAACCCTCGTATAGTGAGAAAACAAAATGGGGCGAATGACTGCAGTGCTGTATAAGTAACCCTCGTATAGTGAGAAAACAAAATGGCGAATGACCGCAGTGCTGTATAAGTAACCCTCGTATAGTGAGAAAACAAAATGGCGAATGACCGCAGTGCTGTATAAGTAACCCTCGTATAGTGAGAAAACAAAATGGCGGATGACCGCAGTGCTGTATAAGTAACCCTCGTATAGTTAGAAAACAAAATGGCGGATGACCGCAGTGCTGTATAAGTAACCCTCGTATAGTGAGAAAACAAAATGGCGAATGACCGCAGTGCTGTATAAGTAACCCTCGTATAGTGAGAAAACAAAATGGCGAATGACCGCAGTGCTGTATAAGTAACCCTCGTATAGTGAGAAAACAAAATGGCGGATGACCGCAGTGCTGTATAAGTAACCTTCGTATAGTGAGAAAACAAAATGGCGAATGACCGCAGTGCTGTATAAGTAACCTTCGTATAGTGAGAAAACAAAATGGCGAATGACCGCAGTGCTGTATAAGTAACCCTCGTATAGTGAGAAAACAAAATGGCGGATGACCGCAGTGCTGTATAAGTAACCCTCGTTTAGTGAAAAAACAAAATGGCGAATGACTGCAGTGCTGTATAAGTAACCCTCGTATAGTGAGAAAACAAAATGGCGAATGACCGCAGTGCTGTATAAGTAACCCTCGTATAGTGAGAAAACAAAATGGCGAATGACCGCAGTGCTGTATAAGTAACCCTCGTATAGTGAGAAAACAAAATGGCGGATGACCGCAGTGCTGTATAAGTAACCCTCGTATAGTTAGAAAACAAAATGGCGGATGACCGCAGTGCTGTATAAGTAACCCTCGTATAGTGAGAAAACAAAATGGCGAATGACCGCAGTGCTGTATAAGTAACCCTCGTATAGTGAGAAAACAAAATGGCGGATGACCGCAGTGCTGTATAAGTAACCTTCGTATAGTGAGAAAACAAAATGGCGAATGACCGCAGTGCTGTATAAGTAACCCTCGTATAGTGAGAAAACAAAATGACGAATGACCGCAGTGCTGTATAAGTAACCCTCGTATAGTGAGAAAACAAAATGGCGGATGACCGCAGTGCTGTATAAGTAACCCGGATATTTATTTCCTGTTCAAGTTAGATTTCTATCATTAAGTAGGATTACACTTCTGCAGTAACCACAAGTCGCAAGTCCTGATTAACAGCATTGGCATCGGATACGGAACCAGTCCTTGTGGCACACCGCCATCGCGTAGTCAGTCCCGTTCCCGTTCCAGTTCCAGTTCCGAGTATTAGTTTAATTTTATTTCCAAAACCTAGGTCAAGTTCAAGGACGGATTAAAGGGGGCGAAGTGGCGCTCCTCCCGAAACGAAAGAAATAAAATAAAAAATGTAAAAGATCCTATTTGATTTCCTTTGCGTGAAAGTATCGCAGCTTTGAAGGAAAATGTCAAAGGCCTCTGATGGTTCCGAAACTCGTCACATCCCGATATCAACTTTGTATGAACATGATGTTTTGTCCGTATGTACATACGTACGTTTGTACACTTTGAAGAGCCGCCTCGGTGGCCTAGTTGATAGCGTACTGGGCTTTCACCCCGAGAACCCGGGTTCGATTCCCGGCCAGGGCTTGGCATTTTCATACGCTATAAATCATCCCATCGTCGCCCGCTTGTACTGAGGTTTTTTTTGTTATTTTAAGGCAAAAGGCACATTGACTCTACTATCGCCAATAAGTGTAAGCATCAAGTGTTTAAGTCGTAAGTGTAGTGTTGTAAGTGTAAGTGTGTGTTAGACTCGGGTATCGCTAGGGACGTCTAAATCTTCTCAATAAGTTCAGCTAGTCTGCGGGGCTTTACTGAGAGTGAGGACATGGGTTGAGCAGTTAAATATTTTACGTTAGTTCTCACTTCTCTTCCTGCTTTAACTGCAACAGAAAGATCTTTTCGACTTTAAAATTGATTAAAACTTGGTTGAGAAACTGTTGTGACGCTTAACTGGACTTTCCTAGGCTGATGAGGACTATCGCGGAGTGGGGATTTGGAGTGGAGGAACCAAACTGCAAGCCAAGGTCACCGGATACCGCGTAACAACGTTCGCAGCGGCTATAGCCCCTTGGGAACCGTACTTTACGGACAACCGTCGTATATTGAAAAGCGGTGAAGTTAGGTAAAGTGAGTAGTTTTGTAAAAGTTTTCAAAAAACAAGGAATCTAGGAAAATTAAGTGGGTTTTTTGTGGGTCTAAAATTGAGTACGTTTTGTACACTTATTTTATATGCATTTTAAGTCTTAAAACAGATTAATAGTGTTTGTTTTTGAAGGTATTATTTCAAAAATTGTCATCCTTTTGGCCCTATTTTAAATTGAATTATCCAACCAACCGCCCCTACCCACAAAATTGCATTAATGTTGACAATGTAGTTGCTGGTTATTTCTTGTAGTATTACTGGCTGAACGGCAACACCTATTACAATTTTGACCGCTTCGCGGAGAAAGAGCATAAAATTTCTAATAATGTTTTCCCAGTTACATTTCCCCTTGATGTTACGGTTACCGTTCAAATTGGCGGAAAAGGTTACGAGCACGTCTGACGCAGTTGTGAAGCAGTGGCGAAGAAAATGTTTACTATTTTTTTAATTTATGGAGAAAAGCACATTGAGGCTATTATCGCCTCCCTAAATGTAAGTGTGAGTGTAAAGTGTTAAAGTCTTATGTTTAATGTTAGACTCGGGTACCGCGAGGGACGTCTAAATCCTCTCAATAGGTGCACACCCCGCAGGGTGGCAAAGAAAATTAAGGTTAAGTTTGTAAAACGTGTTAATTACTATTTGTTCATTTGAGCCTATTACACTATTAATTAAGAAATGAAATGGATCCGTCTTGTTTATTCGGTAACAATCTGCGAATTTGTGATTCTACAAGAAAACAGATTTTAAGTGTTGAATCAAATACTCTGTATTTATGAAATGTAACGTACTTCAACATCAAATGTTATAAGTTGTGATTGCATATGAAAATTACATGCGATATATGTTCTCTATGACTTGTTATTCGATCAAAGAAATTTGTTATGACCTTCAGACAGTCTCCTCGATTTGGGCGATGACAGAAAATTTCTTCCTTTAGTTGCGGTATTGTTCGGGAATTATTTGGATAAACTTGTGATTGCAAATACGCCAAAGGAAGTCACAGGGTGTCAGGTGAGGACCTTGCTGATCGGTTCTGATCGCCATTGCGTGAAGGACACGGGTCGGAAATTTATTTCTCAACGAGGCTATTGTATCGTGTAAGGTGTCCCCGCTTGGGGGTGCAGACTAGCTGCACCTATTGCGAGGATTTAGACATCGTTCGCGGAACCCTAGTCTAACACACACTTACACTTACAACATTACACTTACGACTTTAACACTTTACACTCACACTTACATTTAGGGAGGCTATAATGTGGCATCCACATTGTTGCCTTAAAGTAACAACAACAAAAATCGTGTAAGTGCAGCGTATAGCGTCATCCTGTCCGAACCATAATTGCTCGACAGTCACATTATTAAAGTAAGGACATAAAAATGTTCCAACCATATTCCTGTAACGTCCTTTTACTGTCATGGCATTTCCGTCCTCGCCTTCAAAACAGTAAGGCCAATTGATCCCACCAACCCTCTATACCTTTTATTTTTAGAGGTTACAATACCTTGGTACGGGCAACGAATACAGAATACAAAACTGGAGTTTTTTTATTATTGTCACCCCGCAGGGGGGTGCAGACTAGCTGCACCTATTGAGAGGATTTAGACGTCCCTCACGGTACCCGAGGCTAACACACACTTACATTTAGGGAGGCGATAATAGCCTCAATGTGCTTTTCGCCATAAAAATAATTGCGTTAATCCGCCAGTGGTCAAGTTAGCATCTGCTTTCTTTGACTTCATCTTACTGAGTCCCAAGCCGTCTCGGTGGTGTAGTTGATAGCGTACCCCCCCCCCGAGGACCCGGGTTCGATTCCCGGCCAGCGCTTGGCATTTTGATACGCTATAAATCATCCCATCGTCTGCATTAACCCAAGTGTGTACAATAGTCGGACGTTAAAAAAAAAAAAAAAATTAGTCTCAAGAACAATACAATTAGCTCAAAGGTCAGTGACCTCGCATATATTTTCAAGGAGACAGCGCTCGTAACTTTTTCCGCCAACTTCACCGGTAACCGAAATATTTACGAAAAATATTACTAAACCGACATTTTTAAATCATGCAATGGCGAACACCTGGAAGAAGAAAACGAGGAAGGCCGAGACTGAGCTGTAGAGAGGGAGTCGAAAAGGAAATAAAAATAAGGTATCTACCAGAAGACCTGTGGTGGGACCGCGATCGGTGGAGGTTGGAGATCGGAAGACGGCGTAGAACGTTGTAGACCGAATTATAGATAGAGACTTTTTTAGAAATGTTATGCTTCATCTTCATGCAGCGGTTAAAACTACGATAGGTTTTGCCGTTCAGCCAGTACTACAGGAAATAACCAGAAAAAAGAGCCCGCCATTTTTAAACGGAATTAAATATGAAAAAATGTTCTTAATTACGGTTTTATACGAGATATCTTAGTGACTAAATTTCTAAACAGTCGGTTAATGCGTTTGTCCGAAATTGCGTACACTCAGAGGTTGTCATCTTGAAACAGAAGTACAAGAAGTGTTACGCATAGCCTACGTCATTTCAGCTTTTTACGAGGTATATTCGTATCATATTTCAAAACAATAAGTTATGAGTTTGGCTAGAACTGCGTACAGTCGTTATTATAAATCATAGGCCGCCATCTTGAAACGGGAGTAGGAAAAAATCTTGCATACACATCGTTGCTTTATACAAGGTACATCCGTACCAAATTTCAAAACAGTCGGTCAATGCGTAAAACTCAGAGGCCGCCATCTTGAAACAGACGTAAATGGGGAAAAATCTTACGCATACGTCATTTAGGCTTTGTACGAGGTACATTCGTATCAAATTTCAAAACAATCATTTCGTTTGGCTAAAACTGCGTCGTTTTTGTAAATTAGGGACCGCCATTTTGAAACGGAAGTAAATGGGAAAAAATCTTACGCATACGTCATTTAGGCTTTGTACGAGGTACATTCGTATCAAATTTCAAAACAATAATTGCGTTTGGCTAAAACTGCGTCGTTTTTGTAAATTAGGGACCGCCATTTTGAAACGGAAGTAAATGGGAAAAAATCTTACGCATACGTCATTTAGGCTTTGTACGAGGTACATTCGTATCAAATTTCATAACAATAATTGCGTTTGGCTAAAACTGCGTCGTTTTTGTAAATTAGGGACCGCCATCTTGAATCGGAAGTAAATGGGAAAAAATCTTACGCATACGTCATTTAGGCTTTGTACGAGGTACATTCGTATCAAATTTCAAACAATCATTGCGTTTGGCTAAAACTGCGTCGTTTTTGTAAATTAGGTACCGCCATCTTGAAACGGAAGTAAATGGGGAAAAATCTTACGCATACGTCATTTAGGCTTTGTACGAGGTACATTCGTATCAAATTTTAAACAATCATTGCGTTTGGCTAAAACTGCGTCGTTTTTGTAAATTAGAGACCGCCATCTTGAAACGGAAGTGAATAAAAAAAATCTTACACACGTCATTTGGACTTTATACAAAGTACCTCCGTAACAAATTTCAAAACAATCGGTCAATGCGTTTGGCCAAAACTGCGTAAACTCAGAGGCCGCCATCTTAAAACAGACGTAAATGGGGAAAAATCTTACGCATACGTCATTTAGGCTTTGTACGAGGTACATTCGTATCAAATTTTAAACAATCATTGCGTTTGGCTAAAATTGCGTCGTTTTTGTAAATTAGGGACCGCCATCTTGAAACGGAAGTGAATAAAAAAATCTTACACGTCATTCGAACTTTATACAAAGTACCTCCGTAACAAATTTCAAAACAATCGGTCAATGCGTTTGGCCAAAACCGCGTAACAAAGACACAAATATTTACATGAATAGCTATAGATTTGTATTTTGAGAATAAATTCATTTTGTAACTTAGAGGAGCATTAGGAAAAGATGTTTTTGAAAAAAAACCATTCGTAAAGAGAACAATTCACACTTCAAAGTTCCTTTTCCCTCATTTCTATATCTTTTGAAAACAAAATTTCGTATAATAGTTTTAATATTAGTTTCTATGGTAACTGTTTAAGTAATTAAATTAAACAAACTCTGTAACAGATGAAGTGACCTATGAAGTGGGCAAGGATTTCCCGTAGTGTATACAAGTACATGATTAAATACAAGAAGGGAGATAACTTTTTATTAGAAAAATCCTTTTGCAACATGAACTATTGGCATCGTAGTTATGTAAAGATACAGGCCGTGTTTTGAAGGGTCGTTTACAATTTTAAAGGTTATATGCCTGTATACTCGTATTTGTGTGTGTGTGTGTGTGTGTGCGCGTGCGCGCGCGCGCGTATATGCGTGTATTTGCGTGTATGTGTGTGCGTGCGCGTGCGCGTGTGCGTGTATATGCGTGTGTGTGTGTGCGCGTGCGTGTGCGTGCACGCGCGCGCGCGCGCGCGTGTGTGTGTGTGTGTGTGTGTGAGAGAGAGAGAGACTTAGCGTTCTAGCTTAAGCATTTTTGGTCCGATTTGGTTCAAACTTTGTATTAAAATCGATTTTCATAATAGCTTGAATAAGTCCAGTACCCAAAAAAATCCATTAATCAGTTTCAAAATGGTGGCCATTAATCTATTAAACAGTTTAAAAAAATTGATAACTTTTTTATCTTCAACCTTTTTTTAAAATTTGTTATCACCATGGTATTAGTGTGAAATTAGTATTAGTAATACCATAGTATTAGTGCAAATGAATGGTTTGGAGACCGCCATTTTGAAAACAACGAATGATTTTTGCTGGGTAGAAAATTCCTCAGCTAATCTATTTGTGCGTCAAGTTGATTTTCGCGTGTCGAGATGTTCTTTTACTTTATGCTATCCAGTATTGCTTAGCGTTTGTAGATTCGCTCACATTACATCAGCGAGACAGTTGCGTCTCGTAATTATTTCGTTTTAAAAGCCTAACTGTTGGTCTACAAGTATCACTTATCACACGTTCACGGAAATACCGCAGGAAACGGCTCTCGATTATTTATAGAACTGTTGTAACCAGACTTGTCGTACTTCCGGTCTGTAAAAATTACTGCGATATATTTTAAAGGTCTTTTCACAATGAGCGTCTGGCAAGTTAGGTCACGAACGTGAGAGGCGCGCAGGTTCAAACGGTAACACATGTCCGCTGGGTACTGGTCCTAAACTCGTCAATTCTGCAAAATTCTTTCGCTCTGGTTTGTTGGTATTATTTACCTTGAAGAAAATGTGTTTTGCAGTATGACGAGATTCTGCGGTTCCAAAGGGCGTACCGTGGATTGGTAGGGACAGTTCAAGCAGTGATAACGAACTGCTTTTTCTCACAGGTGAAAAAGATTTGTGAAGAAGATCTATGAAAAAGATTTACAACTCGGTGACGATCTCTTCAAAACTATTTCGGCTGTTTAAAGATAAGATGGAAAAGGTGTTTTCTATAATTGGTAGCGATATTAATGGTCCTACTCAATGTACTGTAGCAGAACAGACTGGCGGCTGGATGTGGTACTTCTGCCGGCTCCAGGATATATAATCTACCTTTTTACAGCGCTGAACAGAGCGGACTACGCATTCAAAACCTAACCGATTGTTTTTTTATGTAAGTGCGGCCACTAAAAGCGTAAAGATGCACCAAATGAGTCAAATGTTGTCGCTGGTCTCCGCCGCGCGTAGCTTCGACTCTGTCTAGGTTCAGTTTTAAAGCAACTCCGTAAGTGCGGCCACTGAAAGCGTAAAGATGCACTAAAAGAGTCAAATGTTGTCGCTGGTCTCCGCCGCGCGTAGCTTCGACTCTGTCTAGGTTCAGTTTTAAAGCAACTCCGTAAGTGCGGCCACTAAAAGCGTAAAGATGCACCAAATGAGTCAAATGTTGTCGCTGGTCTCCGCCGCGCGTAGCTTCGACTCTGTCTAGGTTCAGTTTTAAAGCAACTCCGTAAGTGCGGCCACTAAAAGCGTAAAGATGCACCAAATGAGTCAAATGTTGTCGCTGGTCTCCGCCGCGCGTAGCTTCGACTCTGTCTATGTTCAGTTTTAAAGCAACTCCGCTTCCCTTCCAAGGCAGACCACATCTCCAAACTTTATTATTATGGTTTTTAAACAAAATAGTTTCCTAGAACCCGTTACATTAGGCCTTGTACATCCCCAGAGTGGTGCACCATAGGTCCATATTGGTCTTAGAACTTGCTTGTATAGCAGTATCTTGTTGGCTATCGAAAGTTCTGAATTTCTTCCAATAAGCCAAAACATTTTATTGAATTTGAGCTATAGCTCCTTTTTTTTCTTTTTTACATGCACCTTCCATCGGAGCTTTGCATCGAGTGTCATTCCTAGATATTTAGCACTGTTTGCATATGTTATACTCCTTTCGTTTAATATTATTGGTAATGGTTCATATTTTCTATTCGTAAAATTAATGTGTACAGTTTTTGCTTTATTAATGTACAAGAAAAAGCAATAGTAAAATTATTCAAGTTTTTCAAAATAAAGTATTGAGAACGATTGTCAACGCCCCTTGGTATGTGAGAAATGAAAACATACATAAGGACCAAGGTGTTGAATCTGTTCAGGAAGTCATTAAAAAGCTCTCGGTTAAGCATTATTGCAGGTTAAAACAGCATAATAATACAGAGATTGACCAACTACTATGCCGCAGTGACAACATCACAAGAAGGCTGAAGAGGACCAAGCCAATTGACCTCTCCAGACCATAAACACATTGGGACCAGCCGTCGGACTGCACTCCAGCACACAGTGAACACAATGATAAAGAAAAATTATTAGATGGAGCACGCCTATGTTGTAATTAATATAAAATAAAATAAAAAAACATTAGGCCTAAATATTTAGTTTTAAAAGATACAAATGTGTTCTTTAAACTGACTAAACTCCGCTGTGCATTTTATGGCCGCCCTGCCTTATAATATCCTACTCTTCCATTTCTGTCGGTTTTGTGGAATGTTTTGTTTGTGCTTCAAGATGTCTCGCAATATCGCCGTCAGTGCAGAACAAGCCTATCGCAATAGGCCTAAAAGTAGTTTATTATGAGGCCAATAAACGGAAAAAAGAAGTGGGTAAAAAACAGGCTTGGGAAAAGAAACTAAGGAAAAAACTGAGAAGCCAGCCAGAAGATTACTGATACTAAAAGATCAGTTGTTTTATATTAATTCGTAAAGATCAGCTGATTTCATTGAAGCTGATAGGTTTTGCTTTTGTTACGTTGTTAAAACGATAAGCAACGATGTTAGTTTATCGTTTATGTTAATTCGTAACGACCAGCTGATTTCATTGAACAGCTGATAGGCTGTAATAAGTTTCAGGTTATGTTGCTAAAAACTAGCTTTGTTTTGTAGTGTTTTCAAACAAATTATCTTAATTAAAATAAAAAAGAAAGAGAACACATGATTTTTATGTTTTTGTGCAATAACAGACATTTTGATTTATCTCTATCGTTCTATAGATTTTGATCCAATTCCGTCTCTCTCACTTCTTTATCAATTACTTATCTCCAACTAAACTTCGGTTTCCTCTTTTTCTCCGACATGTGGTTTCCGTTTTAGAATCTCTTTGGGAAATCGATTTTCTTTCATCCTTCGATCATGGCCGAACCGTCAAAGTTGTTTTTCTTAATGCGGAAACATTTGTTTAAAATTAGAAAAATATACGGATTTTTTAAAAATAGACTACAACGATTTTTATCACATTTTTTCCAAACGTGGTTTCAATGTATATTTTTACTTTTAAAAAAATATTCGTATAGCAATAATTTTTTTAATAAGCACGTTTTTTAAAAATCTTATCGCATTGAATCTGTATAAAAATATAGATTTAAATTATCAAATTATATTTAAAATGCTGATATACGCTGATTTTAGAGCTGATCACTAACAGTAAAATCAGATTTTCAGAAAAGGATGCGGATATTTAGTAAGATTTGTAATGGCATTTGAATGGAATAAACGCATTTTAATGGGTGATGAACTTGTCCAAGCTACCAGGAAAATCTACATTTGTCCTGAATTAAAATAAAATTTCATGCGACCAATTGTGCTAAAACACAGTCACATACAGACACACACACACAAACTCACGAAGCACACACACACGCACACGCTCACGCATGAGTAAACACACACACACACACACACACACACGTGCGCACATACATCCGCGTACGCGCGCGCACCCACATACACGCACGCACACGCACACACACATGCATATACTCACGCATGCGCAAACGCACACACACATGCACACAAGCATACATCCGTGCGCGCATTCACACACGCGCACGTATGAGCAAACGCACACACGTGCGCACATACATCCGCGCACCCACATACATACATGCACACGGACATACACATACACGCACGCCCGCGCACGCGCACACACGTGTGCACAAACATACATCTGCGCACGCGCGCGCACATACACACACACTCGCGAGTACACACACGCGCGCGCACACACACACACACATCACCTACACACGCACGCACGCACGCACGCGCGCGCACATACACGCACAGGCGTACGCATGAGCAAACGCACAAACGTGCGCACATACATCCGCGTACGCGCGCGCACCCACATAAACGCATGCACACGCACACACACACACACACACATCACGTACACACGCACGCGCGCGCACATACACGCACAGGCGTACGCACATACATCCGCGTACGCGCGCGCACCCACATAAACGCATGCACACACACACACACACACACACACACACACACACACGTACACGTACACACACACACACACACACACACACACACACACACACACACACACGTTTCAACATGAAAAATATTACTTCCTTGTTGCTTATTAGACCCTGAATGTAAGTCAGAACGAAAAGCGTGAATCAGACCCCAACAGTACTGTATTGTGTGTCTAATTCCAGGCTAGACTAATTATCCCGCCTGGCCCAGACAGACAGATCGGCAAGGCTGAAATATCGCGACACCACAACGGGACCTGGCGAGGTAACGGTCAGGACTGCATTCCTGCCCCTTACTGATGTTGCGCTGCTCCGTGTCGTATAGGAAGCCCCTCTAGCGTGTAAACATAGAGGGAGACAAAGTGGCTACACTTTAAATATTATGGTCGAAATGCAGTTACTTGTCTTTATATTGGGACAATTTTTAGAGAATTTCCATTGCATAATGAGATATTAAAATGTATTTCGTATAAGTCACAGTCCTAGGAGATTCAAATGAGCATAGATCCTGATACACGGATCACATTAAATAAATATGTGTGTGTGTGTGTTCGTCTGATGGTGGACCAGTTTTTGAAAACTCGATAGATTCTGCTGAAATTTTGTGCGTATGGGTTTTTGAAGTAGCTGATCACCTATTACAATAATTACCTATTACAATAATAATCTTATACGTTATACGTATAATACTCATTACATAATAGGTAATAACCCAATAATCCCCACATGCCAAATTTGGTGTTAATCGGTTCATTTTTGAAAATCTCGTCCGCCATCTTGAATTTTACAAATCTAACTTAGCTTTCTTGATCAGTAACCCCAGAAACCCCCACATACCTACATAAATTTCAATGTCACTGAAACAGTTTTTTTTTTAGTTTTAACGCAAAAACGCCATCACGTGATTTTGGCCGCCATATTGGATTTTACGTAACTAAAAAATTGTTGCCACGTAGCTTTCGATATTAGGGTTCAAGACCTTTCATTTGAGGCTTTGTAGACTTCGATAAAATTCATGTAAGTGGTTTTATGGTCATTTATGTAATAAAAGTAGTGAAGGTCACTTATTTCTAGCGGCCATATGGATCTGTTGTAGTGATTTAGTGCTATTGCTGTTATGTGATGAAAAAGTAGAGTTCAAGACATTTCATTTGAGCCCTTATGGAACTCAAATGAACCTAATTCTTTTTTAATAGCAGGGGGTTGTTAGTTCAGAAGGAATACCGCATATATCACACACACATTCACACACACACACACACACACACATATATATATATATATATATATATATATATATATATATATATATATATATATATATATATATATATATATATATATATATATATAATTTGTTTCAACCTTGGCACAAACGTCGATTTTCTTAATAATTTGAACAAGTTCATAACCTAGTAAAATCAGTCTGACCGTTTAAAATGCCGGCCATTACAAATTTTACAAAAAAAGATTTAATATTACACTTCTTTGAAAATATGATTTTACAATCGTAACCAGCTTTAACTAATTAACCGTATAAACTAATTTATTCATGTTACAATACCGATTATGATTGTTTCAGAAATGCCTAAAGCAAAACATTATTATTATATAATGTAGGCATTGGAAATTGTTTACGTCAGATCAGTGAGGCGGATGCTTTTCGCGAATAATTAATACCAATGGCAGTGGAAAGAGGGAAAAGTTGTAAATTCGAAGGCCGCGTTATCTAAGTGCATGCCTGTTTTACACCTGATAACATGTCAAACTGCTTATTTAGTTAACCTACAATAGCTTAACCTAACTACTGTAATTGCTTTTAAAAATATTCTTTATAAAACACATTGTACATATTGTTGTTAATTATAATATTCACAAATTAGTTTGCACGTTCAACTTAATATTGTATTTTTTTAGGGAATTTAAGTTGGAAAATGAGCTGTGCATCGGCCATCATGGTAAGACCCAAACTTTGTTTTCTTTTACTTAAAGTCTATACTTTATGCCAGTTAGAATAATGAGGACGAGGGATCAAGATAAGATAAAGCGCCGATCCTGACTTCTAGATCATTTTTTTTGGGATCGTTAGTATGTACATATACACACACATACAAACGCGCGCACACACATACACACACACACACACACACACACACACACACACACACACACACACACACACACGAACGCACACACACACACGCACACGCACGCGCGCACACACACACGTACACACACGCGCACGCACGCACACACATACGTACGCACACACATACACACACACACACACACACACACACACACACACACACACACACACACACACACACACACACACACACACATACACACACACACACACACATACATACATAAACACAAACACACACACACACACACACACACACACACACACACACACACACACACACACACACACACACATTCACACACAACAGACAAATAAACGCAAACACGCGCGCTCGCGCGTAAACACACAGATATAAATATATATATATAGGCCCTATATATATTTATTTATACAGTGTGTCTGTGTGTGTGTGTGTGTGTGTGTGTGTCTGTGTGTGTGTTTTCATTTGATAGTTTCAATTTTTTTTTGTATTTAACGTCCGACTATTGTGCACACTTTAGCTAATGCAGACGATGGGATGATTTATAGCGTATGCCAAGCCCTGCCGGGAATCGAACCCGGGTCCTCGGGGTGAAAGCCCATTATGGCGGCCACTTAAATCTTTAGAAAGTCATAACTGTTTGCCTTACTTTTAAAAAAATCCAATTTCACAATGGCTTGGTTTATAATTTTTCATAAATTGCCAAAATTTAATCAAAATCTAATGAACCTATTTTAAAAAAATTAGTCCGGTTTTCCGTTTTTTTTTATCTTGGCCGCTGGATTTATTTGCTGAAATAATTCATTATAAAAAAGTTTGTGTGGTGTTATCTTTTTGACAGACACACAATCAAGTAACAGCTTTTTTAATTCCAAAAAATTATTCTAAATTCAAAATAAATATTTCTAAACAGCACGAGTAACCCAAGATTTTGTGGAAACAACATTGTTTGGGTACTTAGGACTACACATGAGCAAAATTTAATATGCTATGCAATTTTTCCTAATTAAAAAAATGTTAAACGATGCCTACATACCAAGGAAATCGGACAAATCAATGTAGTCTTTATAAAAAACCACAGTGAGAAAGAGAAGAGAGAGAGAGAGAGAGAGAGAGAG
>CM040185.1:13302726-13322726 GCA_022606455.1 Callitettix versicolor | reverse complement strand
GTCAGTACGACAATTGTGTTCTGCTGACGTATTAAAGTTTTCACCTGTACAACGTGAATGCTGCAATCCCGCATTGTACCCGTGATGTGCTAATTGCATCTATGGTATTGCAGGCGATTGGATTACGTCGCCTTGAGTCTATAATACATAGAGATTCCACTCATCAGAACTAAAGGATATACACGTAGTACTAAAACCCGACAATAGAGCGCTCTGAACCCGAGTCTATAAATTGCTACATTAACGGGATTTTATCTAACATTCGATCAAGATGTCTAATAAATATCAATAGTGATTCATACGTTACCAAATAATTGAATTTTAGTTTAAACTACTTGTTTATTTCCCTTCTGATAGATTTCGTTCTTCATTTTTGTCACAATACAATGTTCGTATTATAAACGCAATGATTTCCAATCCGTAAAACAGCAATAATATCACTCTAGTGAGAAAAACAGGCACTAACCGACCTCTACACTTAGTTCCAATTAAATCCTCATAGATGGCACTTGCAGAATGATTTCGGTAAAAAAATAATGATTACCGCTTTCTTCAACCAAACTGTTTAATTTTGTTTATGTAATCGCGACAAGCAGCTATCGCGCTGACGTGATGGAAGCGAATTACCAAAAGTTATTTTATTTGAACTTTTTATGAAGTTCTGATTTGTACATCATAAGCAGCATTAAAATTTTGGTACACTAGCATTTTAAACTTTCAAGTTACGTTGAAAATACGAAAATGAACCCTGACCGCAATCAGTTGAATCCTTTAGTTTCAACGGATTTTGAAAATTCAGAATGCTAGTTAAGCAGATTTAAAGCTGGTTTCGATGATGAAATCAGACATTCAGAAAAATTAAGACAAACAAGTTGTGGATTTAAATTAAAATGCTCGCCATTTTGAAACTGTTGAACGAACTTTGCTGGTTAAGGAACTTTTTCAAGGTATTACCTAATTCGATTTTGCGTCAAATTTTAATCAAATCTGACTAAAATTTCGAACGTTAGCGTGCGACTGCGCGCGCGCGCACGCACACACACACATACACACACACACACACACACAAATGTTTTAAAGGAAAGCGATGTCTCTGTAACGCATCACTAACAATTAGACGTTAAGCTGTGAAATTCTGAAATTTAGTAGTTTTTTTAGCATCTGATCTCAAAATTGGGAAATAAATGAAAGAAAAACATTACGTAAACTTACAATCAGTTACATTTTCCCAAAAAACCTGTTCATTTGTTTAAGTAAATCATATTTTGCTCAAATTTATAGGAGATCGTAAATGAAAAATTATCTCAAGTTAGCGAAGTTTACCAAATTTTAAATAGAGACATTTTTTCGTCTCGGTGGCCTAGTTGCTAGCGTACTGGGCTTTCACCCCGAGGACCTGGGTTCGATTCCCGGCCATGGCTTGGCATTTTCATACGCTATAAATCATCCCAGCGTCTGCATTAGCCCAAGTGTGCACAATAGTTGGACGTTAAACACAAAAAAAATTCTGTTCGAGAAGAAATCGGAAAAACGAACCGGGGCCGTCAAGGTTAATTTTTGCTTTTCGTTTTTTCTCCTAACCGTATTTTTTTCACATTTCCTGCGCTGACTTACTGATCACATAAGACGATAAGACGAAAAAAAGTTGGAAAAATCTATTGACCCGTTTTTTGACATTTTTCCGAATTGTCTATGCAAAAAAAGAGACCGATGCAAATATTTTTGGGGATATTCAACTTTGGTTACTAATGGTCTACCTTTGATGCATCTTTGATCAAAATTGTTGTAACTTAGTACTTGTAAATAGAGTAAGAAAAGGAAAGAACAGTAAAAAAGGAGAAAAAACAACAGAAGGAGAAAAGTTGTCGGTTAAAATAGCCGAGATCATTGAGGAAAATTTCACAGTAGCCTGTTTCTAGAACAGCCATTAATTATTACAACATCGTTAAATGTAATCTGTAATTGAATCATCAATTTTGGTTTCTAAAACAACCATTAACTGCTACCGAAGATTAAACATTTATTATGATCTAACTACAGCTTCAATATTTCTTTTAAGTTATACGATTTTATTTGAATGTAAATTTTACTCATCATTAGTGTTTACGAGTATTTTTCTCCACGTTATTTATTGTCAATAACAACATAACCTATAAATTGATTTTAGGCCTATTTGCAACGAGTTCCCGATTATAAACAATTATGATATTAGCAGTTCAGATGAAGAATTAACAGAAGTAATTGGTTTATTTAAGTATTAGAACTTTAATTTCATTTAATTATTTTTCCGGTGAATTCAAAATTGGATTTAGGCTCAATAAAGAAGGCGTTGTTTACATTTTAAGTCTATTTTCAAACACTGCTGCTAGGGTGCGCCACTTTTCCAACAAAATAATAGCCTACAGTACAATGTAACTATGGAAACTAAAAATATAAACAGTAGACATAACCTAAAAATTACAATATACGTTGATCATATGTTTGAAAACGGCCATTTTGTTTTCTTAATCTTTCTTTTAACTGGTTTAATTGGGGTAGATCTTCGATTACCATTTTCTGAAAACGGAATGCACAGTTTAATAAGCCATTATGTTAATCTACCATTTACTATTGAAAAATTAAATAAATGTTCTAGAAACCGGCTGTTTGAAACCAACGAGGAAGATATCACGGGAATCAAATGAGAAAAGGACTTGAAAAGGAGTAAAGAAACCAAGGAAGAAATAACAAAGGTAAAAAAAGAATAAAATTAATAGAGACGAAGATAAAAGTAGGAAACAATCAGGACAGGAAAATCCCACTGTTCTCTTGTCAACAGTTTAGTAGTTCTAAAAACAAAACAAATAACCCGACCTTGAAAATTAATTTGTGTTTTTTTTTCAATTTACTTATATCTGTAAATTTCTTTTATTTCAAATTTGCTACACTAATTCGAGTATATACAGGGTGTATCAGACCGCATGGGCCACTATCAGTAGCGGCCAAACGGATCCAAATAAACACTTAGTTTCAACTGTAGCCCCAAAGAATTCACATACTTTTCAAATCTGTTAAATGCCCCAGAAAGAGCACCTTTTTGGAAAATTTTCAAATGTCAACATTTTTTTTTTTTTTTGGTGTTTAAAGTCCAACTATTGTGCACATTTGGACTAATGCAGATGATGGGATGATTTATAGCGTATGAAAATGCCAAGCCGTGGCCGGGAATCGAACCCGGGTCCTCGGGGTGAAAGCCCAGTACGCTATCAACTAGGCCACCGAGGCGGCTAAAACATAGGTTGTGTAACACCGTATTTTAGAGGTTTTATTTTTTGAATTTGCATTTCCTAACTGTAAATTTCCTTTATTTGAAATTCGCCACGCTAACTGGAGTGTATACAGGGTGTATCAGACCAACTGGGCCATTAGTTATAGCGGCCAAACGAATCAAAATGTTAAATATGAGGGGCTTCGGTGTTAAATTTGAGTTCGTTTCACCCTCATAATTTTTGGGAGCAATTTTGAATTATTGATATCCATGTAGTGTTCCTCCAAATCTTAATGTTACAATTAATGGTTTGAATGTTAATAGAATGGAGACTTGTAAATATCTTGACATATACCTTAATTACAGGATAACTCATTCAATTTATCATTTTTGTAAAGCAAATGGCTTTTACAATCGTCTTCCTAATGAACCAAAAATATTAAGAAATACCAAATCTAGTAATGGAGAACAAAAAAAAAAAAAATAGATTTCTACAAATGTTTAGTTATTATTTTTAATTATAATTATATTAAAAAATATAGTTATATCTACTATTTTTCTATAAATTTTAATTGTATTAAAATTATATATTTCTTAATTAGCATTGGTTAAGGATGGTTTAATGTTATAATAATTTACTTGTACTTTATTATTTTTCTATTAGTATTAAATTTTTTCGTCCAATCCTACACACAGGTATTTCTATACCTATGTAAGGTTTACTGGTATCGATATACAAGGTATGTTCAAAAAGTAACGAGAATTTTTTGAACAAAGTATTTATTTATTCTTCTACATTGATGTTGTCGCCTTCAAAATAGTCCCCATTGGAGATTATGCACTTGTGCCAGCGCTTCTTCCAATCCTCGAAACACTTCTCAAACTCGATCTTTGAGATAGCCTTTCGTTCTTTCAGCGATGCGCTTTTAATGTCATCTACGGCTGTAAAACGACGGCCCTTTAAGGTTTTCTTTATTTATGGAAATAGGAAAAAGTCACACGGAGCCATTTCTGGTGAATATGGAGGCTGGGGCATCGTTACAGTACTGCTTTTGGCCAGAAATGCATGAACAAGCGATGAAGTGTGAGCTGGTGCATTATCGTGGTGCAAAAACCATTGTTTTTCCACAGATCCGGGCGTTTTTTTTCGTATTGCTTCACGCAAACGGCGTTGAACTTGTAGGTAGTACTCCTTATTGACCGTTTCACCTGGTGGCAGGAATTCATGATGCACTATGCATTAATATAGAAGAATACAGTGAGCATAACCTTCACGTTCGACCGCCTTTTTCGCTTTGACTTGTCGAGCATTTTTCGGTCTTGGCGAGCCAGAATGTCTCCACTGGAATGATTGAGCCTTAGTTTCGATGTCATATCCGTAAACCCATGTTTCGTCACCTGTTATAATACGTTTCAGTAATTCTGCATCGTCGTTGACTTCATTTAGTGACTCAGCAACTTCAATTCGCCGCTGTTTTTGTTCAAAATTCAACAATTTTGGAACGAATTTTTGTTGCCACGCGTTTCATACGCAAAACATTGGAAACAATGTCATGACATGATCCAATCGATATGCCAACATCATCAGCGACCTCTCTAATTGTGATTCGGCGTTTGTTCATAACCATTTCTTTCACTTTTTCCACGTTTTCATCGGTTGTTGATGTGCTGGGGCGTCCAAGGCGTTCGTCATCTTCAACGTCTTCTCGGCTTTCTTGGAAACGCTTATACCACTCGCAAACTCTTGTTTTATTCATAGCAGACTCACTATAGGCCTTTGTTAACATTTCACACACTTTGTTACACTTTATTCCATTTTTAAGCAAAATTTGTTACAAATTCTTTGATCCATTTCTTTTTACAAACGAAAATCGCCGAGCTGATAAAACCCGTCTAACCTTAGTGGCTGTCACAGACAAAGTCAACAATGAAAACAGCTGAAAGTTTGATCATACTTCAAGGGCATGTATACCAACATAATAAAAACATGACAATCGGACTCTCGAAGCCCGCGAAATTTAAAAATTTTCTTTACTTTCTGAACACACCTCGTATTTTACGTATGTAAACATTTGGAATTTGGAATAAATATATATCTACAGGTTGTCTCAAGATGTTAAAAAAGTTGAATAAACTTTTTTGATTGTTTTATTGCGAATTCCCCTGAATATTGGAGAGAAATTAAATTTTTATCCAAGGTAGTGCGGTCTCTGGTTATTTAACATGTTTCGCCAATAGAATCGCTTAATTTACACTTTCTTCAAGATGTTATACTTCTCTCTTCAAATGTCCGAACAAGAATAACCAAAATTAAAAATGGCTTCCTCATTGTTTTTTCCTCTACAAGGTAATAGTTCTTTAATTTCCTTATAGATTGATCATTTACTGAAATAATTCTTTTATTTATGTTTTGTATGTAAGTATTTTAAAACATTCTTTGAGGGTTTCAGAGTATAGATATAGTTTTTGAAATTGTGGTTCTCCGAAACGCGTCAACGAAAGTAGAATTGACGAAGCTAGGGAACACAGTGCTATAATAATAATCTTGGCAGAAAAAAAGAAGAATATAAAAATAATACTTTAAGGGTTTCCTCTACTTAAGATGGGTTCAGGGCTCATTGATTTACGATGCTACCCTGAGGTGATTAGATTTATGTATGATTGAAATTTCGGTGCCGGTAATCAATAAGTGTAAAAAATTTGGGGCTTATATTAAAAAAAAACATACAAAAACCACCAAAAAAGCTTCAAGTGGGAGAATTTTTTCATTGAGATAGTGAAAGAATTCAAATATCTTGGGGAATGGATCAGCTGGAACGCTCTAGAGAAAAAAGCTATGGAATCTAGGAGAAATAAAGTTGAATTAGCCTTCCAACTTACCAAGGACACATACAACAAGAAGTCCCTCTCCTGGAATACAAAGATAAGGCATTATCATACGTTAATTAAACCAGAAGCCTTATATGCAGCTGAAACATTATCTCTCACAACCCAGGGCCCACTTGAAAGGCTGGAGATCAAAGAAAGAAAGATATTACGAAAAATCTTAGGCCCCAAATTCCGTAACAATCAATTACTCCACATCAGTAATGAAACTCTTTACCAAAAAACTGAAACACTATCAGACACAATGAGAAAAAGGAGAATTAATTTTTATGGGCACATCCTTCGAATGGACAAAAATAGACTAACCAAAAAAATATTTGACTACTTTCACAATAGAAGAGCCAAACCACTTTGGTTTAGAGAAACGGAGAAAGACATAACAGAACTGCAGATCACTAACACTATGCTCATGGACCGAACAGCCAAAACAATAACCAAGGACAAGAAGCAACGGTTCCGAGGCAAAGTCAAATCCAAGCGAACGATCCAAATCTCTGACGAAGAAAGAAAAGCAAGATCACAACGAATGAAGCAATACTGGGCTACGAGGAAGGCACAGAAGATTAAAAAGTGATTGATTTAGTGTACCCCAAAGTTGGCTGAAACAAATAGAGAGAGAAAAAAAACAGGTTAGGTTAAACGAAATCCCTTAAAATCAGTCTGACTTGTTGAAATCGATTTGTCTGTCAGTGGCGAAATAAAAACATCAGGAATCGGGTCGTCGACTTGGCCACTGCGCACCTACCTTGGCCCAGTTAACCTGAGCGCCTTCACCATTGTGTACTGTGCAGATCTCACCTCGTTGTGCTCATATTACTTGATTACGAAACGCAGAATGCCGTATAACTTCTGTATCCGAAGATTTCGGCTCAGCGTCGCCAAAAATGTAGTGTGACGTGATGGAAGCGGACTTTCAAATAGCGTTACAATATCATTATATTTTTAATGGTACACTTTTAAAAATCTGATTTTACCGTCACAATATGCGATAAAATTTGCATGAATTAGCGTTTAATGGCCGTGGAATTTTAAAATTGTATTTCATGCAGAATTTTACACTGAATATGACAGTGAAATCACATTTTGAAATCGCATTTCGGTAAAAATGCACTTCAGGTACTTTTATCGATTTTAGTCATTTTTGCACCAAAACGCCTTTTTATCTGCCTAATACTAATAATCTTTATGTAAATGAGGAAACAACGGGAAGTTGGAAAAAAATGAAAATAAAAGTGACAAACATAACCTCAAAATGACTAGCGCACGAAAGTAGGTAACATGTTTTTCATCACGAAATCGATTCATAATTTTTTTTTAGAGAAAATAGACTTAAGAACATAACTAACACAGTTCTTTGGTAAGAAACCTAACTGATGTGTGTGTATGCGCGCGTGTGTGTGTGTGTATGCATGCGTGTGTGTGTATGCGTGCGTGTGTGTGTGTGTGTATGCGTGCGTGCGTGTGTGCGTGCGTGCGTGTGTGCGTGCGTGCGCGCGCGTGTGTGTGTACGTGTGTGTGTGTGTGTGTGTGTGTGGGAAGTATGGGTGTATATATATATATATATATATATATATATATGTGTGTGTGTGTGTGTGTGTGTGTGTGTGTGTTTGTATGTGTGTGTGCGTGCGCACGTGTACGTGCGTGCGTGTGTGTGTGTGGGTGTGTATGTATGTGTGTGCGTGTAGGTGCGTGCGTGCATGTGTGTGTGTGTGTGTGGGAGGTGGGTGTGTGTATGTGTGGGTGTATGTGTGTGTGTGTGTGTGTGTGTGTGTGTGTGTGTGTGTGGGTGTGGGTGTGTGTGTGGGGTGTGCGTGTGGGGGTTTGCGTGCGTGCGTGCGCGTGTGTGTGTGGGGGTGTGCGCGCGTGTGTGTAGATAGTAAATAGTAAAATGAGATTTTTAGGTCACGATCAACACTCATTTCAAGGTAATAAGTCTTACCATGATGGCCGCTTCAATAGCTCCAGTAGCTCATTTCCCAATAAAACTCGCTTTTAAGGAAATGTTCAGCAATATGTTTATTAAAATACAAGTATTCTGTATACAAGTAGAGGTAATATTTTACAAAACTTACTATCTAAGGCATGGTTAGACAAGTTACAGGTACATTATAGGCTAACAATACACAAAACAATGGTGTGCATTCTGTTATAGAAGGTCTCTGTTTGTCTTCTTGTCTTCCTTGGTTACAAACAGCTTCACGCTGCTTTCTGATTTATCTAATGGTAAGGTCTTCTTTTTGGAAACTGAAACAAAAACAATACGGCAATTTAATAATATTGCATTAACTTTCTCGTGTGCATTTCGAAACACGATGTAACTTTGCTCGTGCTGGCATGAGTGTGTATGTGTGTTACACATACAATAGTGTTACACATACACTTTGTATAATCCAACCACTTAGTAAATAGCCTGCGCGAAAATTTCTCGCGCATGTAGGGGAATTCCCCTCCAACTCCCTCCAGCTGGACAAAGGGTCTGCCAATCTGAGCCTGCAAACTGTTACTACTCAGCGATAGTGAAGGAAAAGGAGTGAGCTATGGTGAGATAGTGGGGACTTGACCTCTTACTCGCGCATTTTTTCTCTGTCCTACTAGTGTTCTTAGAAGAACGTTTTCTAAGCGGCTAACCAATAGGGGCAAAACCGATCTCCCGATATGAGTAAAATATCGATACTTTTTTCGATATCCAGTATTTTTTTTACTCAATATTTTTACTAATATCAGTACAACTTATAAGGTATCGGTAACATACCTAGACGGTGAGGAGGATTTTTCAGTTATGATTTTAAGAGGAAAATATTTGATAACAATAAATTTTTATCGTTTCAAGGAGAAAAGAATTTACTGCAAGACAATTTTACCGTTTGGATTCTTCAACAAAGCAATTACATTAGAAGGTTTTTATTCAACTAAATCTCTTGCTATTTTAGACGTTAAATAGCCCAAGTGTGCACAATAGTCGGACGTTAAACAAAAAAAAAAAAAAATTTAGACGTTAAAATCACACAAGTGATTTTAAACCCACTTACCCTAAGGCAGCAAGTTTAGGGGGCCTGAAACTAAAGATAAGTTAAAAATAAGGATGATTCTAATGTAATATTCTACTTTATTTTTGCATGAAAATGAGTAAATGCCTACATGCCTTTATTTTTCATTTAATGCCTACATCTATGGGTTTTTAAACACAAAAACCTTCAATACCAAAATTCGAATAATTTTCATAAACCGTTTTCGAATCAAATTCTTATTATAGCGCTACAAAATTGATCGGTTAATATTTTAAGATGATTGTAATGTACGGTGGTCGAAGTGGCGGAAGTATCGGTCAGTCTAGTGCGTCGCGCAACTGCGCACCTAAAGGTTCGAGCCGCAGTTGCTCCCCATGCTTTTCCCTTACCGTTAACACTGATCCTCATTAGTCTAGGCATAAAATGTGGACGTTAAAAAAAAAGTTTGACTTTGTTTTTCCATGAAAATGAGTTTTCATGTAAGGCCTACTCATATGGGTTTTTAAACACAAAAACCTCTAATACGAAAATTTGAATAATTTTCATAAACCGTTTTCGAATCAAATTTTTATTATAACGCTACAAAATTGAGCGGTTGATATTTTAAGATGATTGTAATGTACGGTGGTCGAAGTGGCTAAAGTATCGGTCAGTCTACTGCGTCGCGCAACTGCGCACGTAAAGG
This sequence comes from Callitettix versicolor, assembly GCA_022606455.1. Taxonomy (NCBI): domain Eukaryota; kingdom Metazoa; phylum Arthropoda; class Insecta; order Hemiptera; family Cercopidae; genus Callitettix; species Callitettix versicolor. The sequence continues at coordinate 13,312,897 of CM040185.1, read as the reverse complement.
TTCGAGCCGCAGTTGCTCCCCATGCTTTTCCCTTACCGTTAACACTGATTGTCATTAGTCTAGGCATAAAATGTGGACGTTAAAAAAAAACGTTTGACTGTTTTTGCATGAAAATGAGTTTTCATGTAAGGCCTACTCTTATAGATTTGAAAATAAATACCTGTTATCAAAATTACATAGCCTAAGCATTTTTCGGTTTACTTTTCTTTCCATACTTTACGCCACTTGGATTAATGAGCACGAGTATTAGGCGATAACGGTAAGTGCAAGAATTGAACCCACGACCTTGAGGTTGCGCACTTCAGTTAATATTGCTCGATTAATGTATGCAGTTTACCTGTTCACTTATTAACCCTATTGCACTAACTACTAAGTTACAAACCTGTAATTAGTTTATTTTCTCCTTCCGGTTTGAAGGACGGCTTTGATCCGTGCACTGCCACACTGTAACCCACCTTGTAAACAGGAAGTGGTATCACCGTGGAGGAGATCGGAACCAAAACTGTAACAGGACAATATAACTTAGCAGAGGTACATTTGTAATTTTCTTTTTTTTATTAACTCTTTGAACTAGTTTAAAGCTTTACTTTTGTTGTGCGGCGTTTCCCGTTTGCTCGCTACTCTCGTACCGGGATAATAATAGCGTCACGCAGTTATTTTTCTGAAGTGATAGAAGCGAATTCCCAAAAATTAACACAATGTAAAAACATCACAGTCACGAACATTTTAATATGCCAATATTTTTATACCTAATCCATATTTTAAAACAAAGTCTAATATGCAAAACGATAAATTTTACGTTATGCGGAAGGTGGAGGTGTTCATCTAAACAGCTGATTTTGCACTACAGCTGTTCTTTCGTTAATACGATTTCAACTGAGGTTACGTTCATTGCTATTGTTTAGGCCTACAATGGACATAAATAACAATAAATAATCGGCACGCAACTGTCTCGCTGAAGTGATAGAGAATTTCCAAACGTATTATTCCTTTATCTTACACTTTTTTCTGATTTTACCATCATAATCAACATTATAATATGCAATTTTAAACCTTTAAATTACATTGAAAAGTCAAAAAATAAAACCGTGACAGACGGAAAATTTAAAATGCTCATTTATACAGATTTTTTTTACGCTGATTATGCTGGTGAAAGCAGATTTTCAAAAAAAACTTATGGCGAAAAATTGATACATTTTTTAAAATGTTTGAAGTGTCCGACATTTTGAAACTGTTGAAAGAAATTTTGCTGGTTAACGAACTTGTTCAAGCTACTACTATGGCACAAATTTTTGAGCCAAGTTTGAATCAAATCGGACTAAAATTGTTCACGTGAACGTTCTGACACACACACACACACACACACACACACACACACACATATATATATATATATATATATATATATATATATATAAATAAATATATATATATATATATATATATATATATATATATATATATATATAAGTAGTAAGAAAGTACTATATATATAATATAGTAAGAAAGTAACGAGAATTTTAATTTTTTGAACAAAATATTTATTTATTTTCTACATTGATGTTGTCGCCTTCAAAATAGTCCCCATTGGAGATTATGCACTTGTGCCAGCGCTTCTTCCAATCCTCGAAACACTTCTCAAACTCGATCTTTGAGATAGCCTTTAGTTCTTTCAGCGATGCGCTTTTAATGTCATCTACGGCTGTAAAACGACGGCCCTTTATGGTTCTCTTTATTTTGGAAATAGGAAAAAGTCACACGAAGCCATGTATGGCGAATATGGAGGCTGGAGCATCGTTACAGTACTGTTTTTGGCAAAAAATTCACGAACAAGCAATGAAGTGTGAGCTGGTGCATTATCGTGGTGCAAAAGCCATGAATTGTTTTTCCACAGATCCGGGCGTTTTTTTCATATTGCTTCACGCAAACGGCGTTGAACTTGTAGATAGTACTCCTTATTGACCGTTTCACCTGGTGGCAGGAATTCATGATGCACTATGCATTAATATAGAAGAATACAGTGAGCATAATCTTCACGTTCGACCGCCTTTTTCGCTTCGACTTGTCGAGCATTTTTCGGTCTTGGCGAGCCAGAATGCCTCCACTGGGATGAGCCTTAGTTTCGACGTCATATCAGTAAACCCATGTTTCGTCGTCACCTGTTATAATACGTTTCAGTAATTCTGCATCATCGTTGACTTCATTTAGTGACTCATCAACTTCCATTCGCCGCTGATTTTGTTCAAAATTCAACAATTTTGGAACGAATTTTTGTTGCCACGCGTTTCATACGCAAAACATTGGAAACAATGTCATGATATGATCCAATCGATATGCCAACATCATCAGCGACCTCTCTAATTGTGATTCGGCGATTATTCATAACTATTTCTTTCACTTTTTCCACGTTTTCATGTGCTGGGGCGTCCAGGGCGTTCGTCATCTTCAACGTCTTCACGGCCTTCTTGGAAACGCTTATACCACTCGTAAACTCTTGCTTTACTCATAGCAGACTCACCATAGGCCTTTGTTAACATTTCACACGCTTTGTTACACTTTATTCCATTTTTTACGCAAAATTTGATACAAATTCTTTGATCCATTTCTTTTAACAAACGAAAATCGCCGAGCTCATAAAAACACGTCTAACCTTATTGGCTGTCACATACAAAGTCAACAATGAAAACAGCTGAAAGTTTTATCATACTTGAAGGGCATGTATACCAACGTAATAAAAAAAATATTTGACAATCGGACTCTCCAAACCCGCGAAATTTGATAATTCTCATTACTTTCTGAGCACACCTCGTGTGTGTACATATATATATATATATATATATATTAATAACCCTTCAAAAAGTTATCTTGACGTCAGAATCGGAGCTAATTTCAAATTCCGTTATCTGGGTCTCTTACAATGGTGGCTGTTTCAGTTGCTCATTTTCCAGTAGAAATTCGCTATAATAGTAATAAATCGTGTTTTAATTAATAACATTTTTTTGTAATTATATTCTATTAGCTCAGAAATGGGAGTCGTTAGATGCCAGTACTCGGAGTTAGCAACAGAATGCCCCCCGGAGGGGGGAAGGGTGCGGGACCTTCTGGTTTTTTAAACAAAAAACTTTTCCTGACTTAACGCCGTAACTGATGTTTTTATCATTTTTTAAAACTTTATTACTGCATCTAGTTCTAAGAACCAACACTCGGCATGTACGAGGGTTGTCCGTAAAGTAAGCTTCCCAAAGCGCTATAGTCGCTGCGAACGTTGCTACGAGAGATCCGATGACCTTGGCTTGCAGCTTGTTTCCTCCGCTCCCAATCCCCATTCCGCGAGTGGTCTGTGACGCTCAGTCTTGGCTTGGTAGCCGTTAATAATGGAGTTGCCTTTTCTGTCTCCCGCCAGGTGCGAATTACGCTCTGTGATTCATTTTTTGTGTGCATTCATATCCAACTCTGTGAAGTCTACGGAGAAAAATGTATGAGCATACAACACGTACGCAAATGGTGCAGAGAATTCAAAGACGGACGTACTTTGAATGTACTTAAATGTTCATGATAAACATTTAATTTTTGCTGACGACTGCGATTGCGAAAGTGGAAGAAGCAATGCTGAACGATCGAAGGGTGACTGTTTGGGAGCTCTCCGAGGTGATCCCTGATGTCAACAAGACCTGGATTCATAAAATTTTGACAAACCATTTAGGGTATAGCAAGGTTTGTGCAAAATGGGTCACAAACAGATAACAAACGGCAACGGCTTGATGCGGCCCGCACATTTCTTCACGCCTACGAAACCGATGGTGAAAAATTCTTGGACGCCATTGTCACTGGAGACGAAACCTGGGTACACTATACGACACCGGAAACGAAAGAACAATCACGTCATTGGAAACATCCAGAATCGCCGAAGCCGCGGAAGTTCAAACACTGTCTGCCGGCAAAGTCATAGCGAGCGTGTTTTGGGACAGGAAGGGGTTATTGTTGTGCGAATTCATTGATACCGGCACAACAATCAATGCTGATCGTTACTGTGAGACGTTAAAGAACCTTATCTGCGCGATTCAAAACAAGAGGAGAGGCATGCTCAAGAAGGGAGTTTGTTTCCATCAAGACAACGCTCGTCCGCACACCGCCCGTGTAACAACAGATCTCATCAACCAATTTGGGTGGGGTACTGTCACACATCCGCCCTACTGCCCGGACTTAGCCCATTTCTTTCCTAAATTGAAGAAACACTTTCAGTACCGGAGAGGAGCTGAAAGAAAAAGTTTTAAGCTACCTTCGCGGCGCGGCGGGAGAGTTTCCCGACTTAGGCATACAAAAGATGGTTCACCGTACGCAAAAATGCATCGATCTCAACGGCGATTATGTCGGAAAATAGAAAAAAGTATAAGCTTTCCAAAAATGTATTATTCAATGCAAATAAACATGTTTTTCGTTGTGAAAAATTATTGGGAACCGTATTTTACGGATAACCCTCGTATTTAACAAAATATCACGATGTAAAAACGGGAAGGTGTAATAGCTTAGAGATATATTAACTTAGAGATTCGTTTTTCCTTCGACAGTACTGTGTTATAAGTTAGAGATCGACCTGTGTAATAAGATAGAGGTTCCGTACTGTGTATTAACTTAGAGACTACAGCTCCTTCAAGTGTGTTGCACCGTGTGTATATGTTGCCTACACTGCTGCTTGCAGGCGCTTCAGTATCTTCTATCTAACAAGTAGACTTCGCTTAGTTAAAGAAAGATATATTATTAAAATATAAAGTTCATTTGGATAGGTTTTGTTCTTAAAGGCTTATGTGCAATGCTGTAAATGTATACTAATTTACATATGTAGTAGTAATAGTAATAATAATATAAAAATATTGTTTGAAGGCTGTTTTATTCAAACCATATCCGAATTGAATTAAAAAAAACAGCCCTAAATTAATGAATTAATTATGAATTAATGAATTCATATAAACTTGCGTTGTTTTTTTTCGATAAAACACCAATATTTCTATTTTTCTATACAGTTAATTGTCAAAAATAAATATTTAGATATGTTGTTGATCATAGTATTGACAATATATGCAACTGTAAACTGTAAAGATACTGAAGCGCCTGCAAGCAGCGGCGTCGGCAACATATACACACGGTGCAACACACTTGACGGAACTGTAGTCTCTATGTTAATACACAGTACGGAACCTCTATCTTATTACACAGGTCGATCTCTAACTTATAACACGGTACTGTCGAAGGAAAAACGATTCTCTAAGTTAATAAATCTCTAAGCTATTACACATCCCCGTAAAAACACTTCAAAATACAGTCTAGGTTAACCCATCGGCGCTCCATGTATCGGCGCGTCTGAAAACAGCGCCTATTGTACCTCTCTTTTTCCTCTCCGTTTTGTTAAAAAAGTTACGTAAGTCCTAACGTTTTGAAAATCTCATTTCAAATCATAATATTCAACATTTTAATTGGCCTACTCAGATTTTAATTCTGATTTTCTGAAAAGTTAAGGAACAAAATTAATTAACGAAATTTCGATTACATTACATCCGGGAAACCGTTGCGTGTGCCTTCTAAATTACATTCTTCGTATCCTTCCTTAGGCCTTAACCTCTCCCCGGCGCTGGATTAGATCCGTTCGATCTGGAATGTGGATTGTGCGTTTTAATGTTCAAAAATTTCAAGAAAATGCGCTGCAAAACCGTTATTTTTTTGTCATGTAGGCGAACAAGAATCTACGTAAGGTAATACTGAACACGGGCAACTCTGCACACCTACACTGAAACAGGTGTGCCAACCTTCAAACTGCACCTACTTGTAGTTTAGCCAACGTAGCTGACTGATGACTTATTTGCTAATAATACCGTATAGTGCTCACTAGCTGACGTGACGGAAGCAAATTTCCAAGATTCATTTATTTTACCTAATATTTTTTTCGAAAATTTAATTTCACCGTTATAACCGTTATTAAAATCTGCGTAAATTAGCATTTACCTGACCGATGTCAAGTTAATTTTCGTATTTTTTTTTTGTGTTTAACGTCCGACTATTGTGCACACTTATTAAACATAAAACAAAACAACATAAAACAAAAGTATAAAACAAGTATTGAAACATCAAGTATAAAGTATCAAATCAAAGTATATTATCAAGTATAAAACGATATTCCTTTATAATTCCCCTTTAACAGTTAATGGGGAAAAGAAACGAATAATATACAACAAAACAAAATAAGATCTCTTTATTAACTTTTTTTTGTTTTTTTTTTTGTGTTTAACACCCGACTATTGTGCACACTTGGGCTAATGCAGACGATGGGATGATTTATAGCGTATGAAAATGCCAAGCCCTGGCCGGGAATCGAACCCGGGTCCTCGGGGTGAAAGCCCAGTACGCTATCAACTAGGCCACCGAGGCGGCTCCTTTCGTATTTTCAACTGACTGAAAATTTCGTATACTAATTTAAGGCTAATTTTAATTGTAAAATTATGTTTTTAAAAATAGTGTGAGTTTTAAATTTCGCAACTGCTAATATTTTTAATGAATTTGGTATAATTTCGTTACCCGGCAAAACAGTTTCAAAATGGCTGTCGTTTCAAAAACGACGTTAATTTTTCAATGTCTCATTTTACAGTCGTAATCAGCGTTAAAATCTGCGTAAATTAGCATTTTAAATTGTATTCAAAAATGAAAATGGCGTTGGTCACGGTTCGTTTTTTCAGTGGAAAGTTTGAAATGCAAATACACCCAAATTTCAGTGCATTAGGACGGTGAATTCAGTGTCGAAAAAGTGGAAGATAAATAAAGGTGTTGGAAATCCGCTTCGGTGATAGCGCGAGAGAGCTGCGTGCCTTAATTAGGGTAATAAACGAGCTCGTATAAATAATTGAATTGGATTTGAGAAAGTTTGTGCAACGTTCCTGCACCCACATTTTGTTAAAATTGTAGTTATAGTTAAAATTATATTATAGCACCTGCTTGGAATATTCAATATAATGTTATATTTAATTATATTTTTATTAAATCACCAGCTTGAATTAACGAATTTTGAAAAACCTCATTTTCTCTAAGGTCCCAAAGCTTTTCTCTACTCATTAAGTATGTTTAGGTCAAGGTCAAATGTTAAAATCAACTTTTGAGGCATTTTCTTATCTATCATAGATTTGCATACATGCTTAAATATCGGACATAATTCAATATTCTTTCATCATTTTTGTTCAGTAATCACATTACAAACAAAAATGACGTTGTCAGTGACGTGATTGCAAGTTCAAAAATTCACAATTTTGGTAGTTTTATTCAAACTTAACAAAAAATCGATTGCACACACACACACGAATTTTCAAATGTCCTCGGTTACTTTGAGAACATTGCCGATTATTTCCTGTAATACAGGTTGAACGGCAAAACCTATCGTAATTTTGAACGCTTCATGGTGAAATACTTGCAATAAAATTGGTCCAGTAACGTTTTTCGTAATTATTACGTTTACCGGTTAAATTAGCATGATTTACAATAAACAGTGTACACAGTTTTAGCCAAACGCGTCGACCGATTGTTTTGAAATTTTCTAAAAAAACATTTTGCGTAAAACCCAGATGACGTGTACATAAAATTTGTCTTATTTATTTCCGTTTCAAGATGGCGGCCTTTGATTCAACGATAACGAGTGTAAGCAATTTCAATTAAACGCATTGTTTTGAAATGTAAGATCGATACGTTGTAGCCAAATTAGTTCAACAGTTTCAAAATGGCGGCCATTTCGAGTTTTTCGAAATTCGTAACATTTTTGTCTCGAATGCCTTTGTAAATCCGATGTAATCGTCGTTTAAAAAAACGCGTAAATTATGGTTTTAAACTTTCAAAAACAGTTGTAATTAACAAATACGTTTTGACGGCGGCCAGACTTCATTTTCCTACTTGCAACGTAATTTGGACGTTTGAAATACTAGTGTTGCAAATTTTAATGCTGATGTGATTATGGATAAAATAAAGGCAAATATTTTTGGAAATTCACTTCTATCACGTCAGCGAGACAGCTGCGTGCCAAGATTGTTTGCTCCGGAATAGTTATAAAGAGAACAAACTATACTGAATAGTAAGAGAACTATACTATAACTGACCTGGTTCCAATTTGTCGTTGCCGTTTTTTATGTATATAGTTGGTTTCGCGTAAACACAGACACACACAAACAGAACAAAACAGAAAGTCACCAGAGACATGGTGAGCGGTGAGGCGCGCTGGTGAGCGGTGAGTGGTGACTAACCCACTTGCGTCGGAGAAACCAAGTGAAAGTCGACTGTTACAGGTACAACGCTGGCCGACACACTCGCCCACGGGCTGTGGATCGTGCGTTTCCTTGAAAATGGCGGAGATTTTCTCACTAGGAAATGATGAGTGTACGATAAAGACTTGTTTGATTTAGGTCGTTCGATCCTGTTGGTAGAAATTTCAGGACACGTCACTGATTCAAATGTTCGGTACAAATGTTTAGTCTAGGGCCTAATATTTTCTTCAAATTTGGTATGTGCGCATGTCGTATTTTGTAGCAAATTTCTATTAGAAAATAAACTTTTTTTTTAACGTCCGACTATTGTGCACACTTGGGCTAATGCAGACGATGGGATGATTTATAGCGTATGAAAATGCCAAGCCCTGGCCGGGAATCGAACCCGGGTCCTCGGGGTGAAAGTACGCTATCAACTAGGCCACCGAGGCGGCTGAAAATGAACTATTGGAGCGCACATCATGATAAGAACTTCAAATGTTCGCCTATTGTAACCTTTAGATCACTTTTTGTGACGTAAATACAAAAGTGTGTTTGTGTGTGTGTGTGTGTGTGTGTGTGTGTGTGTGTGTGTGTGTGTATACACACACACACACACATATATATATATATATATATATATATATATATATATATGTGTGTGTGTGTGTGTGTGTGTCCGATTTGATAAAAAATATTGTAATAACAGTTTGGACCACTGCTGTTCATTAAACAGCAAAATTTGTTGAACAGTTTCAAAATGGTGGCCACGGATTTTTTTTTGTGTACCTTTCGACTCGTTACTTTGTTGTTTAAAATATTTTCTAAAAATCTGATTTCACCGTCGGAATCAGCGAAAATGAACCCTGACCGCCTCCGGAATCGTTTTCGTATTTACAAAATAATTTTAAAATGTGGATTTTCACGCCGATTTTGATAGTAAAGTTTATTTTTCAAAAAGCTATGAAGAAATACTTTTTTTTTTGAAATTCGCATTGACGTAAGCGATACAGCTGCGTGCATGATTATTTAATTTACTGAGCGAAGCGAGCTCTGTTTCAAATCGATCGTTAGGCGTTTAGTTGTTTGTTTCTTACGCAGTTTTGGTAAACGCATTGACCGCTTTCTTTGAAATTTGGAACGGAGGTAGCCTGTATAAAGCCCAAACGACGCATGTGTAAGATTTTTTAACACTTCTGTTTCAAGACGGCGGCCTCTGATTTACAACAAAGAGTGTACGCAGTTTTTGCCAAACGTATTGACCGATTGTTTTGAAATTTGGTACGAATTTCACGTGACAAGCCCGTAATTACGGCCGTAAATCCGATGATGACAGGATGAACCTACAAACATATCTGCGAGGCAGCATTACACCGGAAAATCTGATTGCGACAACGATGACTTCAGAGGCCAACTGGAGGGATATTGCAGGATTCGCTGCAGTGGTCGTGAAGACGTTGAGGATTGATAATCAAGAAAGGAGAGGCATTATCAACGCTGTAGACGGATAGGCGGACAGCCAGTCCATCTCCCCACGAAGTAATACCTGGCGACGGTTCCGCAGGATGGATTGTAGAGAGGAATGCTTTTGGTGTTGTTTTAGTGGGTAGCGACATCTTTAACTTAATTTGAGTCCCACACTCTGGAGAGTGACCTACCCTATGTAGTCTTATAACAGAGGTTCCACCTTTTTGTCATCGCAAAATACACACACACACACGCGCGCGCGCACAAACACACACATACACACACACACACACACACACACAACACAACAACAACACAAACTGTGCGCGCACACGCACGCACACAAACACACATACAAAAACACACACACCGCGCGCGCGCACAAATGCACACACACGCGAGCGCGCACAAACACACACACACGTAAACACACA
>CM040185.1:13277726-13297726 GCA_022606455.1 Callitettix versicolor | reverse complement strand
AGACCAGTTCAGTAATTGACAAATATATCGAATCAGACCACTTCAGTAATTGACAAATATATCGAATCCGACCAGCTCAGTAATTGACAAATATATCAAATTAGACCACTTCAGTAATTGACAAATATATCGAATCAGACCAGTTCAGTAATTGATAAATATATCGAATCAGGCCAGTTCAGTAATTGACAAATATATCAAATAAGACCACTTCAGTAATTGACAAATATATCGAATCAGACCAGTTCAGTAATTGACAAATTTATCGAATCAGGCCAGTTCAGTAATTGACAAATATATCGAATCAGACCAGTTCAGTAATTGACAAATATATCGAATCAGACCAGTTCAGCAATCAATAAATATACCGAATCAGATAGAACAGCAATCAACAAATAGTTCAAATCAGACCAGTTTATTAATCAACAAATATATCGAATCAGACCAGTCTAGTAATTGACAAATATATCAAAGGAGACCAGTCCAGTATTCGTCAAATATATCGAAACAAATTATTGTCCAGGAATTGACAAATATATCGAATTAAACTAATCCAGTAATCAACAAATATATCGAATCCAAATATATCGACTAGTCTAGGGATCAAGAAATATGTAGAATCAGATCAGTCCACTAATCGACAAATATGTCGAATCAGACCAGTCCAGCAATCGACAAATATATTGAATCAGACTAAACCAGCAGTCGAAAAATATGAAGAATCAGGCCAGTCCAATAATCAACAAATATGTCGAATCAGACCAGTCCAGTAACCGAGGAATATATAGAATCAGGCCAGTCCAGTAATTGACAAATATATAGATTTTTTTGTTGGTATTTTAAGGCGAAAAGCACATTGCCTCCCTAAATGTAAATGTCAGTGTAAAATGTTAAAGTCGTAAGTGTAGTGTTATAAGTGTAAGTGGTTGTTAGACTCACCGTGAGGGACGTCTAAATCCTCTCAATAGGTGCACCACCTGCGGGTCAAATATATAGATTTTTTTTGTTACGGAGGTACTTTGTATAAAGTCCGAATGACGTATAAGATTTTTTCTATTCATTTCCGTTTCAAGATGGCGGTCCCTAATTTACAAAAACGACGCAGTTTTAGCGAAACGCAATGATTGTTTAAAATTTGATACGAATGTACCTCGTACAAAGCCTAAATGACGTATGCGTACCCATTTACTTCCATTTCAAAATGGCGGTCCCTAATTTACAAAAACGACGCAGTTTTAGCGAAACGCAATGATTGTTTTGAAATTTGATACGAATGTACCTCGTACAAAGCCTAAATGACGTATGCGTACCCATTTACTTCCATTTCAAAATGGCGGTCCCTAATTTACAAAAACGACGCAGTTTTAGCGAAACGCAATGATTGTTTTGAAATTTGATACGAATGTACCTCGTACAAAGCCTAAATGACGTATGCGTACCCATTTACTTCCATTTCAAAATGGCGGTCCCTAATTTACAAAAACGACGCAGTTTTAGCGAAACGCAATGATTGTTTTGAAATTTGATACGAATGTACCTCGTACAAAGCCTAAATGACGTATGCGTACCCATTTACTTCCATTTCAAAATGGCGGTCCCTAATTTACAAAAACGACGCAGTTTTAGCGAAACGCAATGATTGTTTTGAAATTTGATACGAATGTACCTCGTACAAAGCCTAAATGACGTATGCGTAAGATTTTTTCCCATTTACTTCCATTTCAAAATGGCGGTCCCTAATTTACAAAAACGACGCAGTTTTAGCGAAACGCAATGATTGTTTTGAAATTTGATACGAATGTACCTCGTACAAAGCCTAAATGACGTATGCGTACCCATTTACTTCCATTTCAAAATGGCGGTCCCTAATTTACAAAAACGACGCAGTTTTAGCGAAACGCAATGATTGTTTTGAAATTTGATACGAATGTACCTCGTACAAAGCCTAAATGACGTATGCGTAAGATTTTTTCCCATTTACTTCCATTTCAAAATGGCGGTCCCTAATTTACAAAAACGACGCAGTTTTAGCGAAACGCAATGATTGTTTTGAAATTTGATACGAATGTACCTCGTACAAAGCCTAAATGACGTATGCGTAAGATTTTTTCCCATTTACTTCCATTTCAAAATGGCGGTCCCTAATTTACAAAAACGACGCAGTTTTAGCGAAACGCAATGATTGTTTTGAAATTTGATACGAATGTACCTCGTACAAAGCCTAAATGACGTATGCGTAAGATTTTTCCCCATTTACGTCTGTTTCAATATGACGGCCTCTGAGTGTACACAGTTTTGGCCAAACGCATTGATCGACTGTTTTGAAATTTGGTACGGATGTACCTTGTATAAAGCCCGAACGATGTATATGTAAGATGTTTTCCTATTCCCGTTTCAAGATGGCGGCCTCTGATTTATAATAACGACTGTACGCAGTTCTAGCCAAACTCATAACTTATTGTTTTGAAATATGATACGAATATACCTTGTAAAAAACCGAAATGACGTAGGCTATGCGTAACACTTCTTGTACTTCTGTTTCAAGATGACAACCTCTGAGTGTACGCAATTTCGGACAAACGCATTAACTGACTGTTTAGAAATTTAGTCACGAAGATATCTTGTATAAAACCGTAATTAAGAACATTTTTTCATATTTAATTCCGTTTAAAAATGGCGGGCTCTGATTAAACGTTGATTTGCTGGTTATTTCCTGTAGTACTGGCTGAACGGCAAAACCTATCGTAGTTTTAATCGCTGCATGAAGATGAAGCGACATTTCTAAAAAAGTCGGTTTAGTAATATTTTTCGTAAACATTTCGGTTACCGGTTAAGTTAGCGGAAGAAATTACGAGCACTGTCTCCTTAAAAATATATGCGAGGTCTACTGACCTTGAGCTACTAATATTGTTCTTGAGATAGTTTTTTTTTGTTTGGTGCGTCCGACTATTGTGCACACTAGAGCTAATGCAGACGATGGGATGATTTATAGCGTATGAAAATGCCAAGCCCTGGCCGGGAATCGAACCCGGGTCCTCAGGATGAAAGCCCAGTACGCTATCAACTAGGCAACCGAGGCATTCAATAAATATATAGAATGCGACCAGTTCAGTATTACATAAAATGCCGATATTTTCTCCCTTATTCTGTATTTGTAAATTAATCAGATTAAAACAGAATTTCATTTATTATTGACTCTTGCTATAACTTTTGTTACATTATTTCTTTTATTATAGTAGGGCCTACAAAGAAAGTATGACGTATGTCAACAAATCGATAGATCTATCCGTTATGTCAACTGAGTCAAAACAAAACGGATTTTAGATGAATCTATCCGACCGTCTGAGTTATCGTTAATTAATTAACTAAATTAAAATTTTACCTATTTTGAGCAAATTTTATTCAAGTATATTCCGTATGTACCCAAATAAAACATACGAGTCAATCTATATTTCAACTAAAATTCGATTACGGAACTGTTAAACAAAACTGAAACAATTTTTTAAAATAAATTTATGAAAGTTTGATTATAAATGTAGGTGCCTAATTCATATTTTACGGTTTATAAGAGCTTTTACTTTAAACTGTAAATTTCTTTTATTTCAGATTTGTTACACAGACTAACTCAATTTAATATGGGAAAGTTTGTGTAATATTTTTGTAACATTATCATTATTTGTCCATAAAATCCACCTCATAACGATGGAAATGAAACACTACGTGCCTGTCTGATACTGTACACAGTATTCTCTAGAACATGCGCGCGCATCTCTAACTTTATATATAAACAGCTGATTTCACCGGCTAAGTGTATTGTGTCGAGTTCAGCTGTCCAGTCGATCGTTCGTGCTTGTAATATTTGCTTCTTTGAAGCTTGTTTTGCGTTTGTTGTGTTGTATTCGTTTCAGTTCTGATCGTTTTGTAACACCGTCAAAATGCAGGGGCTTTCGAATATCCGAAGCTACCTAATTATTAACCTGTTTTTGATTTGTTCGACTCCATTTGTTACTGCTCAAGGTACAGGTGTATTTGACCCACATGCCCAATTACTGCAGTCATTCCAAAACGAGTAAGTAGACTTTTCTAGTTCAATGTACCTGTTATTTAAATGGAATATTTTTTTAATTTTCTAAACTATAATTTAAATGTTATTTTGCACGAAATCCCATACGGGATGTTCCACGAACATTTTTCGTTTTTTGTCAATAACCTCAAAAATAATTAATTCTTAACGTTTGTATTACAAATAGATTACGTTGTGTTAAATAATAACAGCTGATTTGATGTTTTTTAAAAAATAAAAAAACTTCGTTTATTGTCTGTAAGTTAAGAATTTAAAAAAAAACAGTTTGTTATAAGTAAAAAAAAAAGAAAATATTCTGTCGTAAATATTTTTGCAAAATAACTGATTTCGAGATATTCGACGTAAGTTTAAAAGTAAACGAATTAGAATAATTATCTTCTCAAATTGGACTTTTATAACACTAAATAATATGGAAAATTCCAACTCATTTACCGTTAGACAAACCGACTTAAAAAACATAAAATAATGGATAGATAGAAAACGAAGCACTTTAAGTCGTGTTTATACAATTTTTAAAAAATATTTGTACTAGTAGAAGTCCTGAAATTCTTTCCGTATCTTTGTGAAACACACTGTATAACCTTAAAAAATCATGTTTGTAGTTAGTTTCACTTTGTTATTAGGCCTATACTGAGTACAGAGAAAGTGTGATGGAAGTGAAAAAATATCTTGAAATTTTGATGGCTTACCTTGGGGTTATATTAGTACAGACATTTGTTTTTTTTCTATTAGGCCTACTGGTTGTTTTTTTCTATTAGCTGGTTAAAACAATTTTCTATACAGTCTTAAACATTTTATAGTTTATGGCCGTAAAGAACTGAAATTCCAACAAGAACGATACTGAGTTAGGTTTAAAGGTTTTTTTAATAAACTATAATCTTTCTAAGAAGGAATACTTACTAACCTAATATTGGTAAAAATCTAACTTGGTAATAAAAATCTAATATTGGTAAAAATATTTTACCTACTAAACTAACCTAATATTGGTGAAAATCTAAGTTGGTAATAAAAATCTAATATTTGTAAAAATATTTTACTTACTAAACTAACCTAATATTGGTGAAAATCTAACTTGGTAATAAAAATCTAATATTGGTAAAAATATTTTACTTACTAAACTAACCTAATGTTGGTGAAAATCTAACTTGGTAATAAAAATCTAATATTGGTAAAAATATTTTACTTACTAAACTACCCTAATATTGGTGAAAATCTAACTTGGTAATAAAAATCTAATATTGGTAAAAATATTTTACTTACTAAACTAACCTAATATTGGTAAAAATCGTAATTAGGAATATCTCACAATGAATTAAGCCTAATATTAGGGCTAAGTCTTGTTTATATATTCATAATAATTGAAATCACACTTCAAATAATAAACTGCTTATGACTACAGAGAAATAAAATTTCAATAAAAAAGATATTGATTTAATTTTGCAAGTTTCTTTTTAATAAAATATTAATTTTTTTTAGAAAGGAATACGTATTAATCTACCTTAACATGGTGTCAGCAGAAGTGCGAGTTTTTTAACTACACACACAGTATAAGGTGTGTTAAGGTTGGTTTATGAGAAAAGACCCCTAAAAGGTTTTTATTTTAATGTTTTTCTGTCTGTGGAAATCGCCGGAGGCCAAAGTGATCGAACGATTTTAATGAAATTAAAAAATAGTTCCTTTAAGATCATTTTAGTCAAAGAAATCTGTTAAAACGGATTTTCTCAAAATTAATTCTAACGATTTTGATGAAATTTCACTCAAACCCAGTCCGTTAGTAGTCTATCCTTAACAGTTACATGCTGGTACATTAAAAAAAAAAATCGTTTCGAATCTATCGGAAAAATGACGAAAAAATCAGCAGATTCCGTAAAATCTATTCATGTGAAGGTTGGTTTATCAGGAAAGATTAAAAAAAAGGTTTTAATGTTTGTCTGTCTGTGAAGATCGCCGGAGGCCAAAGTGATCGAACGATTTTAATGAAATTAAAAATTAGTTTCTTTAAGATCATTTTAGTCAAAAAACCTCTTAAAAACGGATTTTATCAAAATTAATGCTAACGATTTTGATGAAATTAAAAAAAATCCTTTTGAATCTATCGGGAAACCGACGAGAAAATCGGCAGATTCCGTAAAATCTATTCATGTGAAGGTTGGTTTATCAGGAAAGTTTAAAAAAAAAAGGTTTTAATGTTTCTTTTTAATGTTTGTCTGTCTGTGAAGATCGTCGGAGGCCAAAGTGATCGGACGATTTTAATGAAATTTAAATTAGTTTCTTTAAGATCATTTTAGTCAAAAAAACCTCTTAAAAACGGATTTTATCAAAATTAATGCTAACGATTTTGATGAAATTAAAAAAAATCCTTTTGAATCTATCGGGAAACTGACGAGAAAATCGGCAGATTCCGTAAAATCTATTCATGTGAAGGTTGGTTTATCAGGAAAGTTTAAAAAAAAAAGGTTTTAATGTTTCTTTTTAATGTTTGTCTGTCTGTGAAGATCGTCGGAGGCCAAAGTGATCGGACGATTTTAATGAAATTTAAATTAGTTTCTTTAAGATCATTTTAGTCAAAAAAAACTCTTAAAAACGGATTTTATCAAAATTAATGCTAACGATTTTGATGAAATTTAAAAAAATCGTTTCGAATCTATCGGGAAACCGACGAGAAAATCGGCTGATTCCGTAAAATCTATTCATATAAAGGTTGGTTTATCAGGAAAGATTAAAAAAAAGGTTTTAATGTTTGTCTGTCTGTGAAGATCGCCGGAGGCCAAAGTGATCGAACGATTTTAATGAAATTAAAAATTAGTTTCTTTAAGATCATTTTAGTCAAAGAAACCTGTTAAAAACGGATTTTCTCAAAATTAATTCTAACAATTTTGATGAAATTTCGCTCATACCCAGTTCGTTAGTAGTCTATTCTTAACAGATACATGATCGTTTAGAATCTATCGGAAAAATGACGAGAAAATCAGCAGATTCCGTAAAATCTATTCATATAAAGGTTGGTTTATCAGGAAAGATTCAAAAAAAGGTTTTAATGTTTGTCTGTCTGTGAAGATCGCCGGAGGCCAAAGTGATCGAACGATTTTAATGAAATTAAAATTAGTTTCTTTAAGACCATTTTAGTCATAAAAAACAGTTAAAATAGGATTTTCTCAAAATTAATGCTAACGATTTTGATAAAATTTCGCTCAAACCCAGTCCATTAGTACTCTTAACAGAAATATGCCGGTACATTAAAAAATGGTTTCGGATCTATCGAAAAAATGATGAGAAAATCGGCAGATTCAGCAAAATCGGTTCATATGAAGATTGGTCTCTCTGAAAAGATCCCAAAAAAGGTTTTGTTTTAACGTTTGTCTGTCTGTGAAGATCGTCTGTGACTAAAGTGATCAGAAATTTTTAAAAAGTGCTCTTAACGAAACTAAAATTTATTTCTTTAAGATCGTTTTAGTCTAAACCTGTTAAAAATCGAATTTTCTCAAAATTAATGCTAACGATTTTGTTGAAATTTCGCTCAAACCCAGTCCATTAGTACTCTTAACAGAAACATGCAGGTACATTAAAAAATGGTTTTCGGATCTATCGAAAAAATGATGAGAAAATCGGCAGATTCAGCAAAATCGGTTCATATGAAGATTGGTCTCTCTGAAAAGATCCGAAAAAAAGGTTTTTGTTTTAATGTTTGTCTGTGAAGATCGTCTGTGACTATAGTGATCAGAAATTTTTAAAAAGTGCTCTTAACGAAACTAAAATTAATTTCTTTAAGATCGTTTTAATCAAAACCTGTTAAAAATCGAATTTTCTCAAAATTAATGCTAACGATTTTGTTGAAATTTCGCTCAAACTCAGTCCATTAGTACCCTTAACAGAAACATGCCGGTACATTAAAAAATGGTTTTCGGATCTATCGAAAAAATGATGAGAAAATCGGCAGATTCAGCAAAATCGGTTCATATGAAGATTGGTCTCTCTGAAAAGATCCCAAAAAAGGTTTTTGTTTTAATGTTTGTCTGTGAAGATCGTCTGTGACTATAGTGATCAGAAATTTTTAAAAAGTGCTCTTAACGAAACTAAAATTAATTTCTTTAAGATCGTTTTAATCAAAACCTGTTAAAAATGGAATTTTCTCAAAATTAATGCTAACGATTTTGTTGAAATTTCGCTTAAACCAAGAACATTAGTACTCTTAACTGAAACATGCTGGTACATTAAAAAAATGGTTTTCGGATCTATCGAAAAAATGATGAGAAAATCGGCAGAGTCAGCAAAATCGGTTCATATGAAGATTGGTCTCTCTGAAAAGATCCCAAAAAAGGTTTTGTTTTAATGTTTGTCTGTGAAGATCGTCTGAGACTAAAGTGATCAGAAATTTAAAAAAAGTGATTTTAACGAAACTAAAATTAATTTCTTTAAGATCGTTTTAATCAAAACCTGTTAAAAATCGAATTTTCTCAAAATTAATGCTAACGATTTTGTTGAAATTTCGCTCAAACCCAGTCCCTTCTGTTTCTCATGTTTCGACCTCATGAATCGTTAAGGACGTAACGATTTAAAAGTTGTGCTACAAGATTTATTTAAATTTCCAACATTTGCAATGTCGAATGCGAGAGAGAAAGAGAAAGAGAGAGAGAGAGAAATCATGCAACGGTGTGTAAACTTGTATTTGTTGCAGTATTGGGAGTTTGAAGGGGCATATCAGTCAGCTAGCTTGAAGCCGTATGAATAAAACTCAAAGAAATGAGTTTTACGTATGAGTTTTATGAGTAAAACGTAAAAGTAAAAGGTTTTGTTTCAAATAAAATGTAGAAGCAAAAGTATTTTTTCATTCCACGTGAATCATGATTACCTTTTACTTACGAGTAAATCCTTCGTTGTAGAAGTAAAAGGATCAACCGAAAGCACTTCTATGGTAACACATGACAATGAATCATTTATTAAATATATTATCTATTGTATTCTTTAAGGTTAGTTTTTCTACTGGTACGTTTACATACGTTACATACGAGGGTTGTCCGAAAAGTAAGGTTTCCAAGGCGCTATAGTCGCTGCGAACGTTGTTAAGAGGGATCCGGTGACCATGGTTTGCAGCTCGGTTCCTCCACTCCCAATATCCATTTCGCCAGCGGTCTGCGATGCTCAGTCTTCGCTTGGTAGCCGTTAATAATGGAGTTGCTTCTTCTGTCTCATGAATCGAAACATTCTCAAACAGAAACATTCTGGTACATTAAAAAAAATGGCTTTCGGATCTATCGAAAAATTGATGAAAAAATCGGCATATTCCGCATAATGAATTCTCATCACGTGAATATACACAAACGAAATCGGCGTAGCAAATATCAAACAAAAAAACTTAACGGTTCCGGAAAGAACCTAAGAATACACCGTGACGGCCGTTATGTTTGTTGTGTTATCGGTTTTTTGTCTGCAGCTCCGCGACCGGATTGTTCTGGGTAATGAACTCGTCCGAGCTGTTATCAAAATTGATTTTTGTCCCAATAGAATCGGACCGGAATTATATAAGCGCTATATACAATTTTGATCAAATGTAGTGTATAAGTACTTAAATAAAACGCATGGGACCTTAAAATCCAAGAACAGAAAATAGAAATTGTAAAAGAGTTCAAATATCTTGGTGAATGGATTAGTTGGAATGCAGATGAGGGCAAGGCAATGGAATCCAGGAGAAACAAACTTGAATTGGCCTTCCAATTGACGAAAGAAACATACAATAAGAAATCCCTTTCATGGGGGTCCAAAATTAAACATTATAAAACAGTGATCAAGCCGGAAGCACTGTACGCAGCAGAAACATTAACCATGAATCGCATAGGCCAGATAGAAAAACTTGAAATAACGGAAAGGAAAATCTTAAGAAAAATTATAGGAACAAAATTTCAGGATAATAAGGTTGTATATATAAGAAATGAAGCTCTCTATAAGAAAATTGAAAAACTGTCAGATACTATGAGAAAAAGGAGAATAAATTTTTACGGCCATCTTCTTAGAATGAACTCCAATAGATTGACGAAACAGGTGTTTGATTTTTTCCATAATCGTAAAACAAAACCGATTTTAATAGAATTAAAAATTACAGAAGATTCATTGTTTGACCAAACTGCTAAGATAATTACCAAAGACGAAAGAATAAGATTCCAAGATAAAGCCAAAATAAGACCTAAACCTGTCATTTCGGAAGAGGAGAGGAAGAGAAGATCGGAAAGAATGAAGAGCTACTGGGAACAAAGAAAAGTACAGCGCGCAAGAAATGATTGATTCAGCGTACCCCAAAGAGGGTGAAACGAAAAAAAAAAACGCATGGGTCGCTGTGTCTAAAAAAATCGTTCATGAGATATCGGGATGGATTTGGCTGAAGTTTGGGCAAAGTTTGAAGGTTCTTGATTTCAGTGCAGGAAAATACAGGGGCTGGACGCAAAAAAAATTAGTAATTAACAGGTGAATTTTGTAAGTGTATTTTTTTTTAATTACTGAGAGAATAAACTTAGTGACCGATTTTAATAAAATTTGACATGTAAGTTTGGTTTGTTTTAATGGTTGATTTTGTTTTTCTAATTTTGCACAAACAAATTTCTTGATTCTTCTTTTTGGTAAAGAAACTTTAAAATGGAAATTTTTCTGAATCAATTCGAACGATTTTGATCAAATGTATTACTTAAATATGGGTCGCTGTGTCTAAAACATTCGGTTCGTGAGGTATCGGGGGGAATGGGTTAATAAAATTTTGCCGGGGTTGGGGCAAAGTTTGAAGGTCATCGTAGCAATTTTTTTTAGTATTATTTTTTGATACAATTGCAATTAGTCCAAGGGCTAACTTTTTTCGATTTTACCCTTTGTATTTCTAATTTTAGGGATTTTGTATTTCTAATTTTGCAAAAACAAGTTTCTTGATGCCTTTTTTTGGTAAAGAAACTTTAAAATGGAAATTTCTCGGAATCAGTTCGAACGTTTTTGATCAAATGTAGTACTTAAGTAAGACGTATGGGTCGCTGTGTCTCTAAAACATTCGGTTCGTGAGGTATCGGGGTGGGGATGGGTTACTAAAATTTTGCTGGGGTTGGGGCAAAATTTGAAGGTCATAGAAGCAATTTTTTTTTAGTATTATTTTTTGATACAATTGCAATTAGTCCAAGGCTACCTTTTTTCGATTTTACTTTTTGTATTTCTAATTTTAGGGATTTTGTATTTCTAATTTTGCAAAAACAAGTTTCTTGATGCTTTTTTTTTGGTAAAGAAACTTTAAAATGGAAATTTCTCGGAATCAGTTCGAACGATTTTGATCAAATGCAGTACTTAAATAAGACGTGTGGGTTGGGGGCAAAGTTTGAAGGTCATGTAGCAATTTTTTTTTTAGTATTATTTTTTGATACAATTGCAATTAGTCCAAGGGCTAACTTTTTTCGATTTTACCCATTGTATTTCTAATTTTAGGGATTTTGTATTTCTAATTTTGCAAAAACAAGTTTCTTGATGCTTTTTTTGGTAAAGAAACTTTAAAATGGAAATTTCTCGGAATCAGTTCGAACGATTTTGATCAAATGTAGTACTTAAATAAGACGTATGGGTTGGGACAAATTTTGAAGGTCATCGTAGCAATTTTTTTTAATATTATTTTTTGATACAATTGCAATTAGTCCAAGGCTAACTTTTTTCGATTTTACCCTTCTTATTTCTAATTTTAGGGATTTTGTATTTCTAATTTTGCAAAAACAAGTTTCTTGATGCTTTTTTTTGGTAAAGAAACTTTAAAATGGAAATTTCTCGGAATCAGTTTGAACGATTTTGATCAAATGTAGTACTTAAATAAGACGTGTGGGTTGGGGCAAAGTTTGAAGGCCATCGTTGCAATTTTTTTAAAATATTATTTTTTGATACAATTGCAATTAGTCCAATGGTTTTTTCGGTTTTACCCTTTATATTTCTAATTTTAGGGATTTTGTATTTCTAATTTTGCAAAAACAAGTTTCTTGATGCTTTTTTTGGTAAAGAAACTTTAAAATGGAAATTTCTCGGAATCAGTTTGAACGATTTTGATCAAATCGTACGTAGTACTTAAATAAGACGTGTGGGTTGGGGCAAAGTTTGAAGGCCATCGTAGAAATTTTTTTTAGTATAATTTTTTGATACAATTACAATTAGTCCAAGGGCTAACTTTTTTCGATTTTACCCTTTGTATTTCTAATTTTAGGGATTTTGCATTTCTAATTTTGCAAAAACAAGTTTCTTGATGCTTTTTTTGGTAAAGAAACTTTAAAATGGAAATTTCTTGGAATCAGTTTGAACGATTTTGATCAAATGTAGCTACTTAAATAAGACGTGTGGGTTGGGGCAAAGTTTGAAGGTCATCGTAGCAATTTTTTTTAGTATTATTTTTTGATACAATTGCAATTAGTCTAAGGGCTAACTTTTTTCGATTTTACCCTTTCTATTTCTAATTTTGCAAAAACAAGTTTCTTGATGCTTTTTTTTGGTAAAGAAACTTTAAAATGGAAATTTCTCGGAATCAGTTTGAACGATTTTGATCAAATGTAGTACTTAAATAAGACGTATGGGTCGCTGTGTCTCTAAAACATTCGGTTCGTGAGGTATCGGGGGGGGGGGATGGGTTAATAAAATTTTGCTGGGGTTGGGGCAAAGTTGAAGGTCATCGTAGCATTTTTTTAAAAATATTATTTTTCGATACAATTGCAATTAGTCCAAGGGCTAACTTTTTTCGATTTTACCCTTCGTATTTCTAATTTTAGGGATTTTATATTTCTAATTTTGCAAAAACAAGTTTCTTGATGCTTTTTTTTGGTAAAGAAACTTTAAAATGGAAATTTCTCGTAATCAGTTTGAACGATTTTGATCAAATGTAGTACTTAAATAAGACGTATGGGTTGGGGATGGATAAACGTCCAGCGTTGCATTTAACAACAATCAATACACCTTACTCGTGTGTTGTTTACTTTTAACTAGTTCACTTGAAACAAGTCAGCAGGTTCAGTTCAGTGGCACGTTACTGGGTAAATGTGCAACCTAGACACTGTGGCAATCATGGTGTCCGGTAGCATGTTTTTCTCACCTTTCGACTACTACGATGGATATCTTTCAACAGTGCCCTATCAATAATGCGAAGGTCTATTTTGTAATACCTGTATTACAGTAAAAGCCCGCAAATCAGGCACCTTCGGTACTTTGACAGTTACTACTAAATTAAGTGCAATAAATTGCTAAAGGAAATGGTGTCACTACCTCGAGGGTTTACCACCATCCCCACTTAACAGAAGAAGATCAAAGAAGAAGACAGACATCTACTATCCAACATCACCACTACCCCCACGAATCCAACACCTTCTCGTGCACCCAGGGATGACCCTAGGGGTCCCCCGGGGGGCTTGAGCACGAACCCGTGGTACCAGTATGGCAAAATATCTTAAGGCCTGGACTGGTCACTGGCCCGCTGATCAGCCCACATGGCTTTGACAGTGCCGGACTACCGGAAATGCCGGATGATTGAGGAAATCAAAAAAAGCGGTAAACGGAGAGCGTGGCGGAAGTTAAAAATCCTCGCAGGAGGGTGCAGACTAGCTGCATCTATTGAGAGGATTTAGACATCCCTCGCGGTACCCGAGTCTAACACTCACTTACACTTACAACACTACACTTATGACTTTAACACTTTACACTCACACTTACATTTACGGAGGCTATAATGTGCTCTTTGCCTTAAAATAACAACAACAAAAAATCGTGTAAGTGCAGCGGGTAGCGCCATCCTGTCCGAAACATAATTGCTCGACAGTCACATTATTAAAGTAAGGCCATAAAAATGTTCCAACCATATTCCTGTAACGTCCTTTTACTGTCATGGCATTTCCGTCGTCGCCTTCAAAACAGTAAGGCCAATTGTCCCCACCTACCCTCTACACCTTTTATTTTTAGCGGTTACAATACCCTGGTACGGGGCAACGAATACAGAGTACAAAACTGGAATTTTTTTGTTATTGTCACCCCGCAGGGGGGTGCAGACTAGCTGCACCTATTGAGAGGATTTAGACGTCCCTCGCGGTACCCGAGTCTAACACCCACTTACACTTACAACACTACACTTACGACTTTAACACTTTACACTCACACTTACATTTAGGAAGCCTCTATGTGCTTTATAATAACACAAAAAGGGAAGTTAACACATTTTACTCAGAGGATAAAGAAACACACTTTATTGCTTACGTTCTATAATAAAATTCAAAGATTTTATTTAAATTTGGAAGGACTTAATTTTACCGCATTGGCTTAAAATAACACTGTCATTTTGTTTTTTGAATCGTATTTTTTCGTTTAGGTCAGGGGTCTCCAAACTTTCCAGCCTTAGGGCCATACTGATTACTCCAGTAAGTTCCGAGGGCCAAAACCATATTATCATTGTTGCCGGTGGTAAAAAGTGAAATAGTCCACTGATGAAATGAAGTACACAAAAAATGTTTACAGATCTAAATTAACTGACGAGCATCTTAAATCTCTTTTAATAATTGGTACAAGTAAAATTAGTCCACAACTACAAACTATTGTCAGTGGAAAATCTCAATTACATAAATCTCATTTCATATGTCATTATGCTTGTTATAAATTATGTTTTTATTTAAAATGTATAAAATGTTAGTTGGATTCATTTCAATAATTTGTTAGTTATTATATACTGAAGTTAAATTTTTCTGTATATTATACTCATTACAATTCTGTGTTTCTTTATCCAACTTATCACAAAAACAATAACAATAAGCCTACAACAATGTTATGAGTAGTTAGCCCATGACCATATCAATGTAGATGTCATATTAATAATTATTCAACATAAAATTAGAATACTTCAGTGAACTAAATTTAATTAGCTATAAAAAATATGTT
The DNA here is from genome assembly GCA_022606455.1 of Callitettix versicolor. Lineage (NCBI taxonomy): Eukaryota > Metazoa > Arthropoda > Insecta > Hemiptera > Cercopidae > Callitettix > Callitettix versicolor. The sequence continues at coordinate 13,282,734 of CM040185.1, read as the reverse complement.
CTCTAAAAGGAGTTTTCAAGTATGCTAGCTCTCCGCGGGCCGGACAAAATTTGTCCGCGGGCTGGATGTGGCCCTCGGGCCATAGTTTGGAGACCCCTGGTTTAGGTGACGCGTTATCACTAATAATGGCGTCTGAACACTATCGACCATGCACGATTTCATCGTACTTGTGTGTACAGTACATATACTAGGCCCTAGTGTTATTTTTTTTAAAAAAAGCTATGAGTGATGCCGGATTATTGGAAGTTCCGGACTATAGGAGGCCGGATTAGAGGGCTTATACTGTACTTGGGTATTACTGTTTTTCGTGGGGCTTGTCATAGATAAACAACTTACTTGTATAGCTGTGTATTATGTATGGGCAATTCGAAACTCCTTCCTAAAAGCCGATACATTTATCTGTACTCAAGTTTCAGTTTTTCACGTTTATTTTTAACATGTGCCTTCTAGATAAGTTCGGCACTCAGAGTCGTGCCAGAGTAAAATTGTTGAACAATTCGGCGATTGTCATTGGTTGATAGGCATAATGCTTATTACTAAAGTCTAGTAAATTTTTCCCTCTTTCAGCTTAATGCGCCATTTCCTGGTTCAGTTGTTGACACTATTGACAGCTGATAGTAATTTGCCAGTAGCTGTTTGGACGTTATGTCCAGAAGCGAGTTATATTGTGGCAATACAGTCCCCAGAACGCTACCGTAAAAGACTCCACTCCTTACTCCAAAGTAGTCCTCACCATAAGTGTAAATAATTTGATTTAAAAATATTGTATTTCAAGAGAAAAAACTAAAAATAAACTCCCTTGTCTTTGCAGTTGCTTTGTTTTTCGTAAATTTCGAGATTAAAAAACTTTTTTTTTTATTTTAAGGCGAAAAGCACATTGAGGCTATTATCGCCTCCCTAAATGTAAGTGTGGATGTAAAGTGTTAAAGTCGTAAGTGTAGTGTTATAAGTGCATGTGTTAGATTCGGGTACCGCGAGGGACGTCTAAATCCTCTCAATAGGTGCAGCTAGTCTGCACCCCCTGCGGGGATAAAAAACTAAAAATAAACTTCCTTGCCTTTTTAGTTGCCTTGTTTTTCGTATATTTCAAGAATAATAAACTAAAACTAAACTCGCTTGCCTTTGAATTACTTTGTTTTTCGTATATTTCAAGAATAAAAAACTAAAAATAAACTCGCTTGTCTGTGTAGTTGCTTTGTTTTTCGCATATTTCAAGAGTAAAGAACTAAAAATAAACTCGCTTGTCTGTGTAGTTGCTTTGTTTTTCGCATATTTCAAGAGTAAAGAACTAAAAATAAACTCGCTTGTCTGTGTAGTTGCTTTGTTTTTCGCATATTTCAAGAGTAAAGAACTAAAAATAAACTCGCTTGTCTGTGTAGTTGCTTTGTTTTTCGTATATTTCAAGAATAAAAAACTAAAAATAAACTCGCTTGTCTGTGTAGTTGCTTTGTTTTTCGTATATTTCAAGAATAAAAAACTAAAAATAAACTCGCTTTTCTGTGTAGTTGCTTTGTTTTTCGCATATTTCAAGAGTAAAGAACTAAAAATAAACTCGCTTGTCTGTGTAGTTGCTTTGTTTTTCGTATATTTCAAGAATAAAAAACTAAAAATAAACTCGCTTATCTGTGTAGTTGCTTTGTTTTTCGTATATTTCAAGAATAAAAAACTAAAAATAAACTCGCTTGTCTGTGTAGTTGCTTTGTTTTTCGTATATTTCAAGAATAAAAAACTAAAAATAAACTCGCTTGTCTGTGTAGTTGCTTTGTTTTTCGCATATTTCAAGAAACCTTTTGTTGGTTTTAATTTGGTTTTATTTTATTGTAAATCCTTAAAATGGAAAATTATGAGTCAGTGTTCCGTGGTGTTCTGACGAACCAAAAATTGCTGTCGCTCGAAAGTCGCTAACGTGTTGTAGATCGGTAAAACGATAAAAATACGTCTAAAACGGGATTTTCGTGATAAAAGCGCGGAAACCACGATAAGTACGATAAAAATCGAAAATAAAGTGATTGACATAACCTCAAAATTGCTATCGCGCGAAAGTCGCTAACGTGTTGTAGATCGGTAAAACGATAAAAGTATCTCTAAAACGGGATTTGCGTGATAAAAGCACGGAAACCACGAGAAGTACGATAAAAATGGAAAATAAAAGTGATTAACATAACCTCAAAATTGCTACAGTTCGAAAGTCGGTAGCGTGTTATAGATCGGTAAAACGATAAAAATACGTCTAAAACGGGTTTTGCGTGAAAAAACTTTATTTTTTTTTAAGAAAAAACCCCATAACCTAATTGACACGGTTGTTAGGCCTAACACGGTGATGCGTGAAGAAAACCTTTTTTTTTTAAAAAGAAAAAGAATACTCAATAACCTAACTGACACTGTACTTGCGTGGTGAATCTAACTGATACAGAAAATGGGTAAAAACCCTGTTAAATTAAAGTAGTTATTAACCACTGTGAGATGGACAAAGGCGTTGTCAGAAAGGCCTTCCAACAGTCACTTATATTCACGCACCTCCGTGTTATTAGGCCTAACAACCGTGTCAGTTAGGTTATGGGTTTTTTTTTAATAAAGTTTTTTATCACGCAAAACCCGTGTTAGACGTATTTTTATCGTTTTACCGATCTACAACACGCTACCGACTTTCGAACTGTAGCAATTTTGAGGTTATGTTGATCATTTTTATTTTCTATTTTTATCGTACTTCTCGTGGTTTCCGTGCTTTTATCACGCAAATCCCGTTTTAGAGATACTTTTATCGTTTTACCGATCTACAACACGTTAGCGACTTTCGCGCGATAGCAATTTTGAGGTTATGTTGATCACTTTTATTTTCGATTTTTATCGCACTTCTCGTGGTTTCCGCGCTTTTATATTTTGGAATATTGCTTTTGGGCATGTAATAAAAGCATTTTAATAAAAAAAATATCGAAAAATCCATGACAGGCTACACTGCATAGTTACCGAAGTTTAAAATTTTTTTTTTTGCCGGCGAAAAACCGATGTGGTTATCATCGCCGAGAAGTTTTAAGTAAACACAGCTTTTTGAATAAGAGTAGTCGTTGGGGTGAGGGCGGTAGTTGGAAGGAAGGGAAATATATTTAAAATATAAATCGAAAAGCGATCGGTTTGAAATAATAATCACAAATTTATGAGTCATTATAGTATATACATTTCAATACAGATAGTTGTTTTTTTAATAAAATTTTTTACAGGGCCCCGTTATAACGATATTTAATGTAAGAATGTAATCTTCTTGTATTTCATTTTCTTTAATGGATTCAATGTTGATTTAGTTACCATTGAAACGCCTACATACAGTTGTCCGTGAGTAAAGACGGCATTTGGTAAATACAATCCTGCTCTTTGAAGTGTTTGTCCCTGCGACTTGTTTATAGTGATAGCAAACGCAATTTTAATTGGCATCTGTATTTTAACATTTTAATTGTACTTCTTATTTTATGAAGTCGGTATTAATGTACAAATGCACAATGAAAGGAGAAATCTCAAATATATTTGCTTAAACAGTTTCCAAACATGTGTTTGGTATTCAAAATGCTTGTCCCGGCTTGTACGACGGGCGGGGATAGGGGACTGTCAGTAGGGCCACATAACCTATTTAATGACTTCAAAGTAAATATTGAAATTACTCTAATCACGTTATGCAAAAAGAGGCATTTGTAATGGGATTGTCTATTCGTGATTAATAAGTTAGCTTCGTAAAATATACAAAATATTGTGTGATTTGTGATGCCGCGCATGCACATCCATGATGCCGTTTTGTCTATGGCAGTTAAAAGTGTCTTTAATGTTAAAATTTTCCACAAACAGTAAGTTTTAGCGCAAAATCGTATTGCCGGTTAAAAAATCTGTCTAAAGACATCTCATTTATGTCTGTATGAATAGTATGTGCTGAGAAAATGGGATGTTGATCCGAGAAATAACATGTATATATATATATATATATATATATATATATATAATTATTATTATTATTTGCGTATAGACCCTGTTGGATCACGCAAAGCACTCCGACTCATGTCTTGTTCCTTTTAATCCTCCACACCTCCCTCATCCTGTCCCCATGGATCCTTCTCCGCTCCTCCGTCCATTTTACCCCTGCTCTCTTTGGGATTTCATTCTCTGGGATTTTCCACCGGAGCATCTTTCTACTGTATTCGTTCCTGTCTTCAATGTCTGTAAAGTCTATTTCTGCATCATGTAGGTCTATTCTGACTTGTGCGATCCACGACCTTGTTGATTTGACGCCTTGTATATACTTAAGGATTCTGTTGGCAAGTCTCGTTGTTGGGAGTCTACTGATGTGTCCTTAGAACCGATGCCTCCTTCTTGTGATATCTGCTGCCATGTTCGATATCTTCTCTGGTTCGGTATATATCATCGATATATATATATATATATATATATATATATATATATATATATATATATATATATATAGTGGCAGTTGCTGATCTACTATCGGGGGCCGCCCCTGGCGATGGGGATGCTCGCCAATTTCGGTCGGAGGGTACTGGGGAAAAAACATCCAGGGTGGACAAAAATCAGTGAAGTGGTCAACGGTCTCAATGGCGGATGAAGATGTATTTCTCAATGGCAAAGAGGGCGGAGGAACCAAGAACACCAAAATCCGGGGTGCGTCTGTAGTGGCAACCACCGGCAACCTGGTCAGCGTCTGTTCATCCAGAGGATGCGGCTGTACGTAACGCTCCAGGAACTAACAATCCCTGGTTCTAAAAATCCCAGTGGAAACACTGGACCTTCAAGATTACAAGCAAGATTCGTGCAAGTAATGATAAAAATATCCCAGGTGGTAACCAATCAACCCGTCTGCGGGCGGCAACCAGGAACTCGGATTCTGGGGACCCTGGACTCACACGATTATAGAGAGAGTCGGAGTTCTCTGGCAAACTTCTTCATAAAACACCTACGTACATTGTTACTTTCAACATCAATACGCTAATCCAGCCAGGAAAGTTACACA
>CM040185.1:12815226-13275226 GCA_022606455.1 Callitettix versicolor | reverse complement strand
CGTTGAACTTAAGAAATCAAATTTGACGGGTTCATTTTCGTATTTCCAGCGCAATTTGATAGTCTATTCTATTATTACGCTAGTTCTCTGCGCGATTCGATTCACAGTAGACGGGAAAGTCGATTTCAGTGTAATAGGCTTGGCAAGTTCGTTTTTCGGGAAAATCCGTTTTGAAAAAACGTGTAACATTTCAAAACTAAAAAAAAAATCTTAACTTTTCTATCTTAAAATTTTTAAAATTCAGTTTCACCGTCGTAAACAGTGCGTAAAATATTTTGTAAATTTCCAAGTCCGTTGAAGCGTTGAAGCTAACAAATCGAATTTGACGGCGGTCAGGGTTCACTTTTAGTGTTTCCAATGTATTTTAAAAATTTAAAATCCTAATAATGTTTACAGATTTTAATGCATGCTTGTGAAATCACAAAGGGCGTGATTAAAGAATGATTTTAACATTGGCTTCCATCACGCCAGCGAGACAGCTGCGTGCCACTGTTTAATTTGATCCGATTAAAGTGGCGTTGTAATGCAATTACGCAGAATTTTTTCACTTCCAAGAAACGATTACCGCAGGCCTATTGTACTGCTTTATGTCAGGTTAGTTAAATAGGCCTAGACAGCTCGGCAAATTGCTGATGACAAATCAAACACTGCTTATGGCATGATTTATTAGTTCTGTGTTGCAGGCCTACTTCTTGTGAAACGCTGTTATTTAGGCCTGCATTAAAGCATTGTTTTTAGTACCTGTAATTCTATGTCAGTTATGAAACACCTGCCAGTCATCAAGCCTGATAATTCAGTAACTGTAGCTAAACACAATAGAAACCTTAATTTTTTGTTTTGTTTTTGTTTTGTTTGTTTTTTTTTGGTGTTTAACGTCCGACTATTGTGCACACTTGGGCTAATGCAGACGATGGGATGATTTATATATAAATTATTTATTATTTGCGTATAGACCCTGTTGGATCACGCAAAGCACTCCGACTCATGTCTTGTTCCTTCTAATCCTCCACACCTCCCTCATCCTGTCCCCATGGATCCTCTTCCGCTCCTCCGTCCATTTTACCCCTACTCTCTTTGGGATTTCATTCTCTGGGATTTTCCACCCGAGCATCTTTCTCCTGTATGCGTTCCTGTCTTCAATGTCTGTTGAGTCTATTCCTGCGTCATGTAGGTCTATTCTGACTTGTGCGATCAACGACGTTGTTGATTTGACTCTTTGTTTATACTTAAGGAAGGTTGGAAAGTCTCGTTGTTGGGAGTCTACTGATGTGATGTGTCTATAGTACATTTATATATATATATATATATATATATATATATATATATATATATATATATATATATATATATATTATATAAGAGAAAGGGAAGTTATGTAAATGGAGCTAGTTTTGTACAAATTTTAAAAAGTAAGAATCTAAGAAAATTGATTTTTTTTTTGTCTTTTGTGGAGTAAATTTTTACACTTAATTTAAATGCGTTTTAAGCCTCAAAACAGCTTAATATTTCTGGCTTTTGAAGGTATTCTTTCAAAAATTGTCATTCCCTAGGCAGCCCTCTTTTAAATTGAATTGTTCAACCACCCGCCCCACCTACAATATTGCACTAATCCGTCAGTAGGCTGGACTGGGATCTGCAGTTTATCGGAATTGAGCCACCTCGCTATCGTTGGCCGGATCTGCTATCATTAGGTAGATTTAAAGTAGATTAACAAGTAACACAAGGCAAGAGGATAACCGTCGTGGGCATTCCCATAGCAAGCTCGTCTTGGGTAGATCCTCATGGAGGATTTAGAGCGGCAGGACGTCTTGGGCAGAGCACAGTTCAGGAAAATCATGGGGCTCATTACTGGGCACTGTGGACTAAGGCACACATGAACAGGATGGATATTTACCACGGAGAAAACTGCAGGACACTAAATTTATTGTTGTGAGGCTCTTGGTAGCAGAAGGCTAAGTGCTTTTGGTTTCCAGGACCGTAGGGACCTCCAGCAGGATGAGCTAGTCAGTGGATTGTTGGAACCAGTCTGCTGAATTAGTACTGTAGAGGTTTAGTTGAACAATAGGTCCGTCGATTACAGTGCTTGGGGGTTTTATAATCTGTCTGTCTGCGAACGATGCAAGCTGTAAGGAAGACGTTTGAGAAAGTAGTAGGCCCCTACTATTATCTATTTAACTGTAGTTGAACACTCTGCCGCAAGATGCCGCCAGCAGCGAGCGCTCACATATCTCACATATCATTCAATTACGTTTATACTCAATGGTTTCGGTTTTTTTCTGATACAGTTTTATGTCAAATTTGGTAAAATGATTTGAATTATATATCTTCATACGAGACCAAATTTTGAGGAAAATCCAACACGATTTTCGTACTGTTTTTCGTCGGAAAAACAATTGAATGTTTTTGTAATGTTTTTACGCCATTTATTTTTGTGTTTAACATCGATCTCTCGCCCTTATTAGTGTAACTGACATAAAAAGTAAAATTTTGAACTACGCTAATGAGAAAAATAATCGCGGCACACAGCTGTCTCGCTGACGTGATGGAAGCGAATTTCCAAAAGTAATTTGTTTATGTTACGATTAGGTTAGATTTTTATAATCGTCACAATGAAAACCTGCATATTTTAGCATTTTAAACTTTCAAATTACGGTACATCAAAGAATCGAAAATGAACCCTGACCGCCGTCAAATATCTTTTTTGAAAATTGAAAGTGCTTTTTTTGTAGTGAAATGAGATTTTCGAAAACGTTGAAGACAAAACTTGTCGTTTTGAAACCGTTGAACTGATTTGATTAGCCTAAGTTATTATAATATTTTGTGCCAAGTTTGAATCAAATTGTTAACAAGACATTGCCCATTACACATTCATTAATGTACATATATATATGTATATCTTGAAAATCTTGAGGAAGATCCTTGGCCCGAGATTAACAGAAGATGGATACAGGTTGCACTCCCGGAAGACCACAGAGAAGATATCGAGCCTGGCAGCAGATATCAGAAGAAGGAGGCTTCGGTTTTATAGACACATCAGTAGACTCCCAACAACGAGACTTGCCAACAGAATCCTTAAGTATATACAAGGTATCAAATCAACAACGTCGTGGATCGCACGAGTCAGAATAGACCTACATGACGCAGGAATAGACTCAACAGATGTTGAATACAGGCGCGCATACAGGAGAAAGATGCTCGGTTGGCCCCCAGAGAATGAAATCCCAAATAGAGCAGTGGTAAAATGGACGGAGGAGCGGAAGAAGATCCATGGGGACAGGATGAGGGAGGTGTGGAGGATTAGAAGGAACAAGACATGAGTCGGAGTGCTTTGCGTGATCCAACAGGGTCTATGCGCAAATAATAATAATAATAATAATAATAATATATATATATATATATATATATATATATATATATATATATATATAAATTTGAACGTCCTCTTAAAAAGATCTAGAGGTCAGAATCTGCGTTCCTTTCAAGGTCTCAGGTCTGGGTGTATCAAATGGAAATTTACTAAAAATGAATCACTAGGAAAGATGTTACAAGTTTTATCACAAGTTTTGTAAGCCCATAAAGACAAACAAAAAATTTGTGTACAAAACCCAGTCATCCTTATCAGACTATTTACATCTGAGTTGGTGATATAAATACTTGCATTATCTAAATAGCATCTTGGCCTGTACACGTTACATAAAAATATAGTGCTTATTTATCTCTTATATAATTAACTGTAATAAAATTTTGAATCACAGGTCATTATTTATATTTTACAGTTAAGTCATCAAGTATTATTCCTATGGTTATACAATCCGGTTTGTGGTTGAGTGGACAGTCAGTGGTATGAGGTTATTTTGTTTGTGACCGGCAATTAAACTGAATAATAACAGTTGACATGATTGAATCAGAAACTTAGAGTATTCAAGAATGTCACATAAACGGATATTTTAATAAGCAAATATTAAATAACCTCTGAAAGCTGCGAAATTTATAATTGTATACCTTTTTGAAAATCTTTTTTCACTGTTCTGAATCTGCGATAATTAATAATATACATCAATCGTTGCATATTAAACATTATATCAATTGATGAATATAAAATACAAATTAGTATTTTTTTTTTTAAATACAAATTAGTATTTTTTTTTTCTAAATACAAATTAGTATTTTTTTTTTTTTAACGTCCGACTATTGTGCACATTTGGGCTAATACAGACGATGGAATGATGTATAGCGTATGAAAATGCCAAGCTCTCGCCGGGAATCGAACCCGGGTCCTCGGGGTGAAAGCCTAGTACGCTATCCACTAGACCAGGGGTCTCCAAACTACGGCCCGAGGGCCACATCCGGCCCGCGGACAGATTTTGTCCGGCCCGCGGAGAGCTAGCATACTTGAAAACTCCTTTTAGAGAACATATTTTTTATAGCAAATTAAATTTAGTTTACTGAAGTATTCTAATTTTATGTTGAATAATTATTTTTTTAAACGTTGCGTACTTTTTCGGACTTTTTTTTCATCAGTGGACTATTTCACTTTTTACCACCGGCAACAATGATAATATGGTTTTGGCCCTCGGAACTTACTGGAGTAATCAGTATGGCCCTAAGGCTGGAAAGTTTGGAGACCCCTGCACTAGGCCACCGAACAAATTAGTATTGGCTGATGCATATTAACCATTATATCAATTGATGCATATAAAATAACAATTGGTATCAATTGCTGCATATTAACCATTATATCAATTGATGCATATAAAATACCAATTGTTATCAATTGATGCATATTAACCATTATATTAACCATTATATCAATTGATATACCATTATGCCAATTGGTATTTTATATTTTCTAAAGAGAGTACATTGAAAATATGTAAATCTATTTACGAAAATATTAAAATGTTATAAATATTTTTAGAAATTTGAATAGCCTTCATTTTGAAACTATGAACTAAATTACCAAGATTAGGTTAGATAGATATTTTAATGTTACGTGGATTGTTAACACCTGACACTATGATCAAAAGGTCTTGTGCAACTATGCCAGTTAGGTACAATCATTAGACTGTTACACTCAGTGAATTTGATTTTTTTTTTTTTTTTTTGGTGTTTAACGTCCGACTATTGTGCACACTTGGGCTAATGCAGACGATGGGATGATTTATAGCATTTCAAAATGCCAAGCCCTGACCGGGAATCGAACCCGGGTCCTCGGGGTGAAAGCCTAGTACGCTATCAACTAGGCCACCGAGGCGGCTCAGTGAGTTTGAGCACTCCACTCACTAGCTCAATCAACTGGAGGTCATCAGGTGTGTCACACACCCTTTATCTCCTGCTGTAGAAGTCTGCAGAATCATGTTAACTGAAGTTGCCGTGTCGTCTCGCACAGCTTACATACAGTTTCTTGGGTACGTTCATGGTCGGCAGCCGTCAAGTATGGTTTCATGTATTAGACATGGCTGTCAGCCGTGTCCTTGCAGACCCAAGATTTGATCCTTTGAAGGTCTTCAGCTCCTAGATTTAATTAGAAACTCTTTTAAAGTTACGAGGTTTGTTAGCACCTGACACTATGACCATTACCCTCAGTGAGTTGGAGCAGCCCACTCACTAGCTCATTCAACTGGATGTCACCAGGTGTATGATAAACACCCTTCACCTCCTGCTGGTGTAGCCCCAGAATCATATATTATGTTCCCTGAAGTTTCCTTATCATGCATTGCCAAAGTTTCCGTATCACCTTGCATAGCCTACATACAGTGTGTGGTATGTTCATGATTTGAGAGCCCTCAAGTACGGTTTCATGTATTAGACATGGCTGTCAGCCGTGTCCTTGGAGACCAAAGATTTGATCCTTTGAAAGTCTTCAGCTCCTAGATTTAATTAGAAACCCTTTTAAAGTTACGAGGTTTGTTAGCACCTGACACTATGACCATTACCCTCAGTGAGTGGAGCAGCCCACTCACTAGCTCATTCAACTGGATGTCATCAGGTGTACGATAAACACCCTTCACCTCCTGCTGGTGTAGCCCCAGAATCATATATTATGTTCCCTGAAGTTTCCTTATCATGCATAGCCAAAGTTTCCTTATCACCTTGCATAGCCTACATACAGTGTGTGGTATGTTCATGATTTGAGAGCCCTCAAGTACGGTTTCATGTATTAGACATGGCTGTAAGCCCTGTCCTTGCAGACCAAAGATTTGATCCCTGGAAGGTCTTCAATTCCCTTTGGAAGCGTCTCTGTTGTCAGTTTACTCTCTTCATAGACATTTGTACGTTTACTAATGTTTATCTGATATGAGTTGGGCAGTCATTTTACTTATTTTTTCGTTCGATCCTGTGTGTCAATTCTTCCACTGCAAGTAGGATAGGTTCACTTTGCGCTTCCACAGTTTTCTGCAGTTCGCTGCTTTCAGGTTTCATTGGGTTAAATTTAGCCCACGTTTCCTCCGTATCTTCTTTTGTTCAATAACTGAATTCAAGAAAGTTTGTGTAATGTTTCGCTTTTTTGTCTTGCAGGATGAAATCCTTGGAGGCGGCAGCGCACAGAGTGAACGCACTGCTAATGAATCCTAACCTGAGCAATCAGGTGGCAAAACAAGCGGACGACCAGGTGGCGGACAACGCCATAGCCGATTCAACTCCAGTGCAGAAAGAGGAAAAAGTAGACAAAAACTTTGAATTCACCGTGCTCGCTAATCCCAGCATTTTGCGAAGTGGAGTACTGAAGTCCAAACAAGAACCAACTACCGTACCAACCACAGCAGCGACGACAAAGCCGACTGAAAATAACGACCAGTGTAAGTACCGTATGACGTTTAAAAAAAAATATTGCGAAAGTTTTATTTTTCAAGCGCTTTTTAGGTTAAGAAAACATTAAAAATATGCTTTTCTTTAAAGCCAGTAAAACTTTTGCACAATTGTTGTTTGAAGTGACAAAAAACAAAACAAATGTATGGGTCGCTAATTTTGGTTTGTTAGCTATCGAGAAAAACCTAAAAATGTGCTTAATTTGTCGAAACTCGTTCATAATATTTTGGTTTTTGGTGTTGCGTAAAGATTTGTAACCCAAGCCATTCTGGCAAATTTGAAATAAAAGGCATTTAGGGGGAATAAAAGTAAATACCTTCTTGTAGTTTCCTCAGTGCTAGCAGAAACTGTGTAAAAATTTCTGAAATAAAAAAAAAGTGTACAAAAATTTGTTTAATGACTCAAGGGGAAAATGTTTGGTTCATCTAACCCTCTGACTAAACCTCTTAACAATTTCTACAACATATTCTGTTCATGATACTAATAGTGTCATATAAATTCTAGCCTAAATAGAAGGGCTTAGGGCTGTATACAAAAATAATTGTTGGGAACATTAAGTTCTAGTCATCCATCTGTTATGAAATTTGTGTAATATTTGAGTTCATAGTATCCCACATTCAGGACCAACTGGTCCGTATTTGAGTTTAGTTGGTCAAATGGATATTGGGGGGAGTAATAAAAAGACGTAAAATGTTCATCTAGGGTAGCATATATTTCATATTCTAGTCTTTCGAATTTCATAACATTTATATTTTAGTTGCATTTTTTAGGATTTGTCCCATTAAAGTTTTTATTTTTGTATATTAATTACTGAGCCTTTTTGTTTTTTTTTTTTAAATTTTTTACTGTATACATTAAAGTGCACATGTTTTTACACAGAATTTAAATTTTGAACCACAGTAACTATAAACATTCTTAAAGACTTGGATTTAAGTGTAATTGTTTAATTAAATCATTTCAATGGAATCTGTGAGGCACCAATGACATGTGTTGATTACAAAATATATTGTGAATTTTGCTGTTATTTATTTTGCATTCGTAAAGTTAATCTGTACAAGATTGTTTAGATAATTTTTTATCTAAAAATTGTCTTGTTAAATTTTTTATAAAACGAATATTAAAATGTTGTATTTTGATTCCATAAATTGATCGATGAACAAAAAAAATTGACATAATAAAACAATAATGTACAGGAAAATACTGTGTTCAGTATAATGATCTGCCTACCCTAGCTTTGTCAATTCTACTTTCGTTGACACGTTTCGGAGAACCTCCATCTTCAAAAACTATATCTACACTGATCACCAATATTATGGCCCGTCCTATTTATAATTTTCTATCTCCACCTCGTACCCCTCCTCTATTCAACACTTGTACATTAAACCTGACGTGCTCAGTTCTGATTGGCTCTTCAAAATCATACGTTTTCGCTCGCTTCTGATTGGCTCCTTTCAAACTTTCTCTTCAACGGTCGTCTCTCCTGTTAATTTTTGAAAATTTTTAGATTTTTAAACGTAATATCTGCTTGCAACGATATCTGTTCATTTATTATGTTTTCTCCCTTTAATTTAGATTTTAAAATTTCCAAGTTCTATAAAATGTTCATACGTCTTACTTTTTCTGCCACATGTAGTACCTTCATTGAGTTTTCTATTTCTCGAGGTATGTGTCCCTCTTTTATTAAATGTGACGCATAGTTTGAATCATTTCAGTGATATATATTAGGAAGACTTGAAAAGTTTATGATTCGTAAATTGAGGCAACGATAATCAACATTGCGGTTAGCTGATTAAAAATGTCAGAACAACTTATTATACGATACAAATACAAATTTTTGTTGAATACAGTGCATAAACATATGGTTTTTTGCTAGAAAGTCACTGTAATTTATCTAAATCATCAGTTTTCATATAATTGTCATAATTTTCATATAATTGTCATATTTGAAGATTCATATCGCAACTAAATGTAGTAAAATCATTTCAGGAGTAAATAAGGAAAAAATTAAATACACACTGGCCACCATTTGGTTTTTCTTGTGTATTTTTGATCTGTAAATTCTCGGTTTCTTCTTTTTTTTTTAATTTGATACACTGAGCAAAACATAAACAGGTTTTGTTTTTTTAGAACCTTTGGAACTAGATTTCTTTGAAAAATAAATTAATATCAAAAAAATACCAAGTATTTATTTTTTGTGTTTACTTTTTTATATGAGAGTAAATTAATCGTAAACATACTTAGTAATTTCAGTTTACTTTAATGTGTTTATATAATTTCATTTGTTACAGTTAATCCAAACCCAATTTTGAATTTTGGGCCTTTTGGTTCCTTGTTCAACTCCTTGGCCAACAGAGTGAATTTCCAAACCCCATGGTGGAGAGGGTAAGTGTTCATGACTTAAAAATTCTGTATTTAGCCTAATTGACTCTTTTTTTGTTAACTCTTAGCAATGAATGTAAACGTACCAGAATGATAACCCTTATGAGAGATATGTGAGAACTCATTACTAGTGGCATCTAGCGACAGAGTGTTCAACTACAGTTAAATAGGTGTTAGTACTGTCTATTTTCTCAAACATCTCCACCCCCTGTCCGTGCAAGCTTGTAGTGTTCGTAGCGTCAAATATTCCAATTACTTGGACTTAAGCTGCTAATATGGAACACGCTTTTTATAATGGTGGCTGTACATCTAGTCCATTTATATTCAGTGCTTTTAGTGCTTATAGAATTTGGTTCTCTCGACAAGTCCTGTGCTTGTAAATAGCAATAGTAACTTTTACGTTGCTTTATCAGTATATTATAGTTAGTTATTCATCTCTCATGGATGCCCAGAACAATTTTTTTTTTAATTTCTATATAAAAAGCTCTTAGTTGAAGCTATTAGCTTTTCTTTTTTTAGAGCTGTTAATCTTGTAGCTTTAATAAAAAATCTTCACTAAAAGGATTTCTAACAGTTTTCTCCACTAATGTGTTTGGTAAAATAGTTTCTGAATGATCCTTAAGTCCTTTAAAGAGTGTAAAGATAACTTTCTTTCACGTCTTGTGAGAGCAGAAATCCATTTCAGTTAGGAAATAATTACTGTGTTTTAAGGACTTTGCTCTACATTTTTCAATACATGCTTTCCAGAAATCCAATTTCTTTAACGTAAAATAAATATCAGAATCAATTCGGTGGACAGAATTGTTCACAATTACTTGTCCATGCCCTTTCCAACCCACCACGGATCTTCAAATTGTGAACCTAGTGTCGATCAGCGGATCCTAAACCAAGGGTTCGTGAGCCACTAGTGGGGGGGACAACTTAAAATTTTGTAAATGTTTTCTTGAGTGTTGTTTCAATTTCAATAAAAAAAATTAAAAATTAAACGTATTCAAGAAATATGTTTTATAATTCCACAAAAACTTCTTCAGTGCCAACAGTAAAGTTACACTCAAAACAGATATTTTCAAAATAAAGTGAACATGGTGATAAGACAGTGCAGCCGTAGAGTGATTTCTGTGATAGCGAAGTGACCGTGCCGTTGTCACACTTCTGTTGCCTTTTGTCTGGCCGTCTGGGTAGGTGAAGTTTACTTGTTGCTGGGGTTAGGCATGCATCAACTACTGGAACTACAATTTTTTGTTTTTTTTTGTTTAACGTCCGACTATTGTGCACTCTTGGGCTAATGCAGACGATGGGATGATTTACCTCGCCGGGAATCGAACCCGGGTCCTCGGGGTAAAAGCCTAGTACGCTATCCACTAGGCCACCTTTAGTAAGGGGCTTCAACCCCAAGTCAAACTATTAAACCTAACCATGGAACTACAACATGCATCAAGCTAGGATGAATGAGTTTGAAAAATAAAATAAAATACAAAATTTCGTATTTTGTGTATAATAATTACACTTCGCTATCCTGGAATTCCAAACTTAAGCATTATAAAACTGTGATCAAACCAGAGGCTTTATATGCATCTGAAACTCTTACACTCAATAATAAGGGATTACTGGACAACCTGGAGAAGAAGCAAAGAAAGTTGATAAGGAAGATATTGGGCCAAAACTTTAGAAATAATGAAGTAAAGTTGATTTCTAATAAAAACCTGTATCTCAAAATTGAGAGACTCTCAGATAGCATGAGGAAAAGACGACTTAGTTTTTATGGCCATATTAGTAGGATGAACAGCAGTAGACTTACTAGGCGGATCTTTGCTTTCTTCAGAGATCGGAAAACGAAGAGCAATTGGTTCAGGCGGGTCCAGGAGGACTTAACTGAGCTGGCGATATCAGATGAGATGATTGACGATGTACTTAAACTGCGAAAACTTTTACATAATGATAACCTAAGGTTCCAAGAAAAACCAACATCTAAAAGGGGCGGGGCAGTCTCGGATGAAAGAAGGAAGGCAGCCTCGGATACAGAAGAATGAAGC
The DNA here is from genome assembly GCA_022606455.1 of Callitettix versicolor. NCBI lineage: Eukaryota > Metazoa > Arthropoda > Insecta > Hemiptera > Cercopidae > Callitettix > Callitettix versicolor. The sequence continues at coordinate 13,264,004 of CM040185.1, read as the reverse complement.
AGTATTGGATACAGCGGAAGGCAGCTAACGCACATCAAAGTAATTGATTTGGCGTACCCCAAAGTGGGTGATCCGGATGAAAAAAGAAGAATTACACTTCATCGGAAGAGTAAAGAAAATATTTTTAACTTATTTATACAAACTATTGTTTTATTCTGATGAGGTTATTAGACATACACAAAATATAAACAATATATATATATATATATATATATATATATATATATATATATATATATATATATATATATATATATATATATATATATATATATATATATATATATATATATATATATATATATATATATATGTATATATATATGTGTGTGTGTGTGTGTGTGTGTGTGTGTGTGTGTGTGTGTGTGTGTGTGTGTGTGTGTGTGTGTGTGTGTGTGTGTGTGTGTGTGTGTGTGTGTGTGTGTGTGTGTGTGTGTGTGTGTGTGTGTGTGTGTGTGTGTGTGTGTGTGTGTGTGTGTGTGTGTGTGTGTGTGTGTGTGTGTGTGTGTGTGTGTGTGTGTGTGTGTGTGTGTGTGTGTGTGTGTGTGTGTGTGTGTGTGTGTGTGTGTGTGTGTGTGTGTGTGTGTGTGTGTGTGTGTGTGTGTGTGTGTGTGTGTGTGTGTGTGTGTGTGTGTGTGTGTGTGTGTGTGTGTGTAAATTATGGTGGGGTTCTCAAACAAAATTTCAAGCTAAAGGTAAGTCCCAAACAAACACATTTGGGAACTTCTGGTCTAGATACCTTTTGGATAACATAAGTCAATGGCATATTTATATTAAAAGATTCCATCCTTATCTAAACTATTGTTTAATGGTGTTTAAATAATTACTTCCAAGAAAGGGGCAGTGAAACTTGCTCATCTTGATGGAAAATGACAGAGTTATTTTAGAAACAAAGGATCTGTTGCAACAAGTGCTTGTTTTATTTTTCTGTTAACCGGGTTTGTATTTCCCGGTAATTCAACTCCTGATTAAAAAGAGCTTTAACACTTTGCAGGTGTTATTGAAATTTTCACTAATCCAATCTATATTATTTTTATTTTTAAAAAATCGGTTAATTGTTAGTAAAGCAGAAATTAAGAAATTGTGAAAAGCTTTATTTCTGAAAATCATTTAAGATACACAACAACTGAAAACGTTTAAGTAAAAGTAATAATTTTCTAAATTTGTCATAAACAAATGAACCAAGTAGGCCTATGCATCGAATTTTGTTAATTTTTCTTATGATTTATTTATCATGAAAAATGGATGTGAAATAAAATTAACGTTTTCAGTTGAGTTCAAAAAGTGATTCTTTTATGGATGTCTCTATGTCTGTAAGCCTGTACGCATTGTTCACGGTTAAACTAATGGACCAATTTGATAAAATTTTGCTTGTAGATAAATTTTGGTCAAATCTGGGAACATTTTTCAGCCCTTTGTCCGTGAAAAAACTGATGTCCTTAATTATGAAACAAAAGATATACTTCTTTGGATTAATCCAGTCCAGAAGTTAATTCAACAAAACAATAAAACCAGTTATCGTTTTTTTTGATAATTAATTTTTCTGATAATTTATTTTTTTGATAATTTATTTTTTTGATAATTTATTTTTTTGATAATTAATTTTTCTGATAATTTATTTTTTTGATAATTTATTTTTTTGATAATTTATTTTTCTGATAATTTATTTTTTTGATAATTTATTTTTCTGATAATTTATTTTTTTGATAATTTATTTTTCTGATAATTTATTTTTTTGATAATTTATTTTTCTGATAATTTATTTTTCTGATAATTTTTTTTTGATAATTTATTTTTCTGATAATTTATTTTTTTGATAATTTATTTTTCTTGATAATTTATTTTTCTGATAATTAATTTTTTTGATAACAAGAACAATTTTCAATAATATATTACGATTCATAACTCAAACAGGTATACCAAGTTTAAAAATAGAAGAGATTTATGGCTCAAATGTAAACTGAAGAAATTAAAAAAATTAATCCTCAATGTCAGTCATGTTTATTTTGTTTTTTTTAATTCATTCTTTAATTGTAAATTCTTTTTATTTCATATTTGATATTTTGAATCGAATAATGGATTTTTAAATACTACATAAATCTGATAAACATTTTTTCTAAAATTTAGCTGATTTTCACGTCTTTTTTTTTGTTACAGTATTTTTTTTTTTATATATAATCGATTGTTGCAAAGTTTGTGTATTGTTTTTGCACCGTTCATTATAAAACTTGTCTGTCAGTATACAGAATTGAAGGAATGATTTCGTTGGCTGTACGACCTGACTTGTTGTGTAGGTGTCGTTGACACCCCAAATAGGTTTAGAGAGCAAGCACATCAATTATAATCATTTAACATCTCTTGGAAGAAGAGAAAGCCATCAGTGCGTTCACCGTAACTGTACAGTTACCTGACCTTATAGTACTGTGACTAAGTGCTTACTGTGCACACAGTGAAAACATAGACTAACACAATATTTTGTCCGTCTGTCAGCCACTTGGTTCAGTTCTGTTTAGTGTTGGAGTCCAAAGTTAGGCAATGAAGTCTGTAGACATGAATTAGCATTGTAGTAGTTGTAATTTTGGTCCAATTTGTTACAAATTTAAAAATTGATTTCAATAATACCTAGAACAACTCCTCTATCCAACAAAATCCTTTCAAATAGCTTATTTTAAATTTGTTAGCGTAATTTTTGAAAATATTATTTCATTAACATAGTGTTGAATTCTGCATAAAATACCATATTTCACTAAAATACAGAAATTTAACAACAAATATTTTAACAGTTGTGAAATCAGATTTTCAAAAGAGGGTTATAATTCTATGGAGTTCAGAGTTCATTTTCATTTTTTTCTTCTTCTTTTCGTTTCACCCTCTTTGGGGTACGCTGAATTAATCATTTCTTGCGCGCTGTACTTTTCTTTGTTCCCAGTAGCTCTTCATTCTTTCCGATCTTCTTTTCCTCTCCTCTTCTGAAATGATAGCTTTAGGTCTTATTTTGGTTTTATCTTGGAATCTTATTCTTTCGTCTTTGGTAATTATCTTAGCAGTTTGGTCAAGCAGTGAATTTTCTGTAATTTTTAATTCTATTAGGTCTTTTTCAATTTCTTTAAACCAGTTCGGTTTTGTTTTACGATTATGGAAAAAATCAAACACCTGTTTCGTCAATCTATTGGAGTTCATTCTAAGAAGATGGCCGTAAAAATTTATTCTCCTTTTTCTCATAGTATCTGACAGTTTTTCAATTTTCTTATAGAGAGCTTCATTTCTTATATATACTAACTTATTATCCTGAAATTTTGTTCCTATAATTTTTCTTAAGATTTTCCTTTCCGTTATTATAAGCTTTTCCATCTGGCCTATGCGATTCATGGTTAATGTTTCTGCTGCGTACAGTGCTTCCGGCTTGATCACTGTTTTATAATGTTTAATTTTGGACCCCCATGAAAGGGATTTCTTATTGTATGTTTCTTTCGTAAATTGGAAGGCCAATTCAAGTTTGTTTTTCCTGGATCCCATTGCCTTGCCTTCATCTGCATTCTAACTAATCCATTAACCAAGATATTTGAACTCTTTTACAATTTCTATTTTCTGTTCTTGGATTTTAAGGTATTTATTTGGGTTTTCATTGTTTTATTTTAATAAAAAAAAAATGTTTTCGTATGCTTGTTTATTGATGTTGTTTTGCGGTAATTCACTTCTACATGTCAACGTGACAGCTGCAAGCCGTTATTATATTATGTATAATCGGCTCAAATGTAATCTTATAAGAAGTTTTGATTTAACAACGTTCAGAAGTACTTTTCGTTTTTCCCAATTTAATGCTGCATTGATATTTTTTATTTGAAATTTGTTAACATTTCCGACATTTTTGTTATTTAGGTCTAAATCTGATCACAAAAATGTTGAGAAAATACTATTTTCAAAATTTCTGACCAAATAACAGCTTATAAACAAAATGTTTTCTGAAAATTACTAACTCGTCGTCGGAAAAACTAAATGTCAAATTCCTTCAACTTGGTAAATTCATTTATTATCCAGCAATACGCACACACTGATTTCGTCTGAGTGGAGCCATTCTAAATTATTGTAAAAAAATACTTTTTTTAATTTAGGTTAAATTTTTTCTACTAACATCTGTATTTTATGCCAGTTAGACTAATGTAGTCAGAAGATTAGTGTTAATGGAAATAGTAAATCTTGTGGCAGTAACTGCAAGTCTCGAACCCACGACCTTGAGGTGTGCCCAACAGAGCAGTGTGTTAACCACATCAACCGTCTGATATTATCATAACTAGCGTTGGATTTTAACGAATATTTAAAACCGTAATTTATTCAGATTTCAACCCTGTTGTAAGATGAACTCGATTTTCAGTAAATCAATTTTTTAAATATACAATGAACAGGTTTTAAACGGGAGTCAGGCAGGGGGATGGGCTCTCCCCTTTATTGTTTAATTGTGCACTTGAGAAAGTAGTCGGGGAATGGAAGAAAAATATAAAAAGTGGAATAGGGTTGGGTTACAAAAAGAAGAATCTCAGAATTAGCTGTATTGCATTTGCAGATGATATGGCCTTGTTTGCTGAAACAATGGAGGAAGCAAGGGAGCAGATTTTTGAATTGAAGAAACAAGCAGCTGAAATAGGTCTAAACATATCGTTTGAAAAGACCAAAATCATGACAAACAACAAATACCCAAATAAATACCTTAAAATCCAAGAACAGAAAATAGAAATTGTAAAAGAGTTCAAATATCTTGGTGAATGGATTAGTTGGAATGCAGATGAAGGCAAGGCAATGGAATCCAGGAAAAACAAACTTGAATTGGCCTTCCAATTGGCGAAAGAAACATACAATAAGAAATCCCTTTCATGGGGGTCCAAAATTAAACATTATAAAACAGTGATCAAGCCGGAAGCACTGTACGCAGCAGAAACATTAACCATGAATCGCATAGGCCAGATAGAAAAGCTTGAAATAACGGAAAGGAAAATCTTAAGAAAAATTATAGGAACAAAATTTCAGGATAATAAGGTAGTATATATAAGAAATGAAGCTCTCTATAAGAAAATTGAAAAACTGTAAGATACTATGAGAAAAAGGAGAATAAATTTTTACGGCCATCTTCTTAGAAGGAACTCCAATAGATTGACGAAACAGGTGTTTGATTTTTTCCATAATCGTAAAACAAAACCGAACTGGTTTAAAGAAATTGAAAAAGAGTTCAAATATCTTGGTGAATGGATTAGTTGGAATGCAGATGAAGGCAAGGCAATGGAATCCAGGAAAAACAAACTTGAATTGGCCTTCCAATTTACGAAAGAAACATACAATAAGAAATCCCTTTCATGGGGGTCCAAAATTAAACATTATAAAACAGTGATCAAGCCGGAAGCACTGTACGCAGTAGAAACATTAACCATGAATCGCATAGGCCAGATAGAAAAGCTTGAAATAACGGAAAGGAAAATCTTAAGAAAAATTATAGGAACAAAATTTCAGGATAATAAGTTAGTGTATATAAGAAATGAAGCTCTCTATAAGAAAATTGAAAAACTGTCAGATACTATGAGAAAAAGGAGAATAAATTTTTACGGCCATCTTCTTAGAATGAACTCCAATAGATTGACGAAACAGGTGTTTGATTTTTTCCATAATCGTAAAACAAAACCGAACTGGTTTAAAGAAATTGAAAAAGACCTAATGGAATTAAAAATTACAGAAAATTCACTGCTTGACCAAACTGCTAAGATAAGTACCAAGGATGAAAGAATAAGATTCCAAGATAAAACCAAAATAAGACCTAAACCTGTCATTTCGGAAGATGAGAGGAAAAGAAGATCGGAAAGAATGAAGAGCTACTGGGAACAAAAAAAAGTACAGCGCGCAAGAAATGATTGATTCAGCGTACCCCAAAGAGGGTGAAACGAAAAGAAGAACAGGTTTTAAGATTTTGAAAGGGATCTTACTGACAAATGAATGTTTACAAACTATTATAAAAATATATTTTTGCAATATAAAAATAAAGTGTTTGATTTTTGCTTATCAAAATGTCGTTCGGTGTTTACAAAATTTGCTTTCATTAGTAAACAGCTGCGATTATCAGTTATTTTCGTAATTAAAATCGTTGTAACTGAATATAAATTGAATTATAGAGTATTGTGCATATTTGAAAGTTTTAATTTCATGATCAAATTTGTAGGAAGTACGCTTTCTGCAGTGGCACACTCAGATTTAATTTGTTACCGTTGTTTGATTCGTTTTGTTTCAAAATTGCAATCAGTTGTTTTCTACATACTTAATACAATGCACCAAGAATCTTTTTGTCAGTAACATACGCGAGTGCCTAGAATGCAAGTGGGATAATTATGAATCCCTAGCAGTTTTGTTTAGGGACTGTCCTTAAGACCAGGGAAAAACAAAATACTGAAATCATAGCACAGAAGCTGTTTTTGTCAACATTATGTTTAAGAATATTGAAAAACTAAACAAAACTGACAATACACAACATTAACATAGTCATATTTCACAATAAAAAATAACGAAAATTATCCCTCATCACTGTGAAATACTTGACAATTTTTTTTTCAAAGTCTGATTTCGTCTTCAGATTTCTTTTGACTAAGGAAAATGTTGGAGGAAATGCTCAGGGGAACGAGTAGAGGAAATAAAAAATAATCATGGAATGCAGCTGAAACGAATTCACTGCAAGATTTTTTTGTTACATTTTTTTAAAATGTAATTTCTGACTGTCACAATCAGCTTGAAATTTTGCAATTAAAATTTTCCAAACTGCTGTCAACGTCAAACTGCTGTCACTTTGGAGTTCGCCAAATCAATTACTTTGATGTGCGTTAGCTGCCTTCCGCTGTATCCAATACTGCTTCATTCTTCTGTATCCGAGGCTGCCTTCCTTCTTTCATCCGAGACTGCCCCGCCCCTTTTAGATGTTGGTTTTTCTTGGAACTTTAGGTTTTCATTATGCAACGTTTTTTAGGTTCATTTTCATATTCTCGAGGGGATTTGAAAATTTAAAACACTAATTTATGTAGATTTAAACTCCGATTACAATTGTCAAATCATATTTTCAAAAAAAAAAAAAACGTAAGATGAACTTATCATACTTTATGGTTTGAAATGACTGTCATTTTGAAACTGTTGAATTAATTTTGCTGAAAAAGGAATTGTCCAAGCTGTTACTAAAATAAAATTTCCCGCCAAATTCGAATCGAGTGAAATAAAAATTTTACTGATTACTTGAGTGTTGGTGGAATTGATGAAAATCCATCACAGTTTAGTTGAAGTTCAGTCTTATATTTATCGGAAGCCCAAAATCATTTTTTTTTATAGGATTACTTTCATTCGACTAAATACGTTTAAAAGCAAACATGGAAATACCTTTATTCTAATCTTATTGTATCTCTTCTGTCCAATATCCTTTTAGAAGTACAAGGAAATGTCTTCACTTTAATCTCTTGATCTCGTTACGTTTGTTTTATCCTTTAACTATTGGCAACAGCTTTCTTAGACTATGATGTAACAAACTTGGAAAATGGTAAGGGACTTGGAAAATTATTGTCTTTTATAAACTAAGGTTTAAAAATTATAACCTGCCTGTAAAAAGTGCAATTTATTGCAATACTTCTATTTCAATGAGCACATTAATGGCAATAAATGGTGTGAAATCATTGTGCAAAATTTCGTCCGTCCAGTCAGATCAAAAATGGGATACAAACAAAGCACGGTGCACACAAGCAAAATATTTTTTATGCTTTAACATCTTTACTTAACGTCAATCAGTCTGCGATTGATATACTACTAACACGAAAAAGAGTAGTAACGAGAGTAAAACTTGAACCGAGTGAAAGCTGTAGTAAACAGTTCATTGTCTTACAAACAGAGCTACAATGTTCTGTCCAAACAAAACATATTTACCGCTATTTCTTGTTCTATCAATAAAATTTGGAAAAAATAGCTAACGAGAAAATTTAAAAGATCTAACCTCTTAAATTGTTTCAACAATTTTGTCAACAAATAGTACAGTATTCGTAACCGATTTGAGTGTAAGAAATTTGAAATATTTCAAGTTCACATTTTGGCACTGAAAAGAAAGACAAAATTACAAGCATCAACGGTGGTTGGAATTTAAATTATTTTCAATTCACTTGTGAATTAAACGTTTCTTTTATTTCAAATGTGTTTCATCAACTTACGTTTTGAATCTTAATAAATTATCCTTTTTAAAATTAAGAACAAATACTTAACAAATGTAGATTTTTATTGATTTTGGATTTTTTTATTTTTATTAAAGTAGTTTTTAAAAACTGTATTTTCATCTCATCCCTTAGGGGCCAAACAAGTGTTACCTAATGCTACTCGTGACCTTATTTGACCCCCCCCTGTCGCAGTCATGCTTACCAATAGCTCCCTCACCTGTGTCATATCATTAATGATTTTTTTTTCAAAGAATCAATTCATCTCTCTGTATTTGTTTACAATAAAAAAATGATGTCAAGATAGTAAACATCTTATAACTTTTTTTTAAATTAAGAAAAATTTTGATTTTGATTCCAAATGATCCATAAGAAGAGAGACTTTTCTTGTAGATTGTTGATTATGGGACTTAATTTGCCTCGGTGTTAATTTCTAAGCATTTTTTAAGCACTTCAAATTTCTCATTGTTTTTTTTGTATTAGCTTTTTTATATTCACTAAAAAAACTTAGTACACTTTTTTTCTGTAATCTATTTTTGGTATATGCAAAGCGTAAACAGTTAAACATATCACTGGTTCCTGTAAATTACCCGTGTGGGAGCTAGCAATAATTTGGCGTTTTCTCAGTGTTATATTCAGTCACTCCCTTTCCCTCACAACTGTTTTGTTAAACCTAACACATTTACCAAGTCAGGCTCTTCACGCAGGCAAGTCTTCCATTTTCAAGACAAAGATGCACTACTTTTGCTTGCAAAGTTCTTCAGAATTATTGCTCCTTATTGGTAAACATTAATTAAACAAAAATCAGTGGATTTAATGTAGTTTTTTGTAAAAGTACATTAAAAAACTGGATTGGTTTAGTTTTAAACAAAAAATGTGATGTGTAACGCGATATAGCTCTTATATCTTCCCTATCTCAAAGCGAGACATATATTCATGTCCCTTGTCCGAATCTGATATTGGCAATTATGATTTTATTTACTGCTGTCCTAAATAGAGGTGCTGTTATCATGTTAAATCACTGGCATAGGTTTTTAAGCCTGGATGTTTGTTGACTGTTATCAGTAGGCTTACCTACAATTTTGCCTTGAATTATAAGTTAGATTTTTTTTTTTGTATTAAATGTCCGACTATTGTGCACACTTGGGCTAATGCAGACGATGGGATGATTTATAGCATATGAAACTGCCAAGCCCTGGCCGGGAATCGAACCCGGGTCCTTCGGGTGAAAGCCCAGTACGCTATCAACTAGGCCACCGAGGCGGCTATTATAAGTTAAGTACGGTATTGGATGCCTTATGTTATGACCAAAATAAGATAGTTTTTTTAATTATGGTTGTCTTTTCTGCTTTTTTATCTTTCTTTGTTTTCTTCAAAAATCTCTTTGTTTCTTACTTATTGTATCCAACAAACCCTCAATATTGTTTTATGTGTCCAGATTTTGAAGGCTTCCAAACTTTTGATTGGGTTTTCTGACTCAATTGAGTGTGTGTGTGTGTGTGTGTGTGTGTGTGTGTGTGTGTGTGTGTGTGTGTGTGTGTGTGTGTGTGTGTGTGTGTGTGTGTGTGTGTGTGTGTGTGTGTGTGTGTGTGTGTGTGTGTGTGTTTGTGTGTGTGTGTGTGTGATAGTTTTTTTAATTATGGTTGTCTTTACTGATTTTTTATCTTTCTTTATTTTCTTCAAAAATCTCTTTGTTTCTTACTTATTGTATCCAACAAACCCTCAATATCGTTTTATGTGTCCAGACTTTGAAGGCTTCCAAACTTTTGATTGGGTTTTCTGACTCAATTGAGTGTGTGTGTGTGTGTGTGTGTGTGTGTGTGTGTGTGTGTGTGTGTGTGTGTGTGTGTGTGTGTGTGTGTGTGTGTGTGAAATAGAGTTTTCTGTTATTGTTTTCGTTCTGCACCATACTAAAGCACCAAAAATATTTATCAATACAGAAGTAAAACTCTTAAGCTTAAGTTTAAATTATGGTTGCATCACCTTTACCAGCAATTTTACCTTGTATTATAAGTTGGAGAGTACAGAACTTTTCTATATGCCTTATGATATGATCGAAATAAGATAGTTTTCTAATTATGATTGTCATTACTGCTTCCTTAACTTTCACAATCTTTTCAAAACCTCGTCATTTCTTACTCAGTGTATCCAACTAATCCTCAACATTGTCTTATATGTTCAGACTTCAAGTCTTTACTGCTTCCTTATCTTTCACAATCTCTTCAAAACCTCTTAATTTCTTACTCAGTGTATCCAACTAATCCAACATTGTCTTACATGTTCAGACTTCAAAAACTTCTAAACTTTTAATTAAGTTTTCTGTTAGTGTTTTGGTTCTGTACCATGTAAAAGCACCAACAGTATGTAATTACTTGTACACGGTTAAGTTTAAATTGTGGTTGCAAAATATAATCTTAAATCGTTTTTTTTTTTTTTTTTTTTTTTTTTTTTTTTTTTTTTTTTTTTTTTTTTTTTTTTTAACGTCCGACTATTGTGCACACTTGGGCTAATGCAGACGATGGGATGATTTATAGCGTATGAAAATGCCAAACCCTCGCTGGGAATCGAACCCGGGTCCTCGGGGTGGAAGCCTAGCACTCTATCCACTAGACCACCGAGGTGCCTCATCTTAAATCGTATGAATGCTGATCTTGCAGATTTAATTTTATGCTCACCTCCACCGCACGGTTCCAGTTGCTATTTCTTGTTCAGTACTTCTCAGATATCTTAGTTTGTCCCCAAGTGTGCACAACAGTCGGACGTTAAACACCAAAAAAAAAAAAAAAAAAAAAAATTTGTTTGTTATTAGAGTAACGGGATTCTGGAGTTAGGTTGCTGTCGTTCAATGCTTTAAGAATTGTACTATCAGTTTGTAATACAAAAACGATCAACTGTCGCATAGTATTATCGATAATGTTATGGGCTGCAAACAGGAACGGGCCTATAAAATAAAAATATTCGAGTTTGGCATTAACTTAATGGCTTCAGCCTGATGATGATATTTGGAATGATGAAACAGCAGAGCAATAATTGCATTGCTGTTGACACTAATGAGGTTAAATGATGTAGGATATGTTTTATTTATTTGTTTCTCATTATTCAAAGTAGGCCTATACATCTACATAAAGTATATTAATAGTGAAAAAAATTGATTTAGAGATTTTAATTAAGATGTCAGTTTTCATAATCCCCCAAACTGAAATTGTGGGTTTTATATAGTTGTCTGTCCATCTATGCATGTTTTTTGAAACTAAATTACATGACCAATTTCTATGAAATTTGGTTCGTAAGTATAATTTACTCATGTTTTGTGATTATTTTTTACGAGTCACATGTGTAGCTTGGCCAAGCTGAATTTCATGATGAATATTTTAAACGTGTAACTGTGCTCAGTGTTTGTTATGTATGTTTTAATGTTTTGTTTGACTTTGTGACTACCTCGACTGAGGGATTTAACATATTGTATAACAGCCTGAAGATAAATGATAGTTTCGAAACCGCGGTAGCCTTTATGAGGTGAGTGGATAGACCACTGACAGGAAGAATAGGTCATAATCCTAATCATTTGAGTATGTGGTCCGGTGGCTATGTTACAATAATGAAATTATTTTTTAAAATTTAAAACATATTTGATTTATTCAAATTTAGTGCTCGCATATAGATCGCAAAAAATATCTTGTTCAGGCATTGTTAATGAAAAAATTAAATCGGCCTAATTATTTAGTCATTTCATAGGAAATTTTTCAAATTTTGATCGTATATTAAGATTCTTAACTGAAGTTAGTGACTGATATTTAAAATTAAAGAAATTCACAGTTTTGGAGTAAATAGACAAAAACAAAATTTGTCCTAGATAGCTATTAAGTTTTGATTTTTTTTATTGAACCAATACATTTTTTTTATTTAAAATGTACTTTGTGATTAGATGAATCTTCATATATGACAAAAATTTGAGCAAAATATGATCAACTGATTTTGAAAATTTGGGCTGCCTCTTTTGTTGATATGTTGTAAATCTTTTGGATAATTTATTATGTGAGAAAATTTTTGTAATGTTTTAGCATATTTAATGTAGACTGGTTTTTTAACAAAGACTTCTTGCGTTAATTGGGTTTGAATTTCTAAACAAATGAAACCCAGAAATAGGGTCAAAAGAAGTTCAAATTGCACTGCAGCATTTTTTCTATATTCCTGAGATGCTTACTTACCCACTAACTGGCTAACGGGCTGAGAGCACCGTCTCCAGCACTAGTCTCTTTAAAGTCTAAATTTTGGAAAGGGTTCAAGGTGGGTTACGCTTTTACTTTTAATGACTACTCTGTTAGTGAGGTGCTTGAATCTGCTTCCTCTGCTAATTATTCCCATATAATTTTTCTCTCTCGACGTTTAACACTTTTTGATAAGTGTAACAAGTATACCATCAATTATACTTTCGAAACCCAGAAAGAGGGTCGATAAACATCATTAGTAACAAGTATACCATCAATTATACTTTCGAAATCCAGAAAGAGGGTCGATAAACATCATTAGTAACAAGTATACCATCAATTATACTTTCGAAACCCAGAAAGAGGGTCGATAAACATCATTAGTAACAAGTATACCATCAATTATACTTTCGAAACCCAGAAAGAGGGTCGATAAACATCATTAGTAACAAGTATACCATCAATTATACTTTCGAAACCCAGAAAGAGAGTCGATAAACATCATTGGTAACAAGTATACCATCAATTATACTTTCGAAACCCAGAAAGAGGGTCGATAAACATCATTGGTAACAAGTATACCATCAATTATACTTTCGAAACCCAGAAAGAGGGTCGATAAACATCATTGGTAACAAGTATACCATCAATTATACTTTCGAAACCCAGAAAGAGGGTCGATAAACATCATTGGTAACAAGTATACCATCAATTATACTTTCGAAACCCAGAAAGAGGGTCGATAAACATCATTGGTAACAAGTATACCATCAATTATACTTTCGAAACCCAGAAAGAGGGTCGATGAACATCATTAGTAACAAGTATACCATCAATTATACTTTCGAAACCCAGAAAGAGGGCCGAAAGAAGTTCAAATTGCACTGCAGCATTTTTTCTATATTCCTGAGATGCTTAGTTACCCACTAACGGGCTGAGAGCACCGACTCCAGCCCTAATCTCTTTAAAGTCTAAATTTTGGAAAGGGTTCAAGGTGGGTTACGCTTTCACTTTTAATGACTACTCTGTTAGTGAGCTTGAATCTGCTTCCTCTGCTAATTATTCCCATATAATTTTTCTCTCTCGACGTTTAACACGAAGGCTGTGCTCTGTTTGGCCAGCTTTTTGTTGTGTAGTAAGATCCCGCTCATTCTGATTTATATTCTTACTGATGATGTTCATAAGAGTAGCTAGGAAAATGAGATCCACCCGTACAGAACCCCACATGTACGGGCTAAGGTACACTGGGAGGTCACCGGATATCTCAGGGCTCGTTTATTACACCATTAGGCCAGTGTTAGTCACTCAGTCAGCACAGATCTCTTACCAAGCTATGTAGAGTAGTGAATATGTGCCTTAAGTAGACAGAGTATTATGAGGTAGAGGTATGGTGGGTTTGCTACGCACATCAGCACCCTCTGCCACATGTAAATAGGTTTACAATGAACCTGTGTTTATGTTCAGCATGATGTATATAGATAAACAATTTTTTAAATAATTGTACTTTATGTAAATTTTGAAGTCTGTCAATGACAAATAAACAAATAGATGATTCACACTAAATTTCATATGTGTAGAAGTAATGTATCATCTTACGTAAGAGTTCAACTGTTTGGTTGTCAGAATAACATTGTTGTATGTGAATACATTTTGAAAGGGAGTGTTTTGTTTTCTGTTACTAATTTTCAAAGCAAACAATATGCAATACCTCGTGTCCACACCCGCATATTTTTGCATCTACTTGTTCGTCTATCAGTATTTAAAAATTGATTTTCTCAGCACAAAATGTTACACGAACAATAAGTAATTGTTGCATTGGATTGTCCAATGGGTTAAAATGTTCTTAAATTATTTTATTAACTCTGTGTATAGTGGCACAGTGTAAGTAGAAAGTTTTAATTAATTTAAACACTCTGTGTTGAACTTTTACTAAAAAAACTTCAATATTTTCGGTGCTTCCGACAAAAAAAGTCATCAATTCAGCCGAATTCTTGAATTATACTGTGTGTGTGTGTGTGTGTGTGTGTGTGTGTGTGTGTGTGTGTGTGTGTGTGTGTGTGTGTGTGTGTGTGTGTGTGTGTGTGTGTGTGTGTGTGTGTGTGTGTGTGTGTGTGTGTGTGTGTGTGTGTGTGTGTGTGTGTGCCTGTGTGTGTGTGTGTTTGTGTGAAGGAGAGAGTTATATATATATATATATATATATATATATATATATATATATATATATATATATATATATATATATATAGAGAGAGAGAGAGAGAGAGAGAGAGAGAGAGAGAGTGTGTGTGTGTGTGTGTGTGTGTGTGTGTGTGTGTGTGTGTATGTGTATGTGTGACTGTGCCTGTGTGTGTGTGTGTGTGTGTGAAGGAGAGAGTCATATATATATATATATATATATATATATATATATATATAGAGAGAGAGAGAGAGAGAGAGAGAGAGAGAGAGAGAGAGAGTGTCTTGTGAGATCATGGTCTGTATCTTACCATAATTAGCACTGTTATAGAAATTTGCTAATTAGTAAATACTGTATGCTGATCAGACACTGGCAACAATAGCCAGGTTATTGCTTGCTGTTGGTGGCATATTGTTTAACTTCCTTGTTAAACAAAACCTTCAGAGTCAAGCTTGATTGAATATCCTTGTCACGTCCCTTCCCCTCTCTCCCTCCCTCGCTATGTTGTCTGTTGCCTATACTTTCAAGGTAATTAAAGTTTGTCAATACACAAACTTAATGTAATCATAATTAATTACAGTTATGCAGAGTACTGTATAACAATGTCACCTGTTTTATAGTTTGTAGAAAATGTTGGCTTGATCAGGAAGCAGCAAGAACTGTAGAAGATAGACAACCTAAATATTCTGTTTTTAAAATTTTTATTTATTTATCACATTACTGTTTTTTTTTTACTTTTTCCATCATTTGTGTTTATAGAAACAATAAACAGTGTTTTGAAAAAAAATGAATTAACTGTCATTCTCAAATGCCTAACTTAAAACATAAGCTACCGCCTCGGTGGCCTAGTTGATAGTGTACTGGGCTTTCACCCCGAGGACCCGGGTTCGATTCCCAGCCAGAGCTTGGCTTTTCATACGCTATAAATCATCCCATTGTCTGCATTAGCCCAAGTGTGCATAATAGTCGGACATTAAACACAAACAAAAACAAAAAAATAAATAAAAAATAAAATAAAACATAAGCTTAGCAATTAGAAAATAAGTTTTTGTTATGTTTTGAAGTTAGTTACTTGAGAACAAGAGCTGATCCATGCTCTTGAAATGTCTTATATTGTTTATATACATGTAAAAGCAAATAGCCTACACAATGATCTGTTTTTAATCATTAAACAGATTTTTTATAAAATCAGTTATTATTATTCCAAAGATTTTTTTGTTTAGTGTTATCTGCATTGGGGCCCCGGGGCATAAGGAGGCTCGAAAAATCTAAACTGATTTTAACAACACATTATCAATTTTATATGGTATTATGATGTATTAACACATTACCAATTTTTGTTTCATTATAAATACATAGCAAATTTTGTTTTGATATATCCTGTTTGTTTGACTGGATTATATCTATTAAGCTTATAACATCTATTAATAATTTTATTTATAAATGTTTACCGTATAATTAATGTGATTATTATTTATTACTTGTGATTTCATATTAATGGTAATACAATATTACAATAAATGACTTTGTTATATACACTCTGCTTTCATTGTTTTTCAACACTAGAGGATAAGCATTTAGTAATAGGGAAATTAGTCATTTGTAATATTGTAGGAGGGGTTAGGCTTTTAAATGATTTGTAGGAGTTAATTTAGTTACTGGTAGACCTCTGCGAGAGTCTATTCAGGATTTTCTGGTGGTAGAACTTTTAGTACACTTTGCCTCAAGAACATGTCTTTCATAAACACTGCTGTTAGTAGCTAAGTGCTAACCAATTAAAATGTTTGACCTTGGGCTCTATGTGCGGTCATAGTAAAAATTTCCTTGACAGGAAATCGATACTTTTGCATAACGCATCGAAGCTGACTTTTACGACTTCTGCTCTTTGCATACTAATGTGATTTGTCAATGACATATTGTTTTGTCATACTAATATTCCAAACATGAAAATTAAGCTTGGTCACTTTGTACTTTATTTTAATCTGTTTTAAGTTTTTCGGTTGACATAATTTATGTTTTTATGTCTACTTTTGGCAAACGTACGGATGAAAAATTGTATTGTTTTTTTATTGTAGGTACTAAATTTTCTGCATTTGGAAACAGATTTTATAGTTAAACTTCATTAATATTGAATACTAATTGATTGTAACTGAATTGTTCATTGTGTGGTTTTAGTTTAAGCTTAAATTCCTCACAGGAAGTATTGCATAATCAGCCAGTGCTTATATGACAAGCCTTGGCAGTTTGCCAAATTTAGCGATTGTATGACTCAGATGTCTGCAAGGCTTATTAATCAATTAGCTTGTACGAACAATAATAATTATTTATAAGCATAAATAAGTCAGCTGACAGTGCATCCAAGTGGGAAGTGCATTTCATAAACTTTCTCACATTGGCCTGTAAGGCTGTTTTGAGTGACTTATTCAATACGACTGAAACGTTGGCTCTTTCTATGTCGTCGGCATGGGCCATGATTGCAATTGAAAATGTCTCCGTTCAGTAAAGTACACTTTACTAGCTGTCGAAGTTAAAAAATATTTATAAAAAAGATGAAGCTCAGTGTATAGCTGCCTACGGTTTCCATGCATAAAACCACATCAATCCAAAGTTTACTTTAAACCTCTGTCGCCATAATCTTTTAAGGTGGAATTCCAAAGAGGGGGGGATGAAGACGCACTTTTTTAATTAATTGTCCAGTATAAAACATTACAAGTACTCAATTAACACCCAATTAGCAAATGTCAAGTTACAATTACTGATTGATTGAATGTACTGAGAAGAGACAAGTGAGTGGTGGTTCTTGAACTTCCAGTGTTGCAGGTAGAATAAGATAACATAGGTCTGCTTTTTTTTTTATTTATTCAATACTACAACTAAGTACAACTTATCCAGTAGTTACAATTGCAAATATGTCACTGTCACATTATTAGTTAGAAATCATTCCTGTGAATGACTCTGAACACTCTCTCATATGGTAACATATAATCACTGCACCAGGTCTTCTGGTCTTATCCTCTTCAGTCTCCGCTCCACATTCCTACTCGCAATCATCATCCACACTGCGGTGTTAACATGCTTGTGAAGCATGTTATGCTTCACAGCTATGGATCTTAACACTTCTCTTACTGTGTCCATCTTAACGTTAATGGATATTATCATTCTTAACATACCAGGGTGCACCAAAAATCTTGTGCAGTACCTTATTTTGAAAATGTTGTATTATATTATGGTTAGTTTTCCTGGTGCAACCCAAAAGTTGCAACCTGTACATCTAGACTGGTCTCAAAACCTGCTTGTATAAGAGCAGTTTGTTTGACAAATCTAGTTGATGTTTTTTTTTAATTTTGACATGCTCTTTCCGATTGAACTTGGTGTCTAAAGTCATTCCCAAGTATTTTGCCTCCAGTTTAGACAGAATCACTTGTGAGTTTACATATACGAGTGCATATATTACAGTCCTATTTGTAAAATTAACATTGTTAGGAGTTCGGAGTCTCTACTCCTCGGGTCCTTCAAAGAATTAACTATCGGTGGTTCAAGAAAAAAACCTTTAATATATTGAAGTGTATTACATTACATTTTATCTTGTAACAGCTACAACTACGGTTGATGACAATCCCAAGAATGAACACTACTGTTTTATTCTTCAAAATGTTCCCCCAAAATATATATTAATGTATTCAAACCAAAAGTAAAAAGGGAAAGAAGTGTACACAAATTTTTGTCTACTTACTTTTACCGCCGATTCGCCACTTCTCAGCACTGCCTGGCTGGAATGCTCTTCTGTAGTGCATCCCGACGTACAGGCTTCGGGTCTTCACAGAATCGACCGTCACCTGGAATATACTGACGTTCCGGTCCCCTCGGAATCGACTGTCCCCGCCCTACTTCTTCCCCAAGCTTTTATTTCAACTGCTGTTCTACATACCTTGTTGCTTATTGCAACAGGCAGTATGTCAGCAGTTTCGTAATTTGCCTATGTCTTTGTCAATAGTGATCATTCTTTGGCTGTGACCTCATTGTAATATTTAAAACTAGTAACTAAAACTTAACATTTTTTTAAATCCTAACAACATGATTAGATTTAGTCTCATTCAGCTTCATTTGCCACTTTTTTGTCCAAAAACAAATTTTATCCAGGGTTTTCTGGATCTTATCTAATGTCTCCTCTACAGTGTTCCCAACAGCTAACAGCAGTATCGTCCGCGAAAGTGGCCATTGTTGTTTCTTCATTTAAAAGAAAGGTCTGTGCATATGAAAAATGTCACAAAGTATTCATGTTTCTAAACTACAGATGTGACTGGCTCTTCTTTACATTCTCTGCAGTGAGGTGCAGACTAGCTGCATCTATTGAGAGGATTTAGACATCCCTCGTGTACCCGAGTCTAACACACACTTACACTTACAACACTACACTTGCGACTTTAACACTTTACACTCACACTTACATTTATGGAGGCGATAATAGCCTTAATGTGCTTTTCGCCTTAAAATAACAACAACAACAAATCTTTACATTAAAGGAGTTATTTTTTCTTATCACAACTATGTTGTTAAAATTCTTGTTTTGAAGTTCGATTTCCTGATTTTTTTAAGTCAACCATATAATTTTTCTCAAGTTTAGTAATTTTATGAAATTTTGTAGAACATATTTATGATGCAGAATAAGCTTTAATAGTTGACATCTAGAAGCAGCTCAAATCTGAGTTCCAAATTTTTCCGGAATGAAATAATCAAGTAAATTGCTAGGAATGGTGGTTTTTTTTAAAGTTCAAAGGTAGAAACAAGGTTCTTTTAACTTTTCCGTTATAATTCACAAATCTTTCTCAGTAATTTATCATGAGTACCTAAACATTAATCAGAATATTATAGGACAGTGGTGTTTTTTAGCAAGCGAAGAGAATATATAATTCTTTTTGGCCAATTTTATGTTTTATGTTTAGAATGGACCAGTGAGTTGAAATGTCGCGCAACCCCAATCCCAATAAATATAACTGTAATAAACAGAAGTTAATAGTAATATTTTTGCCAAAACTAAATTTTATCATTAATTACTTCTTACTTCTTCCTACGGGCTTCCGGCTTCAGGTATAGCCGATGGCCCGGTGTCCATGGTAGGCAAGGAAAGCGAAAGTCTAGAATTTCGTCCCCTTTAAAATCTCTTCCACTCCTGTCACCTTCGTTCTAAGAATGTCTCTATGCAGGACTGGATACCGGCAGCTAAGAAGAATATGCTGCAGGTCTTCCTCACCATTCTCACACAGCCGGCACTCCGGAGAATCTGCAAGGTTGAATCTACACAGGTAGCTCTGCGTAACCAGGTGACCAGTACATGCTCTAGCACCAAAGGTGGCGATTCTCCTTGGGATGTTCCTGTAAATGTCATACTCAGCCGGAGTATGATTTTCAATAAAATCATTTGAAAAAGAAAATTATTGATTTAAAATGAATGTGTACTTTGTAATAAAATTTCATAATGTGTGTGCTTCAATTTAATTACTTCAGTAACAAGTGATCAAAATACTCAGAAAAAAGTAGTTCATACAGAACAGAGAAGTACTTTTAATAAATTATTTGTAGTTTTGGAGTTATTAATTTGTAAAATATCAAAACTTAATTAGCAAAAATCAATTGACATCGAATTTGGGTGAAAAAGTGAAAATTACATCTGCAATGAGAAAATACTTCATGGTCTATTGTTATTAAATTGTGTGATTGCTTAAGCACTGGTAAAATTGAGCCAAATTAATCACCTGTTTGGTTATAAAATTGCCTTGCTATAGCATGTAATACTGACTTGTGATTTACAGAAAGAACGTGTGCGTGGAGAAGTCAGACAAGGTGCAGGATGAAGAGGCAAGAAACCAAGAAGCTCAGTTCGTTATATTTGGCACAGGTAGTTTTGAAAGATGCAGCCAGACAGCCAATAAATATGTCTGCACCACAGTGTAAGTTCTGTTCAGTAGACAATGCCATCATGATAGAATGTTTGCTTTGTTAACGTATGTTTACATGTATGTCTCTACCACAGTGTAAGTTGTGTTCAATAGCCAATGCCATCATGATACATTGTTTGCTTTGTTACTGATTTATACGGTTCAGCAGGGCTATTTCAACAAAAAAATTTCATATGAGTCATAGCGTTTGGTGTCCCCTTCCATCACCAACAATCAATGAGTTGATATTTGTGCTCTAGATAAAAACCTTAGAAGTAAACTCACATCTACCATTAATGAAACATATTAATTTTTTTAAGTAAATGCAGCAAAGTTATTTTCCTGTAATAGGATCAAACTTGGGACAGTAATTGTAGAATTAAATGTTAAAAGAAAAATATAAATAAAATCAATTTTGACTTAATAGTAGATAGTCTTATTGTTAAAAGTAAAACTACAAGCAATTTTCAAATCTAATAAATAAATTAACAGGAAAGTAGAAATAGTAAAAAATCAAATTAGTTTGTTTTTTATTAGAATTACGTTAAAATTTTGCTAGCCTTTAGCTTTGCAAAACTTTTATTGTACGACTGATTTGAAAGCGATGCTTTCTAATTGCTATTATATTTATAAAATGTAAGCTATTGCATGAATTATAAATTATTGCAATTATTATGACCAGCTGTAATTATGGCAGGCCAGCAACTATATGTGGGTTGTGAACTGAATAACTGTTAATATTAACTCTTTGGTGAGTAAAGACGTCATATGACATCTTTAAAGCTGAGATCAGAGTGAGTAGCATATTAATATCATAAAGGAGTAAAAAAAAAAAATTATTTTAATTAATCCAAACTCATTTATTTTATTGTAAAAATACATAAAAATGAAAAATAAATTTTTTTAGTATATTTTCTTTGTGTGAACATTCTCAAAACGTGGATATAGGCTATACACACAGTGCAACGCTACACTGTGATCATCCAAAGGAGCGTCTTTTGTTTTTTGTTCCTTTGTTTTCATGTTGTAACAAACATAATACTTTCTTTGAATTTTTTTTCTATTCACTACTTGTTGGTAGATGTCGGATAAAAATGACATCCTGTGAGCCGCAAAGAATGTCTATCGGTTCTCGAGTGTGGATTGTGTGTTGAGGAACCTGATATTCCTTAGGCATGTAATGTACTTCTACAATTTTCCTAATCAAGTTAAAGCCATAATCCTTTAGCGGAATAACAAAACAACAACAAACAACCGTATAAATAAGAAATAATATAAATTTTTAAAAATAACCAACACAATATTGAAATTTACTCTCTTAGTAACACATGTCTTAACTCGAATACCGCCAAAAGGATAATAACTACCGCCAAGCCACCAATATTTCACATGACAAAATATATTTAAATTGCAAAACGATCCCATTTTGTGGAAACACCCAATTGTCATCCACCAAATGAGTACATTACTTTTATTATATTTAGCGGGAAAATGTATTAGTGTGAGACAGGTTTATGAAATAACTTCATATTATCTTCTTTTATTCCGTTTACTCAATAATTGCAATATGTAAATATAAAAACTCAGTATGTAAATACGTTAACTCAGCAGCTTGTATTTCCTGTAGCATAACACAATATTATCTCTGTATTTACACATCTGCTTAGGAATAATTCAAAGTGAAAACACTCTTATATATGTTCTGCCCTTTATCCGAAACCTAAACTGTTATGCGGGTCATTTTTTATTCCGTGAATAAGACCGTTGTCCAGGTCGATCGTTAGCCGGGTGTCACTTTATATTTAAAAATGAATACCACTTTTTTGGACTTTGATGACCTATAAACTGATCTATCGATAAAAATCTGTTTTTTGCAAAAAACCCTACTTTCATATTATATACTTCATAAGTTTCCTTCATTTATATTGTGACAGTAAACATTAAAAATGAAGAGCTTCGCTCGGCTGTATTGGGAGGCAAGGAGGCTGATGGACTGGAGTCCGGGCTAGCCACAGGAAACAACAACAACAACATTAAAAATAAACTTATTTTTTCTTCTTCTCTTCGTTTCATCCTCTTTGGGGTACACTGAATTAATCATTTCTTGCGTGCTGTACTTTTTTTTGTTCCCAGTAGCTTTTCATTCTTTCCGATCTTCTTTTCCTCTCCTCTTCTGAAATGATAGCTTTAGGTTTTATTTTGGTTTTATCTTGGAATCTTATTCTTTCGTCTTTGGTAATTATCTTAGCAGTTTGGTCAAGCAATGAATCTTCTGTAATTTTTAATTCTATTAGGTCTTTTTCAATTTCTTTAAACCAGTTCGGTTTTGTTTTACGATTATGGAAAAAATCAAACACTTGTTTCATTAATCTATTAGAGTTCATTCTAACAAGATGGCTGTAAAAATTTATTCTCCTTTTTCTCATAGTATCTGACAGTTTTTCAATTTTCTTGTAGAGACCTTCATTTCTTATATATACTACCTTATTATCCTGAAATTTTGTTCCTATAATTTTTCTTAAGATTTTCCTTTCCGTTATTTCCAGCTTTTCTATCTGGCCTATGCGATTCATGGTTAATGTTTCTGCTGCGTACAGTGCTTCCGGCTTGATCACTGTTTTATAATGTTTAATTTTGGACCCCCATGAAAGGGATTTCTTATTGTATGTTTCTTTCGTCAATTGGAAGGCCAATTCAAGTTTGTTTTTCCTGGATTCCATTGCCTTGCCTTCATCTGCATTCCAACTAATCCATTCAACAAGATATTTGAACTCTTTTACAATTTCTATTTTCTGTTCTAAACTTCTTTTTTAATGTGTAAAATAAGAATTTTCGATTACAAATAGATTTGAATTTGAATTGCCTTTGAAACTAAACCAAGAATGTTCTGCTTGCAGCGTCAGCTCGCCTGAATCCACCAAAACCTCGACAGTGACTTATGCATGCTGCGAAGGATTCCGCAGGGAAGGAAACGCATGTGTAGAAGGTGATAACACTGCTGAAAAAATAAGTTCAATCGATTCATCTAATAGTGTAAACGATGATGATAAGTCTGAAACGGTGACAGATAATAAAGTGGAACACCAAAATATTAACAGCAATTATCAGTATGTACCAGTCAAAGTGTCAATGCCTGCCCCAAAGAAAAAGGAAGAACAGTCAGTAGACAAGTCTTATTCTAGCCAATCAGAGGAGATAGATGGTGAGGCCATTGGTATACTGTAATGTAGCGTACAGTAGTGCATGCATTAATGATCACAGCCTAGAGCACAATAAGTAACTGAAACAGTTCATTCAAACCAATTATAATGATAATTTAATAATAATTTAAGAACTATATAGTTCTTTTATAATTAATTTATAATTTAGAAACATTCTCTTGAAATGTTCTTCTCAAGCAAACTAAAACTAAATTGCTGTAGTTTATTTTTTATTGCAGCTCAGCCTATTTGAGGTTATCTTATACCTATCAATTATTAATATTCTTAAATTTATATTGCAGTCTAAACAAATTCTTGCTGGGCTCAAAAACTTTTTGTTCAGATTTGATTTTACTGTGTGATAAAAATTCTTTTAGATTTATTATGTCTCTTGTCCTTCATTTCGCATCCTATTTAAAACTCTAACAATTATTATTATTTAACAATACTTATTTAATTTAATTGTAACATACAATCTGCCTTCTGTGTTTCATTAATCTAATAATAATTATAATTATATTGAATTTTAATGTTATTATCATTATTAATGTTGCTCTTTATAATCACATTTTCACTAGTTTATCTATGGCCTATACTTAACCTGTATATTCTAATATTTATTTTTTAAACAAATCACACAAATAACATTTTATAACTTTAAATATTAAACTTGTAATTTTTTCACCTTTAAAATCATTACACCCTTCAAAGATTAATTTGTTTCAAAGTTGTGTGTGTGTGTGTGTGTGTGTGTGTGTGTGTGTGTGTGTGTGTGTGTGAAATTTGTTGTGTAGGGGTACCTGCTTCAGCTAGGGGCTTCAACTAGAGCTCGTTAGTTGATGTTGCTAGACACCAGTCAGTCTGCTACATCTGTGAACTACAGATGCCAAGATAATTTGTCCTTTTTATTCTAAATTCAGAAAATGGATCCCAACCTTTTTTTACTGACCTTTTGATTTTTAGTTAAATAAATACTCAGCCTAAATATTTAGTTAAATGTAAATTTTATACAAAATTTAAATAAGTATGTACTTTAAATTTTACTGAATATTTATGTAGATTTTAATGCTGATAAAATCATCAGATTTTTAAGAAAATTATTTTTTTTTAATTTTGAGTAACCGGTTTTTTATGATTTTTGCTACATAGCACGTAAAAAGCACAAACGAGTTGGTGTACAAATGAAATTATTAACCAGATGGTTTCAGCTGTGAAACCATGAAACACAAAACTGGTGTTGACCTGATGAAAAATGTCATCTGTCCGCAACTGCACTTTTAGAAATAATTCCAACTTGACACATTTCTGTGAAACACATGTTTAGTAAGCTAGATATACACAGATAGGACTAGCAGTCATGCAATATAGTTTCTCGAACCTATCTATATTTTTATTATTACTAAGTCTGTTTTTAGTGTCAGTTTTTAAAAAGTCTCAAGGTCAGCAGTTTTTTTATCACTTTGTTATCCATCATTGAGTACATTTCTTCAGATACTGTTTTCAAGCCAACTAATACTTGGGCAGTCCAGGGCTTGTCCAGAAAGTAAGTACTGTTTAGTTCTAGCACCACTGCAGTGCTACTGTCAGCGCTCCACGCATGCGCACTAGTCTTCCTGGTTCATTGCCTCTTCACTGACACCATTACGGTTGATTTGTGTAGCGTTTCCAGTTTTCTGTGGCATTTAAAATGTTTGAAGCGATTCATGAACCTGCTGACTGTGAGATTCATTTTGCCATTCGGTTTTTAACGCAAGAAATATTAAGGCAACCGAAATTCGCCAAATTTAAGATGTTTATAGTGAAAATGCAATTAGTGATGGAATGGTAAGAAAATGAGTTTCGAAGTTTAATGAAGGACGAACCAATGTTTAACATATGGTGCAGAGTGGACGGCTTTCAGTTGTCAACAATGATTTGGTAAGGAAAGTTTGTGTGAAAATTGATGTGAAGATTGTTTCAGACCACTTGGGTTATCACAAGCTGTATTCCTGCTGGGTTCCAAAAATGCTTACTGATGTCCACAATTCCCAGCAACTATTGTGGCAAGCAAATCGTGGCATGGCTTTGACATTTCTTAATCAGTATAGTGATGAAAGAGTGAACTTTTTTAAAACAAATCATGACTGGTGATGAAACTTGGGTTCATCATGTCACCCTGGAATCAAAACAGTAGTCAGTAGAGTGGAGACGCACTCAATCTCCGAAAAAACAAAAATTCAAAATAATAATGTCAGCCAAGAAAATCGTGTACTGTGTTTTGAAACTGAAAAGGGATTTTGCTCGTTGAATTCCTTCCTAGAGGTGAAACCATGAATGGAACAAGATATTGTAAGTCTTTGAGAAACCTTCAGTGTGAAATTAAAAACAAAAGAAGAGAGGATGCTCTTCCAGGAAATTGTGTTGCTTTGTGACAGTGCTCGGCCCCATGCTGCTAGTGACTCAAGTTCTTATTCGACAGTTCCATTGGGAGCATTGTCAATATCCATAATATATCCCATACCTAGCACTATCTGACTACCATACGATCTTGTACATGAAGTGTGAGCGTAGTGGTAAGCACATGCCGTGAAATACTCTGTACAGCTATTATGGCTGTCATCATTGGCAGGATCGTTCTTTGAGGAAGGACTGGATAAGTTGGTCGACTGGTATGACATGTGACTGAACACCGGTGGAAACTATGTAGAAAAGTAGTTTAACTTGTCCACTTTCATGTGAAAATTATTATTATGGTAAAAATGCTTTACGATTTTGTTTCAAAATGGTACTTACTGTCTGGACACACCTCATGGTTAGATTTTTCAATGGTCGTCTTCGTTCATTCTAAATAAATCTGCTAATGCTAAATATTTCTAGTTTTTTGAAATTTTAATGCTTAAAGTTTAAATGTTCCTTCAATATACAAATAATATATAGGTCTATATTACAGTATGTAGTTTGGAAGTGATATCAGCAAAAATGAAAAAATCATTAGTATATAACGCATTAACAAAACATGGAAAAAAGTTAATTCTAAGATAACACCTGAGAATACTAACTGTATAAAAATTAAACATCAACTGCATCCCTGATAAACATAGTAGTTCGGTAGCTATCTGAAGAAATGTATACGAAAGTAGAGAGGAAAATTTAACTCACCATGCACATGCATCAAGTCGTGTATTAAAAAGTGAAACATTAGTTTTTTTATTTCGATTTTTTCATTTTCAGAGGACTCAATCGAAACATGGAGGAAATTGTTCAATCTCTAGGATTTTAATTGGCCAGGTGGATATTTTACTTAGGAAATGTTACGTGTAGTATACGGCTATTGTATTTCTAAAAATATGCTTGAAAACAATAGCCATGTGACTTCCTTTATATACTAATTTCTAATTATATTTTGGTGTTTTAGGAAATCCAGTGTGGCTTCAGAACTATATAAATGGACAGAGAATAAAAAATTTGTTTGCTTTGTAAAATTACTATAAAAACTTTTTAATATTAAAATAATTTTTTCCTGTAACACATATAAATTTTAAATACAACAATGAATTTTTAATTTGTTTAATGAATGCATTTCTTATCCGAAACCATTTGATGCTACCTTATTAAAAAAAAATCACTTTTGTTAAATATAATCTTATTTTAACTCTTAATCTAAACTTAACTCGTGCGTAGTTGAGGGAGAGAATCTTTATTCTCCTAGCATTTGACAGATAGATATAAACTGAACAATTTTTTAGCTTTGAAATTGCGTAAAAATAAAACCGTATGTAAACATCATACTAAAAATACAAATTTAATATTACTGCACCTTTTACATTTGTCTCAAATTGCACTGTTGCCAACTTTGAATACATTAGATTGTAAAATTCCCAACTAATTTCGGGCAAAATTGATCCCTGGAATCTTTAAAGTTAACAAAAGTGACAGACGAAAAAGGAGAAATTACCAATTGTTCAGTTAATCAGCAGCTTCGTTGAATTATTTTGCTTCTTAACTTCAAATTGTTATATTTCGAACTTAAAGTTTTGCAATAAATTCATTTGTTCACAATGGACGTTTCTGTTCTTAACATCTGAGCTAAAGTTAAATTTTCTTGTCTTGTTTAATTAGTCTACATCTTCAGCAAAATTATAGTTTACAAAATTAAACACGGCTTTGTAGTTAATAATACGAAATTATGAAATGCAAATTATTAAATTACAAAATGCATCACAGAGAATCCCGAAATATTTTTTTGAACTAGTAAAACACTTGATTCAGCAAATAAATATAATGAAATGTGAGTACAATATATTATTTTTGGGTGGAATGCATTACAGGGTTTCATCACGGGCGCATCTCTCCATTCAGAATATCTTCATTTTATTTACGAACACTTTCACCAATCTATTTATAGTAAAACTTAATATTGTTGTTGTTTCTATCAGCTTCTGGTGTAATACACAAAAACTAAACAGTAAACACATTACTTAAACTCTGTTACATGGTGTAATATTTAATTTACTTTACGATCGTGTGCTTGTTCATACTGCATGAAGTTTCTTATGTATATTAGTAAAATATGATAAAAACAATAGCAAAAAAAGGCCTGATACATTTATTGAGGCGATCGCTGCTGTTGTGGTCAATACACAGAGTAAAGAGTATTGCTGCAGTTTAAACAAAATTAATTACCGCAACCAAATATATTTGTGCTGTGTACAATTAGGCCAAAAATTATAAGTAAAACAATATAATAAAAAAGTTTTGTTACAAGGAATTAAAGAACGAATAGTATTTGGAAGGAGAGCTGTATCTATGCTGAAACGGGGTGTTGTGGGATCAAAACATTTCAAAAGAGAATAAAAAAAGAATTTATGACACAATTGTAAAAAGCATTATAACATATGGTAGTGAGGTATGGCCAATTAAGAGGAGAACAGAAAGAATGCTGTTGGCTACTGAGATGGACTTTTGGAGAAGAGCGGCAGGAAGATCAAGAAAACAGAGAGTGAGAAATGAAAGTATACGGAGGATAATGGACGTAAGGCATACAATTGTAGAGGACATAAGAACAAAACAACTGGTTTGGTACAAGCATGTACAAAGAATGCTGGATGAGCGAATTCCCAAAAAAATCATGCAATGGCGAACACCTGGAAGAAGAAAACGAGGAACGCCGAGACTGAGCTGGAGAGAGGGAGTCGAAAAGGAAATAAAAAAAATGGATCTAACAGAAGACCTGTGGTGGGACCGCGATCGGTGGAGGTTGGAGATCGGAAGACGTCGTAGAACGTTGTAGACCGAATTATAGATAGTTTTGTTACTTAAGAAAAAACAGCTTTTTAACTAGCTATATACAAAGCAGTTTTTTAAAATTTATCTTTCTGATTTTGACAAATTGAATTGCCTACATTTTGTTTTCGGGGGAATCTACAAGTACAAAACCATTTAAATTATTTTAAAAAATGAAATGACACTAGAATTTGGTTGGTTCTTTATTTTCTTAAAAAGAAGGTATAGTCTTTTTTATTATTATTTAGTGAAGAATATTAAATAAATTAAAACTATAAAAAATATTTATAAATATAGATATAATGCATGCATTACAAGTACTGTACATTATAATAATGGTCTCACTTTCAATCTGATGGCATGAATAAGGCTTTGTTTGCATAAATAAATATGTCTGTTTCTGGTTGTTTTAGGATTGTAAATTGTGGTGCAAAACTGGTATGTATACATTTTATTGTTTCACAAAGTCAGTAATTGTGGAGAACAGTGTAACCACTGTTAACGCAGAATTTTCATTTTCTTAAAGTTAACATTATCCTGAATATTGTGTAAATATTTTTGTGGGGACTCAAAAATTGTTTCCGTAGTATTTTGAAAATTGCATGAATCTTTAAATGAGATTTATATCAGATAAAATATAAGATTTATCACTGACTATTAGAAATATTACATAAACTATATTTCTTTTTACTTTTATAGTAATTTTGTTAAACTTTATTTTTATTTCACTAAAATTTGTAAAACTTTTTTTTATTTAGAGGTGTGTTTAGATTTTCAAAGGCCATCTTGTTTCACGATTCATTCCTTGTGACGGCTAACTGATGCCTTCATATTTAATAAATTTCCAATGAAACAATAGAAACTTAAAAAAAATTTAAAGAACTTAACTAACTCGGTTTTGTAAGAAAGCATTATTGTGTGTGAACTTAACTAAAATGGGTATGAAATGAAAGTAGCATTGCATAAAAGATAATGAACAAATCTTTTAAGAATTAAAAAAAACTAATTTTTCAAGCAAAGAGAGCTATTTTCAAAATCGCTGTTATTCCATACAAGTAGCAGTTTTCGAGTCCTCAAAAAAATTTTGTATTTTGACATTCAGATTAACATATATTTTCATAAGAAATTTTTTAAAAAATCAGATAACGGTGGTCAGGTGCCTACCTCCGAAGTTGCGCTGAGCAAAGTGAACTACTCATTCAAAACCTAACCTATTGTTTTTGGTGTAAGTACAGCCAACGAAAGTGTAACGAAGCTGAGCAGAGTTAAGCAACATTATATAATTCTGCTTCACTTTCAGTGGCCTCACTAATATTAAAAATAATAGGTTAGATTTTTAATGCATAGCCTACTCTGCTCGACACAACTTCGCTCTGCGTTTAGTGGCATCCTGACCTTCATTCTTCATTAGTATCACAAAGTCAATTTACAAAAGCCACAGTGGGTTTCAAATGCAACTTGATACTTTGAAGAATAGAACCTGAACATAAACAGTTAAATTAATTATATATCTATGAACACAAGTTATTTGGGGCATGTTGGTTATTTAAATCTGTTATATTTGACTTTATGTGTAGTCATTTTAAAACTTTAATCAAATTTACTGGAAATACTGTTATTAAAATTAAGGAAATTAATATATATATATATATATATATATATATATATATATATATATATATATATATATATGGCAGAAGCAAAGGTATAATTGAAGCTAAAAAAACAGTATACATGACACTGGAAAGTACAAATGTATCAAATTTGACTTTAAGATTTTATAGCTCAAATTGTGGCCAGCATTTTACAAGTTTTTAATATAAAAAAAAATTTTATCACATTACAAAATGCCATTTTTATAAAGTCATAACATGTACAAGATGTCATACATAACACATTTTCAGACTATAATACAAAACAAATTAAAATTTACATCTCATTTATAAAAACATTTATATTTTGATTACTTTTTTTAATTATTTCTGGGCTTAAAAACAAACCTGCATTTTTCTTCTGGTCACATATGGCATGCTTATACGTTATTGGGTTAAGTTTGTTGATTTATTAAATTAACAACAGTTTAAATACAGTGAAATTCTGATAAAACTTATTTATTTATGGATCTACCTAACCATGGAACCATCTTACTGTAAGAGACAACCAGATAGAAGTTGAAAAGAGTAGTTATATAGGATCACAGCATTTGTGTGCTGTTTACAGAAAAATTTTAACAATCTGTACACAGCTGTCTTGCTGAGAAGCGAATTTCTAAAAGTATTTTTTTTCCTTTTTTTGAAAGTCATATTTCACCGTGTGAATATTTCACCATATATTAGCATTTTAAACTTTCTTACCCCATAGAAAATACAAAATGTGAACCCTGACCGCTGTCATATTAAATTTCTTAATTTCAATGGATTTTGAAATATCAAAGTGTTAAATTTATGCAGTTTTTATCGCTGATTATGATGGTGAAATTTAATTTTAACAAATATTTAGGAAAACATTAATGAATGTTTGTAGATTTGATGTGGCGGCCATTTAGAAATTGTTGAACGACTTTTGCTGGTCAACAAAGTTATTCAAGCTAATACTGAAATTGATTTTTGTGGCAAGTTTGATTTTTTTTTTTTTTTTTTTAACGTCCTATTGTGCACACTTGGGCTAATGCAGACGATGGGATGATTTATAGCATATGAAAATGCCAAGCCCTCACCGGGAATTGAACCCGGGTCCTCAGGGTGAAAGCCTAGTACGCTATCCACTAGACCACCGAGGCGGCTTGTGGCACGTTTGAATTAAATCGGATGAACATTGCAAATGTGAGCGTGCTTTAAAAAATGTCCTAGAGATTAGGATCAGTACAATAATTTCAAAGTCTTACATTTAGGCCTTACCGTTATGGCCGGTAGAAATTCACTGATAATCGCTGCACACAACTGTCCCGCTGAAGTGATGGAAGCTAATTTCCTAAAATAACAAATATAAAAATTTGTATTGTATATTTTTTTTGAATTTCTGATTTCATCGTCATAGTAAGTGTTAAAATCTCGATAAATTGTGATTTTAAATTACATTGAATAATTAAAAGTTTTAATTACACGTAAACTTTATATTACAATGAAAATTTAAATTGTTAATTTATGTAGAATTTAACACTGAGTGATACGGTGAAATCGTGTTTCACTCAGAATAATTTTTATTATGTTGCTGCGTAATAATATTTATTATGCTTAAATATTATTATAATGTTCAGCGAAATTTTCTAGAGCAAAACTAGTAAACAATTTCTATCCTAACAAGTGTTAACAGCTCAGGGAGTGTAATGTTTAAAGTTGACATTATTGATAAAATTTAATATTTTCTTACAGATTTGCTTAAAATAATAAAACTTTTTTTATACTGTCTGTGTCATGTGAAATACATCGTTTTGTAACAAGTGCGAAGTCGTACCTAGTAATATTTTATTAGAGAAAATGCTGATATAAAAAGAAGTTGTACAAAATTATTTTACTTGTTAAATCAGAATTGTAAAAAGGAATGGCTGTCATTGTCACAGCTACCCACTTCGTTGGCCAACCCTGGCTTGGATGCTACCTCAACATATTGTAGAAGCATTAATCAATTTCGATACGTTTGTCACCATCTTTCAACTTAACAGTACACATTAGTAACCGAATGTCAAAGTTGACTTTTTAAAATGGATTTTATAAATTTTGAAAATTAAATAAAACTGTCAATTTATTTTGGCAAAATGCGTTAATTAATCAGAATTTGCTGGTGGAAAATATAGTTCCAGAAGATGGTGAGCCATGCCACTGCCCAGGACAGCAGGTTTGGTGGGAGGGTAGCAAAATTGAGAACATGGAAATCTGTAAAATGATTTTTGAAACCTATAAATTTGAAAAACTTTGATAAATGATGTGAAGGTATTTAACAAACATGTTTTTATTTGTTAAATGTATGTGTGTGTGTGTGTGTGTGTGTGTGTGTGTGTGTGTGTGTACGCGCGTGCGCTGTGCAAGCATTGACTTATAACAAACGCTCCAAACAGGATAAATGAACAGGATAAATAGTTCATATTTAATTTGTCATTGAACTTTATTAAATCTTGCAACATTGTCCTATCCTACTAATGTGTATCACCTTATACATCTTAATTTTGGGTAAATTAATATCTATTCGTCAACTATTTTTCTATCTATTTTTGCTATTTTTGTTATTATTTTTTTTTTTTATAATCTTAGGCTTCAACACATTAAATCGTTTGTTTTGAACTGTCACATAATTTTTTCAAAACTAATGTGCAAAGACAGTTTTCAACCTGTTATGAAACTTTGTTCTGTCAAGATAGGTAGTGTAACCAATGTATAACCAGCAACAATTGGTGGAATCTGTATGATCTTTATGATTACTATGACATGTATTTTTTATTGCTTTCTATAAATAAACATTTCGATGATAAGCACATTTAATAACAGAATATGCGCATAAAATCGCATTACTCATAAATTTTTAATAGGACTAGTCGTAATCTGTAAAAAATTTAATTAATGTTGTTGAATAACAATTATTTTGTTTATCCACATGAAATTAAATTAAAATTACGATAGTTACCCCGAGGACCCGGGTTCGATTCCCGGCGAGGGCTTGGCATTTTCATACGTTATAAATCATCCCATCGTCTGCATTAACCCAAGTGTGCACAATAGTCGGACGTTAAACACCCAAAAAAAAAAAAAAGTACGATAGTTTGCATCAGATTTTTTAGAGGAAGGGGCAGCAAAAATTCCGCACTGGGAGACAAAGTTCCAATTGATTACCGCCTTGAGTACAGTTTTGAAAATTTTAATGTTCAGAGTGTAAGTCTGTTTTTGGAATGTTAAGAATAATTTATGTTTTGAACAAGGAATATTTATTTATCAGCATTTCACTGTATTTAGATTAATATATCCAATAGAAACTTACCTTGTGCAATCTTCTAAACTTTCGAGAAATCTAACGTAACATGTTTTGTCTTTAGTTAATTTAAAAAGCCTGATGGAGACTTTGAAAGAACTAGGCGCTTCTGATTTCGCTAGTACCATCGAAGAAGCGAATTTAGTCAATGAATTATCAACACATAATGTGACTGTTTTCGCGCATGTTTCCGAAGAACCGCCAGTAAGTATAGAACGTTATCTTTTTGATATTTAAATTAAATTATGTTTCATTTGAAGTAAAGTGAATGGAATTCAAATGGGCAAAAATTAAGCACACGAGCTGAATTTCATGCCGTAGTAATAAGCTTGAGATTGTTATAACTTTATAATTAGTTACGTAACTTAAAATTAATCTTATTTGAAAATTGGATAATGGTTTGATTTTGATAACAAATTCCTAATTGTTTGTTGTTTTGATTGTAATCTGGTTTTATTTTGACAACAAATGTCCAATTGTTTGTTGATTTTATTATAATATGCTTATTATTTCACTACATAACCATAATAGAAGTTAGGTGGTTGAGTCAGAGAATAGTTTTTTATGCAAAAAAAGTTTGGATAATGCTTTTAAATACAGCAAAAAGTTTGAACTTTACCTTTTTTAAATATTGCTTTAAAAAATTGAACACGAAGCTTTGTAATTTTAATTGGTTTCAAGATATTGAGGACCGACTTAGTTATAATTTTTTTTTAATAAAAGCAACTTTCAGTATAAAAAATTAATGAAAATTGTTACGTTTTTTCAAGGTGTTCACTGCCACGAAAATACGCAAACGTTCAATGATTGAAGAGACTTGGAACGGTGCCAAACTAAATGTTTTACCAGATTCAATGGCTGTGAAAGACTTCGTATTGGCTCATGTCACCGATTCTCTTCTAGACATCGAAGACTTTTCAAATGAAATGGTAGGTATTCAGTTTGGTATAATTTACCTTTTTCACACGTCGCAGCACTGGTGCAACAAAATAATGTCATAGATAAACCACTCATATCAGCGCGAATGAATACAATGATGTTGGATTGCAGGTGTTGAACAGTATGAACAATAATACTCTGCGTGTGAACATATATCCTGGGCGAGAGGATGCTTTAGTTACTGTTAACTGTGCTCGCTTGATCTCGTGGGATAACTTGGCAAAGAACTCAAGGATCCATACTATTGAACGACCACTAGATGTTGTCCGTCAGAGTGTTTTGGATATACTGCAACAACCTCAGTTCTCTCAGTTCAAAAACTGTAAGTACTGTCCGTGTTATTAATTTATACTCTAGTGTTACTTTATGTCTCAGAGCCATTACGAGAGATTTGGGAGACAAGAAAAATGTCTAAAATGAGATTTTTGGTAACAGCACTAAGGTGTCTTCTGTGAAACCTTTCTTTTTTAAAAAAAAGTCTCTTTAAAAACTGCATTTATGTGATTTCAAGGGATCAAAATGAAATGCTAGAGTACTTTACAAAAATCAACCCAAATAACCTGTTATTCAAATACTAATGAAGTTAAAAAACAGTATAACCAAAATAAAATCACAGCCTTTTTGGCATATTGTAATGCTATAGTTGAAGTTTCAAAATTTATTTATGGTAGGACTAGCTCATTAATTGGCCAGTAATCTTCAATAAGATAAAAGTTTTAATCGATAAAAGCTATACGTTTCCGTAGGTTAGGGTCCTCTTTTGGTGACACCTTTAATCTAGAAGCCTAGGGCATTATCCTGACAAGGCTGGATCTACATGCTTTCTGCCCATAGGTCTCTCCTTATCTTCTTCAGAAAAATATTTTATTAATCTGATTTATGTCTCGTATGTATTTGAAAGACAGAATGTAATGGCTGAGGTAAGTGTTATTCATAATGTATTTTTAGTCAATACTTGAAAACACAAATATGCAAGGAACACTGTTGTGTGATATATAAAAAGGAAAACCATTTGCAAAAAAAAAAAAATTAAAATGAATTAATTTGATATGAAAAGAATTATTATCAAACCAGAGTCACATTACTTTCCTTGATGTACATTTCAGTATTATAACTACCATCTTCAGCGGTCAGTAGACAGAAATTTCTGTGTATTATGATTATAGAAACATAATATTTTTTGTTGGTTCTCTCTTCTTTTCTTGTATGAACTGCAACAGCAGAAAGATCTTTATCAACTCTAAAATACAACAAATAAAAAAAAACTAATAAGGACGAGGGATCAGTGTTAATGGTAAAAGTAAAGCAACGGGAATATCTAAATGTTTAATTACCCTCAATACAAGCATTACTCAATACAAGCAAATGTACATATGTTCATACGGACAAAATTTCGTATGTATACAAAGTTGATATCGGGATAATGTAATGGGTTTGGACCCCTGAGAGGCCTTAGATGCTTTGACCCTTTTCCTTGAAGCCTATCGGCGATGATAACCTTAACGGTTTTTCTCCAGGGAAAAAAAATTCCTTGAAGCCTATGTGAATACTTCCATTTTATGGAAGTAAAATAGGATCTTTATATTTTTTATTTTATTTCTTTTGTCTCAGGGGGAGCAATATTCACCCCCCCCCTTTAATCTGTCCTTGCAGCTATGTTGCCAAAATGTACCTATATCAGGATAAAGTAATTTTATTAGTTTGAAAATAAGTTATTTTCTTAGCAAATTGATCAGTTTTCATTTTATGGCAAAATGGGTTTCCTTTTTGTAGTTACAATTTGATAGTGTAGAAATCCTTAACACACAGCATAGCAAAGCCAGCAGAAAATCCTGTTTTGTTTAAATGCAAAACTTCATATGATAAAGTTATTAATGCCATTTCTTGTATACAGATCTGGAGCAATCGAATTTGCTGTCAAGGATTGAAAACGCTTCCGCAGTTACTATCTTTGCGCCTACCAATGATGCTTGGGACCAGTTGGATGAAAATTTAAAAGCAAGCTATGCCCAAGGCAAGGGTTGTCTTGATGGTAAGTATGTAACCCTTCATCTTTGACTTAATATAATTTTAGCTAGAAAAGTATCCAGGGAGGATAAGTTTCTCTGTTGTGTTACATTTTACTTACTTGTTTGCTCTGGCAAAGCCTTATGGACAGTTTTTCATCATACACTGTTGCAGCAAGAGCCAAGAATCTTCTAAACATCAAAACTTCTTCAGTCTTCAGGACCTCTGTCCTTAAGTTATCCCTGACTCATATGGAGTATACATTTAAATGTTGTTGTTGTTGTTTTCCAATGGCTTCCGCTGGCTCACGCCATCTTTAATCTTGCTTCCCAGTAGAGGCCAGGGAGGTCTCCTCTTCTCTGCTTCTCTTCATCTAATTTTCTGCAGACCAGGAGGTGGTCCTTGTTCATGATGGTGTCTGGGCATTCACACAATGTGCAGTTGTCATACTTTAATATCTTAATTTTCTTCAGGTGTTCATTCAGACAGTCGTGTCCAGTTGTCAGCCGAAAGACCGCGACAGATGGCCTCCTCTGGAGATCCTTGACCTTCCCATACAAGTCGAATACATTCTCATAAGGCTTGTTCTTTATGTCTTCCTTGACTTTGTTTGTAAATTCAAGATAAGATGTTCGCTTCAGTGCACTAATCCTAGCCTCCAGTGTGAGCATTCTTTTGGTTTCTGCACTATAAGGGTTCCTTGTTTGGCCAGCTTGTCTGCCCGCTCATTCCCTTGTATGCCTACATGTGACGGGATCCACTGCAGAACCAATTCCTTGATAATGTCTTTAACTACTTTGTATTTCTTCTGGATCGATTCTATCATAGAGCCTGCAGATGTGTTGTCAGCAATTGCTTGTAATGCCGATTTAGAGTCAACTAATATCACTATGTTATTATTCAACCATGGCCTCGTTATTACTTGCCTCAATGCCTCATCTATTGCAAATAACTCCGCCTCAAAAACAGTTTTATTTAAATAAATTAAAACACATATTTAAATAGGAATGGTATTATCCAAGTGGCATTTCCTGTTTGTTTGTTGCGTAGTATACCAAGTTAAACTATTGTCTGGCTCTGCTCGTGTAGCAAAGTCTATCACTGTATAGACTTTTTCTATCATATCGATTCTAGTAAACATAAAGTAATTTTTAACTATTTGAATACAAAATGTTGTTTTGTGATAACTGAAGCTGCCAAGTTCTAATCGAGTAATAAATTTCTGCTTAATTCCAGCCATTCTGAAACACCACATATTACCACTGACTCTTTGTTCTGCCGCTGCAAATGAAGGCCGCCTGACAACTACAGACATCGCTGGAGAACTTATCCGAATAAGTACAGACGATGAAGGACAAGTTATGGTCGACAAAAAAGCAAAAGTTGTTGAAAGTGATAAGGTCGCTACCAATGGCGTTGTTCATGTAGTGGACAGTGTTTTGATACCCCAGTCTGGTAAGCGATCTAGCAGGCTATTTGATAGTTGTTACATACAGTAGTACTGTACATTTTTGAATTCTAAAATCAAAATAAAATCTGTAAGAAAATTTCATTGTTTTGTTTAGCATTTAAAATTTTTTAAAATCTCATTGTTGCCAATATAGCCAATGAACCATACGTTTAAGTAATTATAATTACGACCTAGTTTCTTCCGTTTAGTAATCTCTTAACTCACCTCATAAAGGCTACCACAGTTTCGAAACTCCACTGTTTCGTCTTTTGGTCGCAATACAAAAAGTCAAATCACAAAATTTGTCGAGATTGTCAAAAAATTAACAAAACATTGAAAACACATGTCACAACACTAAATACAAGATTTTTATTAAAATGCATAACGATTAAATTTAGTTTGGCACAAACATTACTGTGCAGACATTACAGTTTGGACTGTAACGAGATACGAGTTGCACAGTTGTGTTTGGCCAAACCAAATTTCATCGCTGTGCGTTTTAGTAAAAATCATGTAATTGGGCTTAATGTTGTGACGTGTTTTCTTCAATGTTTTGTTAACTTTGTGACAACCTCAATAGAGGGACGACCTTTTTGCATTGCGGCCTGAAGATGAAACGGTGAAGTTTTAAAACCGCAGTAGCTTTTACAACACGAGTTAAAAGACGGAAGAGACTAGATCGTAATCATAATTACTTTAAAAAAATCTATATTCACCTAAAACTAATTAAAAGAATTTTGATAATATTTTTGTTTTTCTAAATACATAATACCTTGTAAAAAATCCATTTATAAATTATGTATTTTTTAATTGGTATAGTCGTAGCTGAAAACTATTTTGTTTTTTGAAAAAATTGACTTAATGTAGGTAGTACCTTAATGTAGATAGTACTTAAAGGTAGTACCTTCTATCGCTAAATTTAATTTGCTATAAAAAATATGTTCTCTAAAAGGAGTTTTCAAGTATGCTAGCTCTCCGCGGGCCGGATGTGGCCCTCGGGCCGTAGTTTGGAGACCCCTGGTTTAGATTACAGATTTGGCACTTCGACCTTAACGGACAAGCTAATGAAAAGGAAAATAAAACCAAAATATTAATTTCTGCAAATTATTTTATTTTGTATTTCATTTTGTTGTAGATTTACAAACCTGAATCAATCGCTGTTATATTATCATCATCTCGTACGTACATTATATTTGGACACAAAGAGAGAATTCCGAGATTAATAGGAATTCTATTAATCTACATGCATCAAATATCATCCAACATTAATAGCATGGTGGTCTCATATAAGTAGACATTGCTTGCTGTTCAAAATAATGATTGAACAGCCTGTTCTCTGGCTAAAGCTATTTCATCAGGTCTTGTTTCATTTGATTGTCTTTGTGTTATTTGAATGTATACAAGTAGTGTCATTATATGAACTATTGAAAATGTATGAATTACATTTACGAATAATCAAAATAACTCCAACAAAATGTTTTAACTTTAGGATTAAACATGACTAAACCTTTCTACTTTTCTACAAAAATATTTTGTTTATTCTTGAATACTTATAGGAGACATATTATTGCATTAGCAGTTATATGAATGAATGAATGTATAGGGTTTCTATTACACTGTGACATTTTAGATCTATTGTGCCCCCTTTCTATATTCCTGAGATGCTCATTAACTCCTCAGGATTTCTCTTTCTGTTCACTGTATCTGCAGGTTAAGTCTTCTACTAAACCAAGATTCCCAAGACCAGCGGGCCTGTGCGAAATTTCGCACTATGGAAGTTTTAAGTAAACACAGCCTTTTGAACAAGAGTAGTCGTTGGGGTGAGGGTAGTAGTTGGAAGGAAGGGAAAACATGTTTAAAAAATAAATTGAAAAGCAATTGATTTGAAATAATATTCACAAGTTTATGAGTCACTGTAGTATATACATTACAACACAGGTAATTTTTTTAATAGCAATTTTTACAAGGCATTACAATACCTCATTGTAAACGATATTTGATGTAAGAATGTAATCTTCTTGTAATTTTTGTATTTCATTTTCTTTAATGGATACAAACATATTAGTTGATTTAGTTACCCTTGAAAAGGCTGCATACAATTGTCCGTGAGTAAAGACATCATTGGTAAATACAATCCTGCTCTTTGAAGTGTTTGTCTCTGTGACTTGTTTATAGTAATAGCAAACGCAATTTTAATAGGTAACTGTCTTCTAGTCAATTAAAAAGGCATATTTGATAACCTCTAACTGTATTTTGACATTTTAATATTACTTCGTACTTTATGATGTTTGTATTAACAATAGAAAAATGCACAGTGAAAGGAGAAATCACAAATATATTTGTGTAAAAACAGTGTCCAAAATATGTGTTTGGTATTCGAAATGCTTGTCTTGGCTTGTACGATGGACAGGGATAGGTGACAGTCACTAGGGCCACATAACCTATAAGTTAAATGACTTTTAAGTAAATATTGGAATTGTTGTAAGCACATTATGCACAAAAGTAGAATTTTTAATAGGATAATGTATTCATGATTAATATGTTAGCTTCGTAAAATATATAAAATATAGTCGACCTTGGTTCCTTAGAAAGCTAAACTCGGTTATAATGCAATTTTCATAATGTCCCCAATATTATATATTAAGTGTATGTGTATTTTAGGCTGGGTTACAGCGCTTTGTGAACTCCGATACAAGGCTGTCACATTGCTGTTATAGTTCAACCACTTTATAAATGGCCTGCGCAAGAATTTCTCGTCCCCTCCAGCTCTTTTCAACAGTTCAGGGACACAGAGTCTGCCAATCTGAGTCTACAAACTGTTACTACTCGTAGGGACATGACCTCACTCGCACATCTTCTCTTTCTGTCCCACCGGTGTTCTTAGCAGTTTTCTAAGCTGCTGACCAATAATCACTCTCACTTCAAATACAATTTGTGTTCTATTTTTAGAATAAAGGTTAAGAATAGAAATGGTCCCTTTCTTAGAATTTTGTTGCTGGCTTAACAAACAGTATAAATTGTGTTGTTCCCGCAAAAGCATGCTCTCTCTCTCTCTCTCTCACACACACACACACACACACACACACACACACACACACTCTGTATGCCTTAGGGAGGTTGAACTTCAATCTCACGAATCCTCACAACAGTGTACGCAGTATACACTGTATACAGTGTTACATGTATACTTACTAGACTGTACAGTACTTATTTTCTATTAGTTTTGACTAAAATGTATTTCAAAATACGTAATATGTGTAATAAATTGTAATGAAATAGCTATTAACTATGTATGCAGTACAAAGTATGCTTTTCACTATATACAGTATTTCCGCCATTTACAAACTCGGTTACAACGCTATTTCGTTTACAGCACTCATATATGTTTGGTCTCTTCAACCTCGTTATATCCGAGGTCAACTGTATTATTGTCCGATTTGTTATGCAGCGTATATGTGTCTATGATGCTGTTTTGCTTATAACAGTTAAAAGTGTCTTTTATGTTAAAGTTTTCCACAAGTTTTAGTGCAAA
This sequence comes from Callitettix versicolor, assembly GCA_022606455.1. Lineage (NCBI taxonomy): Eukaryota > Metazoa > Arthropoda > Insecta > Hemiptera > Cercopidae > Callitettix > Callitettix versicolor. Next base: position 13,222,125 of record CM040185.1, on the reverse strand, counting down.
ATCGTTTTGCAATGTCCGAAACGGATTAAAAAAAATCTTTCTAAAGGTACCTCATTTATGCCTGTACGAATAGTACGTGCTGAGAAAAAGGTATGTTTACTCAAGAAATAATAATGTTGATAACTTGTTTTAAAAATCAAGATCAGCTAACATTTCATGGTCCCAGTCCGATTTGAGTTTTTTTTAGTACAAAATCACTAATAGTAATTTAAATTTGCAGCAAAATCTGTCAGTGACCTGCTCTCGTTCTCAAACCATACGACATTCCTCAGCCTGTTAAACAAAGCCGGTCTCACTGAGGACATAAACAAAGCAGATAACTTGACTCTCTTTGTACCTGCTGAGAGGGTCTTGAATCAACCAGATACGAAACAGCTGTTACAGAACATGGACAAGGAAGGTTTGAAAGAAGTGTTATTGTATCATGCGGCCACAGTTAGGAACCCAATGTGTGACATGAAAGATGACTCTCAGTTGGAAACGATGTTAGACGGAGCTAAGTTGCGTATTAACCAGTTCGACTCGGTAAGTGAAACCGACCTTAACGTATTTGCATTTAATTTTTATAGTAGGTTAAATTTAACGCTGAACTATATTTTTAGGTGGTTAAAACTGAGCAGAAGTATAAATATTTCTGATTTGAATATAGTAAAAATATTTATGATCTATACAAATTATGCGTTGAATGACGAACTTAGGCACCACATTCGTTAACATCACTTAAAATGTGATACAATACAGATGTAAATAAACAAGATGGCTTACAACATCATCACATTTCACCTAGTTCAGACCCAAACACAGCACACATTATTGCAATATAATTAATTAATTGGTATGAATGTACAAAAGCAACAAATACAGACAAATCAGTAAATTAACTTGATTTTGTACACCTCAGAATACAAGAAAAAAAGTTTAGACATTTTATAATTTTAAATAATTACTGGTGAAATGCCAAGTTTGTTTGCGTATTTCATCTAAGGGCAGTTATGTTTATCAGACAATTTCTGATTTAACTGCCGAGTAAATGTGAAGCGGTAGATCCAAAACAGAGATTTGTGTACACAGTTTTAATTAAATAATCATTGGTATTAATTGAAGAAGTTATTTTAATATTATTTAAATGAAAAATTTTCAAAAATAAAATTTGGATCAGAATTATTTTTATAAAAAATATTTAGGACTATGACCTATTCTTCCCGTCAGTGGTCTATCAACTCACCTCATAAAGGCTACCGTGGTTTCGAAACTCTATGGTTTCATCTTCAGGCCGTTATAAAAAATGTTAAATCCCTCTGTCGAGGTCGTCACAAAGTCAAACAAAACATTAAAACATACATCACAAACACTAAGCACAATTACACACTTAAAATATTCATCATGAAATTCGGCCTGTACGTAAAAATATTTTACATACAATTTGCTAATTTTAATATTTTCTAAATGAAAAATTTTTGAAAATAATGTTTGGATAAGAATTATTTTTATAAAAAATATTTTACGTACGGTTTGCTAATTAAAAATAATAACAATCAGCCAAATAGTGTGTATCCACAAGTGGGACAGTACATTATGACATTTTGGAAAATCCCTTTGAGAAGCGTCACCACCAGAGAGTCGCATCTGGACCATCACAGAATGAAAACATATATCAATTGTTTTCTGATAAAAAAGTCTGGTTAAATAATACATTAAGAGATTGTGGAATTTGTCGAACAAAAAAGTTTATAAGTGAACAGAAGAGTTTTATAGTTTTTTTTTTCCGGCGAAAAACCGTTAAGGTTATCATCGCCGTTATGCAAAATGTAAGTATAAAAAAAAATTTACTTAAATAAGAAAATAAAACTACAACAAACTATAATAATTAAAATAAATTAAACAAAAATTTAAATACAGGTATAACTATATCACAATAACAAATACTTAAGAACTAAATAACAATGAATAATGAATAAGATTTAATAACAAATCGTAAAAGTATATATAAACATAACAGAAATAAAGTTATTTAGATAAATAAATAAATAAAATAATACAAGAAATAAAAAATATATAAATTAAAATTTATTTAAAACATTCAGACGATTAAGGAAGTCTAGAACCCAGTCAACGGCCGAGGCACTATCTCCCAACATCGTCTGCAACAGTTGATCAGACCACACATAACACGGCACATTTTGGAAACCATCACAATCGAGCAGTATATGTTTTATTGTGATGGTTTCCCTACAGAACTGGTATTCAGGTGGGTCCCCGCGTTCCATCAGAAATCCATGCGTTAACATGGAGTGACCAATGCGAAGGCGGGTGATCACCACCTCTTCTCTACGACTTGCACGTATTGACGACCCCCAAGGACGAACATTATTTTTAATTACCCTCAATTTGTTACTGCTTGTAGCTGCCCATTCATCTTCCCACTGTAGAAGAATTAAATGTTTTACGTGACAAAGAAAGTCAGACAAGATTACACGTTGAGTGCATGGTGGCAGAAACGTTGCTTCCTTTGCCGCATTATCCGCTACAGTGTTTCCAAATTTTCCACAGTGACCAGGAATCCAGATAAAAGATACTCTTGCACCTTGTAGTTCAAGTCTATGGACAGAGCACAGAATATCTTGAACCAGAGGGTTTACCGAATACATATCCCGGATTGCCTGGAGGGCACTTTTTGAATCAGAACAAACTACGTAATGCAAACTATCGAATTCAATAGTGTTTAGAACCTTTAAGATGGCAAAGAGTTCGGCCGTAAAGACACTACATACTGCGGGTGTATATATGTTTGTGTGAGAGAGTGTGTGTGTATATATGTGGTGTGTATGTGTTGAGTGTATGTGGAGTAAATGAGAGAGAGTAGAATGAGCTAGAGGTATGGTGGGATTGCTAAGCCCATCAGCTGCTCACTTCAGCTGCCTCCGCCGGCGAGTTTTATAGTAGCTACAGTTTTTGATTAAGTTACAAATATCCTGCGATTTGAACTGTTACACCACAGTATTGGGAGATCATTCCAGAATTATCTAATAGCAAACTTTTGAACATTTATTTTGTTTAATTATAAATTTCTAATTTCACATTGCAATTAACTAATTCACATAAGTTTTTTAATTATTTTTAAAAGAAAATATTTCCTCGACTCAAATTTCTAAAAAAACTATCCAAATCTAACAGATCTTAACTTTATTTAAAAATCTCTTTCAGAGTTTAAATGATTAACAGTTTATTAGATTTCATACATGTGTTTCTTATATATAAAAAGGAGGTTTAAATAAGTGGTTACCTGATATCATAAACCGTTTAAAGTGAATCATTATCTAGTTATGTTACTTTGTGTTATGCATGCTCTACTAATATTTAACAATCAGTTTGAGTAGATGTACTGTGTAAATAGAATATAGACTTGTGAATCAATAGATATCAGAGTGCTATAAAACAAAGATTGTATAAGTGGCTGAGAGATAAAATTATAACAGTTAAGCATGAATAATGTCTTTATTAGTTTAAGTGCCTGAGAAAGATGTAGGGACTGATAAGAAGAATAAATTAAATGAATAATTTCAGTGAACAGTTTCCTGTAGATTTAAGTAATTAAATTTTATTTGTAATTTCCAGAAATAAATAATGTTGTGTGTTGTTTTTTCTCATAAAAAAAATAGAATCATTTATTTATTATAGTAATTCATTATAATATTAAATTAGAGTTGTATTGCTTTTCTGTAAAAAAAACAGAAATGCCTAATTGATAGATTTATCATAATTATGACAAATTTATCTGATTAAATTTTAATTATAATTTCCGGAAATAAATACTCTTATGTCTGGTTGTTTTGTTCTCGTAAATAAATAGAATCATTTATTTATTTATTATAGTAACTCAGTATCTTATTAGATTGGAATTGCATTTCTTTTATGTGAAAAAATGAAAATGGCCAGTTGTTAATTATAATTCGACTTGAATGTTATGACATTTTTTGTTTGTTTTATTAGATGTAATGAAAAAATGATTACCGTAGAGTTCCGTTTATCTGACCTTCCGTTTAATCCAACCTAGCCTCAAAAAACAATATTTCAAGCAATTTAATTTTTTTTTTTTTTTTTTTTTTTTTTTTTAACGTGTTTAACGTCCGACTATTGTGCACACTTGGGCTAATGCAGACGGTGGGATGATATATAGCGTATGAAAATGCCAAGCCCTCGCCGGGAATCGAACCTGGGTCCTCGGGGTGAAAGCCTAGTACGCTATCCACTAGACCACCTAGGCGGCTTCAAGCAATTTAAAAATCTGTAGCGAAACCAAATGTACAATGCCTGCACGCCACTTTCGTGTCGTGCCTTCACGCTTACGTGTCACTTACGCGCTCAGGCGATGACCTATATTCTCTTCAACAAAAAGTAAGGGTCGACCACCCTTATACCTGCTCTGTTCGTTTATTTCCGTCTTTTAGTATCAATTCAGATTCGTGGAAGAATTGACATTTAGAGTGCATTCTGCATGTGTGTGTTTCGTAATGTTTCGTGAACTTTTTATTAGCTGTTATCCAAAAGGTAAACGATATCTTACTTCTCATGAGATTGCAAGATGTAGCGGCAAGAAAATGTCAAACAGTTGGTAAACAAAAAACAATTACAGTAAAACTTTTTCCGTCAAGATTGTTGATTTAATGTACTGCTCTTTATTTCTGTAGTGAGATTATGTGTGCTGTTTTATGTTTTAGTACAATACATTTAATAATAATTCAATGTTTTTTAATATAATAAATTCAATTCAATACTTTTAAACATTTTTTAATGGTTTTCCATGTAATTCAATTTCCCTGCTACTCAACCAAGCCTCACCTGGTTTAGGTCAGATTAAAGAGTCACTATTGTACATTTTTTTTGAGACACAACGTTTAAAACTGTTAAATCTGAATTGTGACCAATTTAAATTGGTCTCTATCCCAATTGGTTCATTGGCAGGGGATCTGTTGTAGATATTTGAAAGCATTGTATTTTTATTTTCATTTTTTAATGCTAGTATGCACACCTGTTTCGACTGATACACCAAACTAAATTGTATGGTTTATTCCAGATTCCTTTCTTCTCTGGCCTAGTCACTCGTACAACAGTTCAGTGTGCTTCCTTGTTACACACTGATGGTAAAGCCTGCCACGCCGTAGCCCATGAAGTAGACAGGCTCTTAATGCCACCCAAGAGCTCTATTTTAAAACTAATAGCAGAGAACCCACAGTTATCTACATTCAGGAAAATCTTGGAGGTAATTTTACATACGTCTTGTCTTTTTAATATTAGCTACTTAATGGTAAATACTTAATGGCTTAATGTAAATAATTATGCTGTCAGCTGTGATGGCATGATGGAAGCGAATTTCTAATATTGTGGTATTGTAATATCACAATATTTTTTTGTTAAACTTTTTTTGAAAATATGATTTCGACATCGTAATCAGCATTAAAATGTTTATTTTTAACAAACGATCTTTTGTCCCTAAAATGCTGTTTGGGAGCTATTAACAAAACACTGGAAAAGTGGTCCAGTTCTCACTCAATTGTGGTCAAATATCAAGTTTTATAACTTAACTCATGGCATTAAGTTTGAAGCAATAGAAATGTTCAGTGTGAAAATACAAATCCTGATCACTTAATTTGTCAAATGTTTAAAATTTGGTTTACTGACATGAATTATAAGCCCTTTTGTATTAGCAACACGTAAAAAAGTTCGTGTTGAAATGTTTTTGCACTTTTTTTGGAAAAAATCTATCAGCTACAAAGAAATGCTTCACATATGTCGTTGGTAACCCTGGTAAACTACATGAAAGATTAAGGAAAAAAACGACCTGAAGTGTGGAAGGACAAATCATGGGTTTTTCACCAAGACAATGCGCCAGCTCATTCTGCATTATCTGGCCAAGTACAGCATCCCAGTATTAGAACATCCACCTTACTCACCAGACTTTGCACCATGTGACTTATATCTGTTCCCTAAGGTGAAATCTGCATTGAAAGGGACGAGATTTGAGTCCGTGGAAGCTGTAAAAGTGAAAGCGGCAAGAGTCCTGAAGGAGTTGACAGAAGATGACTTCCAGCACTCTTTCCAACAATGGAAAATTCGCATGGAGCGTTGTAGGGATAGAGAAGGGGTTATATTGAAGGTGATAATAAGTAATTATGTATAAAATGAAAATAAAATGTTTTACAACATCGGTTTCGTTATTTAGTAGGCACACCTCGTATACTGGTCTAGAAATGCCCTAAATGCTCTATCCCTGGAAAACCGGGTTACTTTACACTGAGTACTAAGGCACAAGAGGGTTAAGGGTAGTGAAGAGTTAAACAGGCTGGCTGGACTGGGACACACCTGTGTTTGTGGAGCTAGAGCCGGCAGTAGGAGTTTCTTTGTGCCTGGTCGGGTTAGCTACTAATAGGTGGATTCATCATCAGATACAATGGCATAACCTAAGAGAGCATTCCTATAGTAAGGTGTCTTTTGAAAAAAGGATTCTCTCAGAAAAACCATAAGAGTTCAGTTATGGGGTACAGTGGTCTAAGGGTGCATCTGAACAGACTAGGAATGTACAATTTAGAAACCACATGTATGCTATGTGAAGTGGAAGGGGAAACTGCAGTCAAATAATCAGTGAGTGTGACTCTTTTGCCAGCAGAAGGCAAACGGTGTTTGTGTTTGAGGACACTGTGGCCTCCAACTAAAGGAGCTAATCAGTGGACTGCTCAAAGTCATTGAAGGAACCCGTCTGCTAAACTAGTACTCAAGGGACTTAATTGCACAATTGAGCTTTGGTCTGCGGTATCAGGTGCTATCAAATTTCATAACCTTTAAAATTAAATTATCTGTTTAGTCTGTCATTCCACTAGGTACTAATTATGTTGAAGTCATTATAGAACAATTAATTTTAAGTAACATGTCTATTGTGTAGTCACTATAAATATCATTGATTTTTTTTTAGTTTCTACGCTTACTAAGCCAACAATTATTCTGTAATTTGTTAAAAGTTATATATTCTTACAGGGGACGGAAGCTGAAAAGGATTTGGAATACCAGCTAGAGCAGCAGGCGTCCAATACTGGTGCAGGTTATACAATGCTCGCACCAAGTGACGAAGCGTTCGCTAAACTAGAAGAACAGAAGCTCAATAAACTGTTGAATGACAAAAAGTTTGCTGACCAGATTATTCGAAAACACATACTTCCAGGTAATATGATACGCTGTCATGACTGAATATTAAGTAATTAGAGTTCCAATTATAATAAGCACATGTGTTTAATAAACATAAATTGTTTTAATTAATTTCACTTCAAATGGACAGTGTTATTCCGCATTGGTAGTTAAAGTACAGTTTTGTTCTTCATACACCTGTACAAAAAGATATGCTGAATTTTCAGAAAAATCTGTTTTCAGATGTCAAAAATTAGAATCAGATAATCTGGATTCAGCTTTGGTGGGAAAAAATGAATATTTCTTTAAAAACATCCATATGACTGTAAACATTCTGTGCCGTACAGAATTAAGCATTAATTTAATGTACAAGGTGTTTCAGAAAGTAACAAGAATTTTAATTTTTTGAACAAAATATTTATTTATTCTACTACATTGATATTGTTGCCTTCAAAATAGTCCCCATTGGAGATTATGCACTTGTGCCAGCGCTTCTTCCAATCCTCGAAACACTTCTCAAACTCGATCTTTGAGATAGCCTTTAGTTCTTTCAGCAATGCGCTTTTAATGTCATCTACGGCTGTAAAACGACGGCCATTTAAGGTTCTCTTTATTTTTGGAAATAGGAAAAAGTCACACGGAGCCATGTCTGGCGAATATGGAGGCTGGGGCATCGTTATAGTACTGTTTTTGGCCAAAAATTCATGAACAAGCAATAAAGTGTGAGCTGGTGCATTATCGTGGTGCAAAAGCCATGAATTGTTTTTTCAACAAATCTGGGCATTTTTTTCGGATTGCTTCATGCAAACGGTGTTGAACTTGTAGGTAGTACTCCTTATTGACCGTTTCACCTGGTGGCAGGAACTCATGATGCAGTATGCCATGAATATCAAAGAACACATTGAACATAACCTTCATGTTTGACCACACTTGTGCCTTTTTCGGTCTTGGTGAGCCAGAATGGCTCCACTGCAATGATTGAGCCTTAGTTTCAACATCATATCCGTAAACCCATTTTTCGTCACCTGTTATAATACGTTTCAGTAATTCTGCATCGTCGTTGACTTCATTTAGTAACTCCTGAGCAACTTACATTCGCCGCTGTTTTTGTTCAAAATTCAACAATTTTGGAAAGAATTTTGCTGGCACATGTTTAATACAAAAAACATTGGAAACAATGTCATGACATGATCCAATCGATATGCCAACATCATCAGCGACCTCTCTAATTGTGATTCGGTGATTTTTCATGACCATTTCTTTCACTTTTTCCACGTTTGCATCGGTTGTTGATGTGCTGGGGCGTCTAGGGCGTTTGTCATCTTCACGGCCTTCTTGGAAACGCTTATACCACTCGTAAACTCTTGCTTTACTCATAGCAGACTCACCATTGGCCTTTGTTAACATTTCACACACTTTGTTACGCTTTATTTCATTTTTTACGCAAAATTTGATACAAATTCTTTGACCCATTTCTTTTAACAAACGAAAATCGCCGAGCTCATAAAAACATGTCTAAGCTTAGTGGCTGTTACAAAGTCAGCAATGAAAACAGGTGAAAGTTTTATCATACTTCAAGGGCATATATACCAACATAATAAAAAAAAATGTTTGACAATCGGACTCTTCAAGCCAGTGAAATTTAAAAATTCTCATTATTTTCTAAACACACCTCGTATGGAATAAGGAAAGGCAGTGAAATCAAGAGCATCAAGTTACACATCAAGCATTTCAAGAAAAAATATCTTGATATGATAAAAAAAATCGTGATTATAGAATGATTGTAAACAAAAGAAATCTATCGAAACAAATATAAATGTTAGAAAATATCATTGTATAAAACATTAACTATTAAAAACAGTCAGTGTATAGAAGCCATCATCTGCCTATCATTAATTATCAATGCTTGAATAGTGATGATGACCTTGTTGGTTTTTCACCGAGAAAAAAATTATCAATGCTCATCTCGACCTGTCCTTGTCAGTTACATTATACCACTAACTTCGATTATTGTTCTCTGGGCATGCACTAAGTTTTTTTTTAACAATGCAATCGTCTGTATACAATACATATATTCGTATTGTATATTCAGTAAATTATTAATTAATTTCATAATATAATGTTTTTTGTGTTAAATTTAAATTTTATAATAATAGTACTAAGAGATACAATTTTTAAAAGTATTTACGTATAAGTAAGGAATTAATTTTAAGGACATTTATGTACGGCATTTATGCCTCCTGTAGGTTCTTCATATTTTGTATTACATTGTATAATTTTTTGAAGGAATTTTGGAAATAAATATTTTTCCTCTAATTAAAAGATCATAACCATACATATATAAAAATTTAATGCTGTAAACCGTATGGTTGCAACCACAACCATAAGATTCATCTGTTCCACTTCTGTAAGCATCTGAAAAAACTATGAACAATTCATTATTTACAAATTTTTGTATGTTAGTGAAACCTATCAGTCTTGGTATTAGTTTATTTAAAAAAACCAGACAATTTAATAAAGCGGAAGGGTTCCGAAATAATTAATTTCGGATTATTGATGCTCTGCTGTAAATTTTGGGCCCCCACAGGGGGGTGCAGACTAGCTGTACCTATTGAGAGGATTTATACGTCCATCACAGTAGCCGAGCTTAACACACACTTACACTTACGACTTTAACACTTTACACTCACACTTATATTTAGGGAGATGATAATAGCTTCAATGTGCTTTTCGCCTTAAAATAACAACAACAAAAATTTAATTTTGGGAATGATTTGGTATACAAATAATAATTGATTAATTAATTATGACAAATAAGAAGTAGTTATAATTGGTATTATTTATTAATATCTCTGGTAAGCTCACACAATTCGTACAGTTTACATACATATCAAACTCGTTTTTCAACGGTAGTTTACTAATAATAGAAATATTTTTGTCGTTCGAAAAGCTCTATGTAAAATGTGCATACATAATAATGTGCTCACAACGTTATGCTTTCAATAATAACTTTGTTGCTAAATTTTCAGAACCATTGTGTTGTTCCGGCGTCTCAGTTTCCCCTTGGCCTTTCACTAACACTGTACAGACACTTCAAGGACGCAAACTAGATGTCAATCGTAACAGAAACAACCAGGTTATGTTTGGCTCCAGTGTGGCCACTGAGTGCGATGTTATTGCCACTGACGGTATCTTACACGTTGTTGATAAAGTAAGTGTTTGGTTGTACTATTTTAAGTGGTAAAAGTTGAAAAGAAACGTAATTTTTCGCAGTAAATTTGTTTTTTATTGCAGTTTCATACTTCTATCGCGAAACTGAAGTATGGTGATTAAAGAAGCAGTAATTAGGTGAAACAATATGATGCTGTGTTATGAAGTTATCAGATGGGAAGCTGTGAGACAACAAATATCTTATACTGCCGCTGTAGTTTCACCAATTCACTACTCTACCATTCCTTGACCATATATCATCTGCCACAGTCAAAGACGACAAATTTTTGCAAACAAAAAATTATAATCATTGGACACAATGTTGTACATAAACAGAATTTTTTGTAGCCAATACTTTGTTTTGTTTTGTAACAATTAATTAGTTTTTTTATCGTACCTGCTCGGTTTTATGTCTTTGAATCTTATTGGTGTGACTATCCTGAAGCATGTGTGTTGTTTGTGATATGAGGTTCTGGTAACTCATGCAGTTTTGATAACTTTCCTAGGGCTCGGTGGTCGAGATAACTGGTCAGTCTGCTGTTTTTGAAAAGCACATCTCAAAGTTGTTAGTTCTAGCTACAGTTAATACCTTTGCTACATCGTTACCATTAACACTTACCCCTTTTACTCATTAGTCAAACTGGCATAATAAAGCATTGATGTTAAAAAAAATGTTATGGAACCAAAAATAAAAATCATGTATCATGTTTTCTCTTGATTTTTTATTTTTAATTACGATAATTTGTTCAAAAACACAACAAATTAACATAGCTTAACAATAGTTTTTAGTCTATCAGCTGTACAATGAAATCAGCTGATTATTTACAAATTAATATAACAACTGATCTTTTAATATAATTACCAAAATTAAATTAATGATTCATTCATATACTTAAATCGGTCAAACTTCTTTGTACTTTCAATAGTGGTTATGATACGCGCCTCTCACACACACAAAGTCCCCGGTTCAATCCCAGACAGGAACACAGGAAATTTTTAATTATAATTAATTTAATGAGACATTCAACGCACAAAATATAATGTTGTATATCAATAAAAACATGTTTCTTGCATCACGCATCCCGCAAAATCCAGCATCACAACCAGCCCTAAAACATGATACAGTGGTATCTCGACATACGAGTTTAATTCGTTCCGTAACCTTGCTCGTATCTCAAAGCAGTTTTCCCCATTGTAATTAATTGAAATGCCATTAATCTGTTCCAGCTCTCAAAACACCACCTTAGTTGTTTTTGTTGTGTTTTTTAATAAGAAAAATGTATTTACAAGAAGAATAATTTATTTATAAATAACAAATACATATTCTAAAAAAACATAATAAAAGAAAAAGTGAAGTGTTTAATTGTCGTCACTGGTCTTCACTTTTTTCGTAACGCTTTGCTCATTTTCACCTGCAGATCGTTTAAAAAAACTGTCCAAGGAGTTTTGTTTCTTCCTCTCTTTTAGGATTTTGTGGAAATGAGTTAGGCAAGTTTCGTTGAACAACTCCGATGCACGACCAGTTACAACTTTTTCGGGGTGATGTTTATCCACGAACTCTACAACTTTCTCCCACATTCCCAAGATCTCCTTTATATCTCTTGTAGAGATAACCTCCTCCATCTCTGGCTCCTCTTCAAAACTAATTTTGAACCACCGTATGCTGCTGCGCATGTAGATCGTGTAACTCCTTGGTTGTCAGCTCCTGAGACTGTTCCTCGACGAGTTCGTTCACATCTCTCTCATCCACCTCCAGACCCATGAATTTTCCTAGAGAAACAATCTCCTCTACCACAGACACATCGGGTTCCAATCCTTCAAAGGCCCTTTCAGCTACAGCTTCAGGCCACAGCTTCTTCCATGCAGAGGTTAAGGTCCTTGTTGTAACACCCAGCCAGGTATGATCAATAATTCTTAGGCATATCACTATGTTAAAGTGGTCCTTCCAGACTGTGTTCCTTCCAGACCACCTTCTTAAAATGGTGTGCACACAGACTGAGATCTAATCTGAGGTGGGAGAAACTGTTAGACGCTGCACACGACACCAACATGCACCCCACTTGATGGGGTCATGTGCAGCGGTGTAGTGTGCGATTCCTCTTAACTCAAATCTTGCTCTCATCTCAAAGCAAAATATCGCTCGCTCGGCGGCTCGTATCTCAAAACACTCGTATAATGAGGTACCACTGTATGTGTTAAAACAAATTTCCTGATTCATTTGGAAATGAGTTAAACCAAACTTTATGAAACTCTAGTGCGACAAATTTTCTCCTAAATATTATATTTTTTATTTATGTTGTCAACTCACATTGTAGGTCTTTTTTTAATGCAGAACCGATATAAATAACAACATTCTTTCTCCTTTGTAAGAAGACAAATGACATTCCGTTCTGTACTAAAAGTTTGCTGAACTACAGTCATCGATCAGCTAAAACAGATAAATACAACTCATCTACTTTGACAACAAAATTGTTCAAGGTTCTACTGTACCGCTTATTAATTTTCACGACATTGTGAAAGACATTTTTCAGCAAAGCAAAAGCAGTACCTCTGCCATGATATCACGCTTCTGTCGCTGTTGTAGTGTGAAAAGAACGTCAAGGTTTTATACAAATGACTATAAAAGTTTCTTGCTAATTTTACAGTATTATTGATTTTCTGCAAAATTATATTACAATCATAATTATAATTATTTTCTTTTTAAATAATTTTTGTGTTTAAACTATACTGCTTTGAGAAAACCAGTAATGCAATTTTAGTAAGCAGTTATTTATTTCCAAACAATATCAAGTTTCTTCTAATTTATTGAGTTATTTAATTGACATAACTAAGGTGGCTTAATCTATATAAATATATATATATATATATATATATATATATATATATATATATATATATATATATATATATATATATATATATATATATATATATAAAGGAAATGTCCTGACTGAAATGTCCTGATCAACGTACAGCCCAAACTATAAAACCTAGAGACTTGAAATTTTGAGGATACCTTCGTTTTAATATGTAAGCACCTATTATGAAAGGATTTTGCAAAAAATTGATTTTAACTCCATTAAACTACTTACCCAATGCAAATTTAATAAACAACATACAGCCAATACTATTATAGCTAGAGACTTGAATTTTCAAGGTACATTCTTACAACAATGTCAAGATGCTCTAATAAAGGATTTTTAAAAAATGTGATTTTAACTCCATTAAACTACTTACCCAGTCCAAATTTAATAATCAACATACAGCCAATACTATTATAGCTAGAGACTTGAAATTTTCAGGGTACCTTCTTACAACATTGTCAAGATGCACTGAAAAAGGGGTGCACTGAAAAACAATTTTCCAGTATGCAACCCCTAACGAGGTAAACATGAGGTACAACAATTTTTATTGGAAAAAATGTTTTTCTCTGACCTTCTTAAAACGTAACATAGTCACTCTTAAGTACTAAAATATATTTTTCACCTTTTCCCCAAAACGAATCCCCTAAAGAGATTGAAAGATGGTATAAAATATAAAAAAGGGGTACAATTTTGTAGTGAAAAATATTTCTTTTTTCTTATATTCTAGAAATATGCTATGAAACACATATTTCAACATTTTTCTGAATTCATCCCCTAAAAGAATAAAAATGGAAAAAGAGTTATCATGGGAGAAAAAAGAGTGTTTGCATTCGAGAAAAATATTTTTTTTACCAAATTTTCTTAAAAGTAAACAAAATATTTTAAAACACAAATTATGATACATGCAATTCAGTATTTTTCCCCGAATTCATCCCATAAAAGGACAAAAATATAGAATAGGTATAAACGGTTGTATTGGACAAAAATATCCTTGATCAGATTTTCTTAAATTCGAATGGAACATGTTTGAAGACAATAAAACAACATATTCAGGTTATAATATTTTTTCATATTCACTGTAAAATAATCATGAACTTAGACGATCACGCTTTTATTAATATATTTTTTTATGTTTCTAAATTATTACATTACTGAAACAGTTTAAGTTTCGTGGGCGAAGCCGCTACGGGTAATGCTAGTTGGAAATAATTTGCACAACAAACTACTTTATTTTTTGCTACTGTTAGGTATCCTTTTGTTTTTCCAATATAGCCTCAAGCTGAAATAATAATAATAATTTAAATAATAAATTTCTGTTATTTCAAGTTTGGAATATGACTTAAGTTATAAATCTTCATTAAAAAAAAAATCAATAGGATTTTTTTTTATCAAATAATTATGAGAAAACATTGTTTTTGCAATGTTTATTATATATCTAATAAAATACACTTGAAGTGGAAATTGCATGCACTCTTCTTGTAACATATGGAAGTATTAATGAAATTCCTAAGTATAAGTAAAATAGGAGAAAAATAAAATATAATTAGTCGTTTCTCTTAAAATATTTTTTAATTATATAAATAATTTTTTTTCAGGTTTTCATTCCTCAAAGCACACGAGCTAAGCTAGGAAATGTTATCTTTGAAACACCGGGTGAAAAAATCGCACTCATCGGAATTTAAAGAGTAACTGGATATATATTAATAATTTGACTGATAAAGTAATTTATTATATTTAAGCAATGCACTAAAATATAAATAGAAGAGGATAAAACAGTGTTTTGTATTTTTAAAAGTATTATATACGAAATATTGTTAGCTAAGTTTTAAAAAAGTATTGTGAGGTGCAGATAATTACTTGTGATACGAGATTTATGTTATGATAATTTGAAGTTACTGTAACAAAATTTTATAAAACACATTTTCTTGTAGCTTGTATTTTATTTACTTAAAAATTTGTTATCCTATTTATTCCTTTTCCATACAATTTTATTTGAGTAAAAATTTAAAAAATTATAAATATTGGTGTATGTTTCTTGTGTTTATCCATTGTTTTCAAGTTGTACCATTTTACTAAGCGTAAGTCAGTTTCATAGTTTCAATTAAATTTGTGTAAAAATAGGACTTGAGTCCTGCAGTTAGTGATTTGTACATTTATTTGTAGACATAAACAAAATATATTTTAAACAATTCAAGGAGTGATATATAATCATAACATAAGGATTTTTAAAATATGCATAATTTTTTTAACAAATTTCTTTTGGAAAATAAGTTAAAAATGGCCTACTGTAAAGAGATGGTATGATGATGATTTGGAACTGGAGGTAGCTTTGATCAGAACTTTAAAGAATGTACTGATCATTTTTACAAGTCATCAGAATGTAACTCTAAAACAAATAAAAAGATTTATTACATAACATTATTCAAAACTGTTCGTTTTTGGCAATTTTTTTTTTGCAACAAGGATACAGCAGAATACCATCCATGATTATTGCATTTTTGTAAGCTGCTAGGAAGTAGGTCCTAAATAATAAAAGTTATACAGACATCACTCTATAATTCATAAAACTTTTTAAGTACTGAGACACTGAACCCTTGAAAAACTCAATAAGTTGTACAAAAAAACACATTTTGGTCTCTTTCTCATTTCGTACTGAGGAAGCTCGATGTCCACTTTATAATTCTTACTAAGTCCAGCCTTCATCTCTATAAATTGTACTAATTGAGTAGATTCATACTGCATATACATAACATTGTTTATTTGTTGTATAGTAAACCTGTACTGTAATCAACAACCTGTAACATACTCATTTGAAATATATTTACTTACTGATAAATAATGCTCATCTGTCATGAAATGGAGAAGTAATGTAATGTCTTAAGAATGTCAGGAGCCAGCGCCACAGAGCTGGTGCACTGACAGACTGTACTGTTAAACAGTAACGACATTGTATTTGACCACACAGATTAAAGGCAGTAAGACAGTAAATGTTTAGTAAATAAACAATAATAGAGGCCTATTTATTGAACATATCAGGTGTCAGTCAGTTCGTAAAGAAACTATTCAAGTGCATTATCATTTCAGTAGAGCAGGCATTACTTGTTAATCATGATAATGAGTGTTAAAATATAAGCATCTTTCTCTCGCGGACAAAAAAATTATTGTACGAATTAAACTGTACTATAAATTGTTGTTAAATAAATACGCACTTGATTTTGCAAATTTTCCGTTTTATCAACCTTTATATTTTGAACTCTTTATGTTTTGCCACTTTCAATAATTCAATTTTTTTCCTCGTCCCTTCAAGTACGAATGATAACTGTAAATAGAATAACTTTCTCTCTGGCATAGAATGTTTTTGTACCACCCAAGAGGCACACATAGCTTAAAATGTATGCTATGCCAAGAACCCAACTTCAAGATGAATAAGGATCAAATGTTCAATTGACTGGACTCTGAAAATATTCTCTCAATATAAGCCAATTAATTATACTGGTATGCACAAAAGCTAATGCACTGGAAGCCACAAAGCTAAGAGAGAAAAAATAAAATGACCAAATTAAAGTAAAAAATAAATACCAAATGTAAGGTATTTCTGTTTTTGTTATATTGTCTAAGATACAGAAGTTTGTATAATGTCTTACAGTGTTTATTTTCCTCCTTTAACCTTGGTACTGACTGCTGTTTCCTTGACAGGCTAAAATTTTTGCACAAGTTATGTTCCTCTCATATCGAATGGCCAGCAGTACTAGTCATGTTAAAAACCCTCAAACAGGATGGCCAACAGGACTGACAAGATTTTTTAGTCAATATTATTCAAGGTTTTTTCTTATTTTCACAGTTATTGTAGCAGTCAGTTCTCACTGCATCTCCTCCCCCTCCTATACATAGTCCTCTAATGCTGTAGCCCATCTCCCCACTCAATAAAAAGATTTAGATTTATAACATATTAAAAAATAAGCGGGTTATTATAATATAAGAAGTACTTGCAAGCAACACTATGTTTTAATATTTCAGTCTGTAGGCCAGCACCAAGAGCAATATCATATGTTCTTGTTTTCTAAACAGCTGGTTATTTTTATTGTTTTAATTTTTTGAAGGTTATAATAAAATTCAATATAACTTGCTGTCAAGAATATTTATTGTATTATTATAAAAAATTAAATACTATAATAGGATGAAAAAATAAATGTGTATATAAAATTTAAAATATTTTGTTAAATGATTTTTTCCTTGCCAGTATGAGACAATTTTCAATGCACATTTGAGAAATTTTTTACAGATTTGCAAAACAAAAAAATTGTGTGTTCCTTTGTCCAGCACTCCTTATAATTATTTACACTTTGTTTGAAATTTGAGGCTTTAACTATGTTAAGCATAAGGTTTAAACCCACTACAGATCTTTATTACTCACTGCTGGTTTTAATCTTTACAGGCCATTTACAACTGAAATTTTACTCATTTAAATATATCCTTTGTATATAAAAATCAAAACTGGTAGTGAGTTTTCAAAATAAAGTTTTTATCTTTATGGTTATATAGTGGGTTAAAACTGTTATTTATTTATAAACCTTATTATTTAAATTGCATTTGTAGTTTATAAATCACAAGTAAGGAATCAGTGTTATTGATCAGAAAATTTTTTCAATAACTACAATATAGCACATTCAGTTTAGAGAGTTCAGTGTTTAGTTGACTAAAAAAACATCCAACTGAGCATATATCATTAGTGACCAGCAGCTTGGTGGTTGATGTGGTAAGACACTGTTGAAACTGTATACCTCAAGTTTGTGGGTTCAAGTCTTGCAGTTACTATCAAAAGTTTTACCCTTTCCATTAAGGCTGATCCTTCATGCTCTTTAGTCTAGTATAAAGTATTGACCACAGATTATATAGAACAAATATGGTATGGACCTTAACCAAGAAAAATATTTGGCTATAACAACTGTTTTGCCAACATGAGAGGATACTGTAGTACCAAAATGAAAAATACACTATCTGACTACAAAGTGTGCAAATTAAAATTATATATTACTATAACCTGACAGAAATTTACTACATTGCACTTTCTAGAAGTCTAAGTTACAATCTGATTTATTAAAATATTACTAGCAAAACAATTTTGTAAATAACATTTTTTAACTCAACATACACTCAAAATGGAACAACTCAGAACTTACGTTTTTATGAAAATAATAGTTTAAGACTTCTAGTTTGTTCGGATTTTTTATAGTTCACAAATTTTAAATTAACCGCCATTCATGAAAATAATTTTGATTTTATACTCTTATATATTACCGGTAATTTATTGAAACTTGAAAGTTGCAGACCTAAGCATTTATTGTAATTAATTATGCTTAATAACTACGCAATATTTTATTTACCGTACACATAATCCGTAGTTATGCTGTAGAGTCACGTTGATCAAAATTTTCATTTTTTATACTATGCACACAATAGAATTTTGTTAGTCATGTTTACAAGCAAAAAAATTGTGAAGGTTGGCTGCCTTGTGTACATCGCACATTCTGAGATTCTGTCGGTCTGTTCTGTTTTGAGGTTTATCGGTTTATCAGAAACAAATGGAAAGTTAATGCTAAGCGTCTTTTACATTTGATCATTTAATTATAGTTTTAAAAGTGATTTACTTATATGGTTACTATTTTACTTAGAACATTTAGTGAACTGTCAGTTTCGGCTGATATTGTAATGTTTGTGTTTAGGGAGACTTAATAACTTGATTTCTCAACAAGTGACGTAACTCAAAACGTTTATTTGGCCTCGTAATATTATAGTTTAGTTTTAGAGTTAAGTAAGTAGAATATTTCACATTATGATTATTAAATATAACTATATGTTAATGTTTTGTCTTATGGTTAAAAGCAATTATTTTAAAAAATCGGCATGGACAGAAGACCTTAATAGTGGCCTAAATGAAGAATGGCCTTTGGATAAGTTTTGTAAATTGTACAGTAGAGTGTTGTGTTTACGTTTTATATTTACGTTAGTCCGTGTTCACAGTGAAATATGTTTTAGAGCCTTCACTTAATCTTTTTTTCAAGTTTACATTTCATCAGTGGTTTGGAGAAAACTGAAAAATGCTGCAGTATAGGTTTACCTAGGGTACTTTGTCTTATTTGGATTTATTTTAAATATTTTCTTGACATGTTTTCTTTTTAATTATTAAATCGAAGTTTAAAATCAAAGTATACTTGTTAATTTTTTAATTTATTTAAAAGAATAAAAGTGGATTAGGCTAATGTGCCTAATCCAGAGAGAAAGCTGAATTTCAGTTGTAAAATAAACTTTTTTTAATCTTTGGAATACAGTACAGTAATTTAATATTTCCTTCAGCAATAGCAATTTAATTTCTTAGTCAATTTCAAAAATTATTTTATGTGGTAGACCTATCACATATTTAGAAAACAGGAGATCCAGTCATCTTAATTGGTTTTTCTACAATTTTCTCTGAAAGTAATAGGCCTACTTTCGCTTTTTTTATAAAATGATCAAAATTAGTATTTACATGCAGTGTAGGTTTTTTTTGAAATAGTGATTTTTGAATTTTTAAAAAATTTTATACCTTATCTAATTAACATTTATTCATCCGCGGAAAATAATTTTTTTAAAGATTATTTACGATTTTAGGCCGGTTTTTATGGAACTATATTGTGATGCCATTGCTGTTTACATTGCATTAAACATATTAAATTTTATACACGGATTTAATGGTCACGCACGTTATTTATTAACAGTGATTATGCATGTTATATATTTTGACAGACATTAATAAATTTTTTTTCATTGGTTCGTTGTCATAATGAAACATTGTTAAAATACCATCTGTTATTTGTAAACTTCGTGATTTGCCTCTTTTTATGTTAGGTTCACAATCCAACTGTTTGAGTTAGATCATTGAGTATTTTTTAAATGGTTTTTATTGTTTGAGCGATCAAAAAAACATTGCCTACAAGATAACTAGTTCAGTTAAATAGTTTTTTACCCAATGCCTTGTCAGTTAGGTGATCGAGTATTACTTTTACTATAAAAAAGTGTTTTTATCATGAAACAACCTTATAAGTTAGGTTCACCACCTAACAACTGTGTTGGTTAGGTTGAGTATTTAAAAAATAAAAATAAAGGTGTTTTTGTCACCCAACAACTGTGTAAATTAGGTTACCACCTAACAACTGTGTCAGGTTATTGAAGAAAATATAAGGATTTTTTAATCGTTTTAGTGATCAAAAACACGTTACCTACTTTCTCGCAATAGCATTTTTGAGGTTATGCAATTATGCATGTCTCTTTTATTTTTGATTTTTATCATACTTCCCTTGCTTTATGCATTTTTACTGCAGCATTTCAGTAAAAAAAAATATCGAAAAAGGCAGAACAGGCTACACTGCATTTTTATCTTTGGTTTATTGCTTTTGGGCAAGTAATAAAGTGTTTTAGTAAAAAAATTAACGAAAAATCAAAAACAACCTACACTGCATATTGAGCAACATTTTCTTGGTATTCTCGAAAGTTGATAGTGAAGAAGTCTACAATAGCAATTTTTAAAAATCAATAATAGGCCTAATAGATTGTATATTGAAACTGTTTATTGCGAAACAGTAGATTTATGTAAAAAAATAATTTTTGTTAGGTCCTATGTAATTATACTTTTATAACATGCACTACACTTTTATTTTTTTATTACATTACACACCGCCCATTTGCTAAATTTATTAAATTGGGCTACATGAATAACTGAGCAAGTGTAAAACAAAGAACTTGACAAGATAGTGATAACCAAAATATGAAAAGAGTTGAGTTAATGTAATTAATAGTAGACTAGACTAATGATATATAATCAATCAACAAGATAGCATTAACCTATAAATTTTGTAAATTGAATAGGCTTTCTGTAATATTAAAATGTGTGAGTGTTTTTTAACTATAACAAACCTAACCTAACAGATCTTACGAGATATGAAGAATAGATTTTCAAAATAATAGTATTGACACAATAAATTAACAATAAGTTTTATTTTTAACTACTGTTAACCTAACCCAATGTGGATTACATTAGAAATGCTACAAATTAATGAGTAACATATTTTGCTTAACGTCGTTATTGTATAGGTCCTAGATAGGTTTCCGTACTTATTTCACCCAGTTACTAGATTGGGTTCATTTGATAATACTTTTTTAATTTTAAATGGTTTTAAGTGTTTTATGTTGAGAATAACCTAAGTCGTTATGCTACGTATATTATTTACTATTAAAAACTCGTTATTTTTGCCATAATTTGGTACAATTTTAATATAAAATATAAATCAGGTTTCTATGGTCAATTTCCATTAACTATTGCAATCAGTCTTTCTTCTTCTCTTCGTTTCACCCTCTTTGGGGTACGCTGAATTAATCATTTCTTGCGCGCTGTACTTTTCTTTGTTCCCAGTAGCTCTTCATTCTTTCCGATCTTCTTTTCCTCTCCTCTTCTGAAATGATAGCTTTAGGTTTTATTTTGGCTTTATCTTGGAATCTTATTCTTTCGTCTTTGGTAATTATCTTAGCAGTTTGGTCAAGCAATGAATCTTCTGTAATTTTTAATTCTATTAGGTCTTTTTCAATTTCTTTAAACCAGTTCGGTTTTGTTTTACGATTATGGAAAAAATCAAACACTTGTTTCGTTAATCTATTAGAGTTCATTCTAAGAAGATGGCCGTAAAAATTTATTCTCCTTTTTCTCGTAGTATCTGACAATTTTTCAATTTTCTTGTAGAGAGCTTCATTTCTTATATATACTACCTTATTATCCTGAAATTTTGTTCCTATAATTTTTCTTAAGATTTTCCTTTCCGTTATTTCCAGCTTTTCTATCTGGCCTATGCGATTCATGGTTAATGTTTCTGCTGCGTTAAATGAATTTCCCAACGGCGGAGAGAGCGGAAGAGCTACCTCCAGGATTTACAATCTTGGTTGTATCACTGTGACCTTTGGGTTACTCAAAATATAACTTTCATTATTCATGGAAATGTGTGATGTGAAATTTGCAGTCATATATATATATATATATATATATATATATATATATATATATATATATATATATATATATATATATATATATATATATAATATATATATATATATATATATATATATATATATATATATATATATTTACCTAGATCCACCTATTGTAGTCCATCTATCAAAATACCATCAATTGTAGTCCATTTTAAGCACTATATATTTCTGAAGCCTGATGATAAATGATAATAACGGTTTGGGTCCAAGTACAAAATATACCTTTCAGTCTTGAATTTCTTTTTCACGAAAAAATATTCAAACAGTTTTTTGTAATTGCATCTGTCACCTCCCAATCAAATGTGGTCCACAACCATTGTCTGACACCAGGTATCAAAACACCCTTGAATGTGGTCCCACTCGCGTATCATTTTACATTTGATTGTGGGCCAGAGCGACAAGTAGTTATATACCCTAATTGTGGTCCGCCTGCAGTGTTGCCAGATTTATTTTGTATATTGATAAAGGCCTGCTTAGCTTCCAATGCAACATTCGACTCTTTGCGTATGGGTTAGTAAAAATATTATTATTTATTATTCTGAAACATACGATCTCTTGTTGTTTCTTCACCATTTTTAGTAGTTTATTGGCAACACTAACCCTAATAAAATTGTCCGAATGTATTTTTGTCTATCAGCAACAGAATTACTTCTCAAAATGAATAATTTCAAGTACGCTGGAAATGGCCATATTGTTAACAATTGATTTTGGCCAGTGAGCACCGAAATAGAAATGATGAAGATGTTTGGCTCAAGGCTAATCGAGGCCGGAAAACGATGTCAACCCTAGTGGCGTGTGATGTCGCTCCAGGAACAATAACCCGAAACTAATTATATGCCAAAAACAAACATACGTAATGTAATGATATTTACAAGAAGTCTTTTGGAAATTGATTTAAAATAACCTAGGCTATTGATATTACTCGGTTACAGGCTAGTTGTTGAAGAAAATAGATAAATTAATAACATTTGATAATATTTGAAGGTAAATTGAAATAGATAAAATAACTATTTGGATAAAATAACTATAGACCCTAATATAAATCAAAATTGGAAAGTAATAAATGAAGCCGAACTTGTTACCAAAAATAAGTTAATAACCTGCATGTATTGATTAGTATTTAATTAAAATTATTATTTAAATTATTTAAATAAATTAAATTATTTATTTAATTATTTATTTAATATTTAATTAGTAAACCTAATTTGCAATATTTGCAGGCATTTGCTAGGTATTGCAGTAACCTATAACTAGAAATATTTATAATAAATGAAAATAAACTATTAATTAAAACACAAAAACATATTCAACATATAACAATATACTTGTATTTTGTGACATGGTATTCAGTTAATTAGTAGTTCTGTGAACTGTAGGTCTCAATCAGTATGGGTCAAAACACAAACATTAGTTGTGTTATTATGTAAACACCATTGACCTTTAATGTTTTTCAAGACATTAAAATTACCTAAAGTTATTAAAATTGCAGATTTAGAATACCTTTATTTTCATAAAATCACCTTTCGCTTGATACCCCACTTGATAGGTTTCAAATAAAAAAATATATCCTGGCCCATATACTGGACCGCCAAGCAGCGATCGTGCATTTTTGGTCTTCAATTTTTTTTAATGCACATTGACTCATATTTTATTCAAGTAATGAATTTCAAAGTCTAACAACTTTTTTAAAAAATATAATAAAAATTACGAAAATACAAAATGTTTGTAAACCATGCCCCTGACACATTAAGGAGTCCAAAATATTACTGACCGTCATCATGCGGCTCATGGCACTGAAGTTTTTAAATTTGGAATGTACTAATCAAGATCTTTGGTTTGAGACCCTAATTGATTGATTTCAATTTTAAAAATTTCAACCTATATTTTGGGCCGCTAAAATGAAATCTTACATTTATGAACCTTGAATTTTTAAAATGTGTAGTAATTGATATTTTACTGAAGTAAAAAAATTCAAAGCTTAACAAAGCTTTGTAAAAAGATTTAAAAATATAAAAACAAAACTGTCCTAATGGGTCTCCTGCACTCTAGAGGCACCAAATCTCTAATTTATTTGAATTTCAATGCTAACTAATTATTGAAAAGATGAAAAAGTTAAAGAAAATACAAAAATATTAGTCATGGGGCATTTAGCGCTTCAAGGAGCTAACATTTGTTAAATTTGGATTGTACTAATCAAGACCTTTCGTTTTATACCCCACTTGATAAGTTTCAAAGAAAAGAAAAATATTTTCCGCCCATAATTTGGATTATCAAGCAGCCACAGCAATTTTGGGACTTAAAATTTTTATGTATGTAGTGGCTCATATTTTACTCAAGTACTTAATTTCAAAGCTCAACGACTATTTGTTAAGAAGATAAAAATAATTTACGAAAATTGCAAAAATGACCCCCATGGGACCCCTGGTGTACCAAGGGAGTCCAAAAACTAATCAGCAAATGCCCTTCATGTCATATACGTTTTTACCAAATTTCGTAAAAATCGGACAAAGTGTTCAAGAGTAATCACGTAACAAACAAACAAACCAAAAGCAAGATCATCGAGTTAAAATATAGACCTCACTTCCTTCCCGTCAACAAATATATTCAGAAATTAAACTAAAATGGATCTATCCTATAAAGAAGTATTGAACAGCTGTGTTCTAGTACATTGAAAATCTAGCGTAAGAAGTAGTTTATCTATGAACTGGTATATTTTTAGTAAATTGATTTAAACGGGAAAAGTAATGTATCTATGTGATAGTTATAAAAGCTCTTGAAACGTCCTTACAGCATATAACAAACATATAAGAATTAAATCATATAAAAATTATGATGTTAATTATTACATTCAATCTACAAGCCTAAACTATAAAACCAGTCCTGGAAAGTAAAGTTAATAATCACAAGTGTGTTAATAGATTGTATATCTTAATTGAAAAGAGTGTCTTCATTTTTTTAATAGAAATGTGACAGCTGGAAAAAAATAACTTTGGTAAATTAAATATATATGCAAATGCTTGAATTATCCCTGTTGGCTTAATAACAATTTGTCTATGGTCGTATATTTTTTCCTATTATTTATTTTTTACTGGTACAAATTTCCCATAGAAGGTAATAAATTACCTGTATACGGCATGGCACAGTTTAATACAAAACAATCATACATAGTTTATCTTAAAAATGAAACCAAAAACCTAAATCCAAACCAAATTCCAAGACGTACATTACCTTAGAAACCACAACCAATAACTTATTTCAATATATCTATATAATTCTTTCCAATTAATGACTATGGTAACGATGCATTTGGAAGCAGCCATTTTTTTTCAATTTATTTTTAGTGTGTCCTTACTTACATTGAAATAGCTTTTAGGTCATTTGTTAGTCTATTAAAATACATAATAGCTGTGTTTATATTCTTTTTGTTTACCAGGTTCTTTATATACAGTAGGTATTTGTATAGACTTATGCCTTGTAATACTGTTACTATTTATGAATTCCTTGCTTAAATTATAATAATTTCTTAACAACGCTGTCAAAATATAACTCTGATTTACGTTTAGTATATGTTTTTGAAATTCAGCATCATTACTTATTATTTTTAACATCCTTTTTTGTAAATTATATAATGGCAAGGAGAATTATAATATGCTCCCAGCCTATTATACCATATGTGGCAATACTGTTGAAAAGCCCATAATATATTTTAATATAGTTTTACTTGACATAATCTTTTTTAATTTAACAAACACATATGCCAAATACTTAGTTCTATTACGTAAATTAATTATATGATCCGTCCATTTCTTATATCTATTAAAGAAAACACCTAAATATTTAGTACTATGAACATTTAAAAAAATTATTATTTAAAACTTATTCCTAGTGCTAGTGGTAATGTTGGTACACTATTTACAAAAGTTACATATACAGTTGTTTGAATTAAATATGCTTGAATTATCTCTTTTGACCAATAGCCTTGAATTATCACTGTTAGTCAGTATTAATAATAAATTTAATAATAGCTTAACCATATATCCTGATTTAGCTCTTGGTTACCTTCTGACCGTATATACTGTTTTAGCTGTTGGTAAATAAAATCGAATCTGACACAAATTAATTTCTCCAATCGTACATGCTTATTTAGCTATTGATCACTGATATATTGTCAATCACTGATATAATCAATAGCTATTGATTACTGAATATATTACTTAATATAGATTTTTACTCAAATTAATTTTTCCAATCGTACATGCTGATTCAGCTGTTGGTCAGTAATAATAGAAAGTTTATTACTATTATACCTCTGGCTTAAAAGTTTTTTTTTTAAATCCTATGACCGTACATGCGAGTTTTGCTGTTGGCCATATGAACCCATCTCAATAGTAAACCTAAATTTAAAAACGCCAACGAACCAGTAACCCGAGATTAAGAAGATATATTTCAAATGAAAAATAATTCAATAAATTCAAATTTAATCTTAAACAATTTTATTAGTACAAATAACTTGAAACAAATATTAAATAAAACAAAATATATTATAAATTGACGTACAAAATGAGACAATAAAATAAAATAATAGTTCAGTACATCAATACATGAAATGTACCAAGGAGCTTTTCAAAATCAATAATTTTTCCACTTTTTAAGAAAAGGAATTTAAATGGTGTAAGTAACTGCAGAGGAATATCCTTTGCTGACAGCATTTCTAAATTGTTCACGGGGATGCTGCTTAAGAGACTGGAGGAATGGGTTTTGAATAATGAAGTACTAACCGAATTTCAGGCTGGTTTTAGGAAGTGTTATAGTATTTGTGATAACATTTTCAGTCTTACAAATATTATTAGGTTGAAGGTAAAAGAAAAAGGTGAAAACTTTACTGTTGTTTGTGGACTTCAAGGTGGCGTTTAACTCTCCAGTCAGACAATATGTGTACTATAAACTTTATTCTACGGGTGTTTGTAACAAATTTCCAGAAGTCTTGAAGACTGTAGTCTATATATGGATACCGAGACCAGAGTGTGGACCTGACAAACAGTTTTAGAACAGGGATATGTATTAACTCCTCTGATTTTTTCCCTTATATTTGAATGGCATACATTTTTGAAGCTTTTGGAAGGTGGTGTTCTTGTAGCAGATGTTAAAATAAGATGTTTATGCAGATGAGATATGATTGTGATAGCGGATCATCCGGGAGTATTGCAGGCTATGATTGATAATTTAGCGAAATACTGCAGGCTTTGGAGTTTGACATTGAACCTGTTTGAAACAAAAAAAAAGAATTTCATTAGGAAATTAATGAAATTCTTAAATATACTTTATTAAAAATATTTTTAAAATTATTTAAAAATAATATATTTCAAATAATTTTTTAAAACATTATTATTAAGTAATATTAAGAAACAATTTTATTGTTTTTCTAGGATAGACTAGGATAGAGTATGAGGGTAGGATAATTGAACTTTTGAATTGAATAGTAAAAGATTTTGGCATCAACTTTAAAACAACATTCTTTGCTGTTCAGTAACATTAGTGCTAAACCTTTCAAATTAGTTTTTTAAATGAGCAAACAAATAAATTTCACTTACTTCACTTAGTAATTTAGATGGGCCTCCAGAATGGGTTTGTTGCACTACAGAAATAGTTGAAATAGAAAATCCACTTTTATTTCTCCGACGGCAATCTGCAAGAAGTTCTGCACCTTTAAGAAAGAAAATTACAGTTGTCTCATTAGTCTCATAAATCTTACTGTCTACCATCTTAATGAAAAAAAAAAAATTTTCATGCTGATATGTTTTTATAAGATGCCAAAAATATTATCTCTCCTAAAACTTGTTGCTTAACAAGAGTATTTATTGATATCAAGAGTCCGAGCTGTGCTTATTTAGAGCATTTCCGAATGTCCTTATCGGCACAAACGCAACCTAAAGCCATTACACTTTAAGAAATGCTGAAGCCAGCTACTATCGCGTACAGCGGCTTCGCAGAATCGCAGGAAGTAGGAAAGTTGCTGCATCAATCACATACTGGCATTCATACGCACACAAACACATATGATACGTGTGTCGAAACATGTCAGTGATATCCGTGTAACGGCCTACATTGACTAATCACTCATTAGTAATAGATTCTAATTATAACAAATGGATAATATCATTATTGTTATTATGACCGATCATTTTCTTAAAATTATAATTTTTGTCCTTAGGTATATTTATGTCATAGTAGGCCTAATGTGTAACCACTCGCAAACACACAAGCATCGCGAAATTAAAGCGAGGCCAATAAATACAATATGTGCGTCTTGGTTTTTTTTTAATAATAATTTGATATGTTACAACCAATATTATATTTTTAAAACAAGAAATAAAACTCCTATATACACAAAGAATGAAACAATGTGATTCGGTAACAATGGTCTTAACGAGTTAATTGCTGGCAGACTAAAATGAAATCAGACTTTTCTTACTTTTTAATAGTCAAACAAAATATTGCTACAAAACTTATAAAAAAACTCTGATTTTTTCTTAATAGTTAACCTTAAAAAATATTCATATCTGTAAAATCCTACGTTGCTATCCGTTTAAAGTTACGTTTTAGGCAGTTTTCTAAAAAAAACTAGATCAGGGAATGTAATTACTCTCGTGAAATGATTAAAAAATAAAGGAATAAATTTAACAGAAATGATAAAATTTAAAACTACTTAGAAAAGATTTTTTACAGATATATGAATATCAGGCCATATCAATTTTACTTTTATTATTTTGGGTATTGTTTAGGCTATATTTTCATTTAATCTATTGAATGTTTAGAACATTCAGATTCTATACCAATTTTGAATGAACTGGGCTAGTTAAAAACTTGTTTGAATTAACGAAATAAAAATAAATGTAATAAATAATTGTATTTGTACTGAATGCGGGCTATACAATTGGGTAAAACTGAATTTTCAATTAGCTTCAAACTGCACATTTTTGTGTAACAATTTAAATAATAATTTGTTAATAACTTTTTAAATAACTTATGTAGCGACATTTTAAAACTGTAAAAAGTGTATAGAAATGTATGCTACAAATTCTTTACAAGATATTTTATAAGTTATGTATAACGAGAAACGTTGGCGTGCATCGTATTTATTTAGTATGACTCGGCGTGATGTGTCTACAAACGACGACGCACGACTTTTTCAATCCAACTGTCATTTCTAATATTACAAGTCTTCGTAATAAGTTTTATGAAAAAATAAGGAAGTGAGTTTTATTGTTAGCTAAGTTGATCACTGTATTACTACTAAGAATGAAACTGTAGAAACCATTGACTTGTAAAATACTGAAGGAGTGTTTGGTTTACTATAATACACAAATACCTCTAAACGATTAAATAAAACATTAATTAAAACAAGTTTAATTAATTACCATCCCTGCAATCGTTTTGAGCCAGTTTGATCTTTTAAAGTATTTTCAAACACTTGTAGAACCATGTTTTACCGAATTGTATGACCTACATTCAGTTCTACCAGTTGTTAGGAAATTTGTAGATTAAGTTAGCCATTTTTTACTTTTTATCAAGGCTAGCTTAATAATTTTAATTGTCTTGTTACCAACTGAACTTTGTAATTTTACCTTTAGGCCTACGTGACATATACTTGAAACTTATTCAGAAATACTTGGGGACTGAGCAAACACCTGTGGTTTCAAAAAAGCGCTAAAATGCTAAAACATGATGGTATTCATTTTAAATCACATTAATTCACTACAATAAAATAAAATTAAATTGCATTCAATTTAAATTTGAAATTGAATTAAATTAATTCATTACTATAAAATTTATTTTTATAATTTATTTATAAAAATATATTTTGGCAACCAAGTATACAATAAAATAAACTTGATTGTTTGAAAGAAAAATATAGGCCTACAGTCTGATATATATATATATATATATATATATATATATATATATATATATATATATATATATATATATATATATATATTATATATATATATAAATATATATATAATATTTATAGGTGTTAGTCAGTGTATCTGTTGCCTTATTACACTTATAAATAAATTACAGTGAAACTTCCCAACAACGGAGACTCATAATGTATTATATTAAATGAACATTATTGAGAAGTGTCCCTATTCTTGTACAGTTAGGGTTTATTATATGCAAGCTAGCTTTTTACTTTTGCAAGGTATCAAGGGAAATTAGAACATTAATATAGTTTCACAAACTTCTTCTAGTTAAAGACACGTGTCACCAAATAAAAGAATTTTGTAAGGCTGAATTATTGTTCTAATTTTCCTTGATATCAACTGAGTTTTCAGCAAGTACCATCTGTGTTCAGTAAATAATTAAGGCAAGCTAATAAATGGGAATCTTGTAATATTGCAATTTTTTTGTTGAGATAGTAGGTTTACAAAGATGGAACTGTTTTCTTTTAACTTACATTAATTTTAGATACAAGCAAATTTTTTAAGATGAATGGATTTTAAATTCAATAAAACTTCATGTAGTGTTATTGTAATGAATAAGCAAATGTTCAGATTACAACAATTAGTACCCTAAACCAAAAATATGAATTCTTAACCAATAATAATATTTAGCCTCATTTCTTTTGGCAATATCTTAAGATGCTATAAATACTGCAGCATAACTTAAGACAAACAAGTGCATAATTAATTGTACTGTTAAAAAATAATTATTTAAGTTAATCATTTTAAACATGTCTGATATATGTTGCAAAATCTGAATTAACTATTGTAGTCAGCATTAAATTGTATAAATTAGTATTTTTGAATTTCCACAATTCTTCTGAAATTAAAAAATTAATTTGACTGTGTCAGGGTTCATTTTTATATTTTCAATATAATTTGAAAGATAAAAGTACATATGTTAATATATATATATATACAATAGTGAAATTAGAGTTTGGAAAATAGGCTAAGATAAAATTTTTTTTTAGAAATTTACTTCAATTAGGTCAGCTAGATACTTGCATGCCGTGATGATTTAAAAATTTGTATTCTTTAAGTTTTGTTAAAACTTATTATGGGTTAATATATCTGAACTGAACTACTGACTTTTACTTTGGGAAAATTTTTCATTTTCTAACTTCAGATTTGCAAGATACGCATAGCCAGGCGATCTCTGATTTGGTGGTTATAACACGGGGCACACAACATAATGAGTTAAAAGATTTACAACAAAATTTATTACAATGAAATATAACTATTGTGTACAATTAGGCCAAATGAAAACATTTAAATTAATAAACTTATTTTTTAATCTCTTAATTTAAAATTTTCCTGCGGGAAATGTTTTATAATTTTAATAAGAAACCAAGTTAGAACTTTTAACAATTTGCAAGTTGGATTGGTTATCAACTTTTTTTACATATCTTTACGCTTGGTCCTGATAACAGTTTATCTTTTAACCCTTTCATTGGTAACGTCCGGTTTTACCGGACATCTGTTTCATACAAATCTAATCCCAGCATTCTTTAGCTCTGACAATGTTTCTTTCAAATAAGCAAAAAAGTATAAAGCAGTGAACATTAGGTAACAAACCGCTGTGTGGTCTAAGATGCTATACTTGACTAGTATGGTATATTAAGCATGAGCAGGTTTGAACCCTGCACCAGCTGTTAATTTTTCTGTGCAACTCAGAGTTTTCCTGTCTATAGCAGAGGGAGAGGCAAGGTCGATCTTAAATAAACGAACAGTTTGGACGGAAGCTGACAAGGACAAGCGAATTCCTTGTAAGTTGCGTAGCTGACCAAGAGAATTGCTACTTTTTTCTTATTATATTCTGTGTGTGTCTACTTGAAAATAAACTTTCCATAACACTTAGCTAAAAATATAGCCAAATATAAAGACATATTACATGTTTGTCCATGGCATTGAAAAGGTTAAACAGCCATTAATAATTTTTATTAACATTTTTAAAACTGTTAACCACCGTTAAAAGTTAAAACACCTTTGCACTTGTAACGAGGAATACAAGTTGCAGTAGTTCATTTTTCCTGAAGGTAATGTAAATATTTTTCTTTTGTAAATGTACACACACACACACACACACACACACACACACACACACACCATGTGACTAATTTTATTTTTATTTAAATTTTTTTATGTTGTGGTGATATAGTTGTGCACCCTAAAGTTATAACTGTTATAACTAAAGGTATAACAGTTAAGTGCTCAGCGTATACAGCAGGTTCTTAAAAATATTAATTTTTTTATAAATTATGAAAAAAATCTGTTAGGCTTATTAGGACACAGGAAATAGAGTGGCAGTAGATTAAGTTATTTTGTTTTATTTTAAATTAATATATTAGCCAATACTATGGTAGGTATACTGTAGCCTGTAATATGAAGCTCATAATTTTAGAATCCTCTAAAATGAATATTGTCCCATAAAAAATACACACTGTACAATCGTAAAAATGTACCTTTATTGCAAGTTTTCTCTTTAATTAGTGTTACGTGTTACTGATATGTTTAAAGAGGTTATGATAAGATGTTGGTTTTCAGTTTTCATTGTTGAATAATTACTGGTTAAGCTATTTTTGAGAAATAGTAAATAGACAATTTTTTGACAATTAATTCTTGTTCGTGGCAGTTCTTCTTGTTCATAGCAAGCTTTTAATTTAAGCTGTGTAACCTCTACAGTAGGGATGGGAACTATTTTTACAAAATATCAAAGAACTGTTTGTTGGGAAAAAAACTGTTTGGAAAAACAGTTTGAAAAAAACAGGTTTAGAAAAATGAAACTCGAAGTTGTATTAGCATTTAAAACATAAGCACAAATGTTCAGTTTTCTAAGACTACTTTTTCATTCCCACTACCACCATGTCCTTAACTGTTTTTGGATGTAAAACATTTAGAAAAAAATAATCCTTATAAGTGTAGTAATAATTAAATTACATTCTCAAAACGTAATATGTATGTATGCCATTTTATATTTACAAAATGCAATGAATTTCTAATAGAAGCATTCTTTTTTTACTTAAAAATTAAATAGCCTTTGCATATTTACTGAAATGCAAACAATTTAGAATATTTTTAGTTGATTAAAAAATATTTATGATTGATAATAAATATAAAAAATACGTTTAAATAAAATTAGGTTATGTATTTACAAAATGTGAGATGTTACTGTCATATTTTTATTTGGGAGAAAGTAGGTTTTCATTTTCAACACCGAAAAAAGTAACCTTAATAAGTAAAATATAGTAATAAGAACATAGGCCAAATATGTTTAAATAAAATTGGCTCTATATAGTTACAAAATTATAGGTTATTAACATTAGGTTATTATAGGTTAATGATAGGTTATTAACATTAGTATTAGCAAAAAAATAAGTTTTCCATTTTTCAACACAGAAAAAATATAAAGTTTATTGTAATAACATATTTAACAAAACAAATGTTTTTAAAGAAAATTTTAGAAAAAGTACTAAAATAACCTAAAATTATTTAAGATATATACAAGAGTAGATATTGTGAATTTTAAAAAGTCCAGACATCCAATAAATAATTAAAAACTATACACTTAATTCTAAAAACTTAAAAAAAGTAAAAGAAAACTCTCAAAATTGTCCACTAAATATTTTTAAATTTCTAAACACAAAGTAAACCACGGAGAAAAACTAATATATAACACAATTATGGCTGTTTTTACAGTTTAAAAATGTTTGAACAACAAATTTTACATTTAAAACTTTCAAACAACTCGCAACAAAATAGAGATAAACTTTGACAACGCCCAAACAGTCCTTACTTCACTACGTTGCAACAAGAAACTTTGAAATAGAGGGAAAAATATAGCAGGTTAAAGAAAAGCTGTTTGCAGGAAAACAGTTTAGCAGGACAAATGTTTTAGCGCTTGCGGCAACATTTGAATAGAACGTAGGTGGTGAGGAAGTCCAAACTGTTGTTCCTTGTTTAACAAATCACGATCTAGTCCAATTCAAACTGCTTGTTTCCGTTTGGCAAAGCAGTTTCTTTTTCGTATATAGAAAAACAGTTTGTTTTAACAGTTTGGAGTTTTCTTACCCATCTCTACTCTACAGCAGTATATTCATTTGTCTCAAACTATTTTACTGCTACTACCAAAATTACAGCGAGGTGGTGTATGGAATACTTTAGTGTCCTCACAATTCTATATCCGTTTGCTTAAGCTCAGATGTGACAGTAATTAAAATAAGGCCATACACAAACACTGCATCAGTTATATTTTTGATTATTCTAATAAACAGTACGGTGCTATATTTGTGTAGTAAAGTTCGATTACAAATTGTTGCAAAGTTTATAAATTTGTTGCAAAAAAATATTGAGAAAATTTAAACCTTTGAAAAACTGTTTTAAACAGTTACTATTGCCTGTAGCCTTTTACTATTGTTAAATAATTTATATGTAGTATTGTTTGAAATTTGCTAGTATTTATTTATTTCTGTTCATTGTTTTGCTTTAGTAACATGTCCAATAAAATTATTTATATTGTCTGACATGAAAGAAAAAATACAGATCTAACTCAGTTGCACTTGTAATATAATACACACTGCATTCAACACTTTCATTAGCCTACACATACAGTGTACTTTTATAATTACTTTTATGTCATGTTTTATCACCATTTTAATTGTAGTCTATTTGTTTACAAATCTACTAGTTTAGGATTTTATGGATTCATGTGCTTAAATCTTCTACTTCGTTTAATATATAAATTTGTCAGACTGATATGTATTAACTTTTTCAGTTTTACGTTCTTAGTTATTTTTACAGATTATTTGGTCTTAAAATTGTGAATCAAATTTTCTCAAAATTGACACAAACTGTTTTTATCAAGTTTTGCTCAAATGTAGTCTATAAGTACGTAAACAAAATGTATATTTCACAGTATCCTAAATAAAATGTGGTTCAGGAGCTGTCATAAGATTGGCCTACTGGTGTATCAGATTTTGTTGTAATTTTGGTCACATGACAATTCATAAATCAGTTCAGTATAGGCCTGTAGTAAATTAGACTTTAAAGAAATTCTTGTTTGATGTTAATCGAAAAAGTAAACCAGGACTGTCATCAGGTTTTTTTTCGATTTCTCTTGAATCATAATTTTCTTTTATTTCAAAGGTGGTACACTGACGTTAATGATTTTTCATAAGTGATCAAAATTAGAGGGAAATCTGATAAATAAATTTTCAAACATTGGACTGATTTCATTTTTGACCTGTTTTGTTTGGGACAATGATAAAATGTAAGACAGTTTATGTATGTTTTTCATTTTTATTTACTTAATATAATAGGTTTAATTTATTTGTTATGGTAATTAATAATATATAGGGGCCTAATTTTAATCTCCAATCTAATATCACCTAGAGCTGTTTAAGTAAATCAGTTAACATAAACTTACAGTTAATTATAAATATAAGCATATAAATTCAGTCATAAAACAGTCAATATTTGTAGGCATGCATAATATTAGGTCGCTATGTTTATCAATAATAACTTTGCAATTAAATCGTTTTGTGTAAAAAACATATTAGGCTATAATTTCATTTTACCGTATATAAACTAAAAAATAATTTTCAGGTTAAGCCAGCCACAATGCCTCATGAAATAGTATATCCTCAAGGATGTCGCCCTGTCACAGATGATCTCGGTGCAGATGAACTTATTCGTCGTCTTAAGGTAGGCCAGAGTTGTGTGTTAAAAAAAAAATTGCAATTTACAGTATTGTTAGTTTATTATAAATGGTAAATTGTACCTATTGTTTATATTAGTATCAATGCTATAATGCTAATAATGGTGATTAGGTTTTTTCTACTGATCACACTAATATAATGCTTTGTAAACATACGGTATATTGTGACATTATACTGACTTGAAGTATTTACTAATTAGTTAAAAAGAAAAGATCAAGGATTACAAAAATTTACAAGTAGTAAACTTTTAACTTAAAAAAACTAGTAGCCTACTCTTCTTTATAACCGTACGTTGTTGATCGTTAGGAAAAATTAATTTAGTGCAACAATAAAATTAAATACCAAACATGTGATTCATTATAACAAAACATGATTCATTTCATCCCACAAATGTATTTCACAAAGTATCTGGCCTATTGGATTAGGTTTAAAAATAATTTAAGCATTTTTTAAGTGAATACATTTATGCCCAAATTCAGAGTAAACATAAAAAATTGACAAGGGGCAAGTACAAGTCTATCCTGGATACCGGTGTAAACACATTTATTAACAAATATTCACTTAGCAGGTGTGTAGTCTCTACACACAGTTTAAATTTTTTAAAATTATAAATTATTATTTGTCAAAATTAACCTAATTGCTAGGCACCAAAAGATACCATAAGCATTGCATTATATTTTCATCTAAAGTAATTATTTGAATTAACAATTCATTTAGACTGTTTAGTTTTCATTTCATTGAACTACTTTTAAAGTGTTTCTTTTACATACATACGAGGTTTGTCCAATAAATACGCGAACTAAGGTCATAAAAACTTTATTTTACAAAATTTCATCTACATTGATTTTGTCCCCTTCAAAATACTCTCCATTCACTGCTGTGCACTTATCCCATCTTCTTTTCCACTCTTCAAAACACCCTTGGAAGTCCTCGGAAGTCAGGCTTTTCAGTCTCCTCTTCGTTTCTTGTTTTATTGTGTCCACATCTTCCCAATGCTGTCCCCTCATCACATTTTTGCATTTAGGGAATAGAAAAAAATTACAGGGGGCGAGGTCCGGTGAATAAGGGGGATGATCAAGGATAGTGATTGAATTTTTAGCCAGAAACTGGCGAACAATCAAAGCCGAATGTGCGGGTGCATTGTCTTGATGAAGAATCCATCCATCGTTTTGAGTCAAAATGTGGTCGCACACAACGCACTCGATCTCTCAAACGCTTGAGAACATTAAGGTAGAACTCAGAATTTACCGTTTTTTCCTCAGGAAGGAATTCATGATGAACAACACCTTTGATATCAAAGAAAACCAGGAGCATGACTTTGATTTTTGATCGGCTTTTCCTTGATTTTTTTGTTCGAGCTTCACCTGTTGCTTTCCACTCCATGCTTTGCGATTTCGATTCGGGGTCATACTCGAAAAACCACGATTCATCACCAGTGATAACCCTATTTAAGAATCCAACATCATTTTCCATGGAATTTTTCCAGTCAGTAACACATTCGACTCTTCTCAACTTTTGATGCGGAGTCAGCAGTTTTGCACGATTTTCAGACAAACCTTTCTTAAGCCCAAATGCTCGGTTAAGATTGTGTGCACTGTTGATTTTCCTAAATTTAGTTCTTCAGCTATCATTCGGACAGTTTTTTGGCGATCAGTAAGGACAAGACGCCGCACACGATCAATGTTTTCATGCACACAAGAGGTTGAAGGTCGTCCAATTCTTGCATCATCCGTGGCGTCTTCTCGACCTTTAAAGCACTTAATCCACTTGAAAATGGCTGTTTTCTTCATAGCATTATCACCATAAACAACTCTCAACATTTCAGCAATTTCTTGGTAATTTTACCAAAAACTTGATGTTAATTTCGTTGTTCAGTGAATTGGTCAATTTCCATATCGACGAACAAAAAAATAATGCAAAACTAAAAATAACTCTACTCGCAAGATCCGCACAGCGTAACGTTCTGCCAAGCACTGACGGCTCATGGGGTCCCAGAGAACACGTGAGGCCAGTGGGCGTGGCTTAACTCTCCGTAATGGCCACCATATTCGACCAGTTCGCGTATTTATTGGACAAACCTCGTATCAGTATTTTACTAAATTATGGTACTAGTCCTCGAAGAACTTTCGAAGTTATAAAAAACACCAATAAACCAAA
Organism: Callitettix versicolor; assembly: GCA_022606455.1. NCBI lineage: Eukaryota > Metazoa > Arthropoda > Insecta > Hemiptera > Cercopidae > Callitettix > Callitettix versicolor. The sequence continues at coordinate 13,183,920 of CM040185.1, read as the reverse complement.
TAAGGAAATATACAGCTTGAGGAATGATTTACCATATTTAACTATAGACTATAGATGCACCATAATTTTTAAGCAATTTTTTAAATCATTTTTATTATTAGATTGTAAAGCCACACTAAAAAAATTCTGTTTTTATTTTTATTTTTTCCATTGCAAAATTAACTACTAACAAAAATATATACTGTTACCGGTAACACAAATAACTTTCAATTCAAGTTCACTGGTACCATAAACTGCAATGATGCATCATAGGCTAAACAGTGTTCTGGGTTTGTGATGGCGGAGCAGGAGAGAGACTGTGTTAGCAAGCTTGTGAATCCACACAATTCATGTTCGTCACATTGGAGTCAATTTTTTGAAGAAAAAAAGTGTGTCTTATAGTCGTAAAATGCAGTACTATTAGATAGTTGATGATGTGATTGACAGGGATGTTCTATCGTGGACCAGTCCAGTTAGCTGTTAATTTTTTTTTTAGGTTATATTTCTTTGCCACACTTAAATAATGATTTAATGGTAATTTGAAGGCTTCAAGTTATGTGGGAGGGAAATAATATAAACAATTTTAAATAAAAAGCAGTCACGATAAAATACCAAGATTATATAAGATGTGACTTGATTAATTGGAAGCTGAAGCGACCATTCAAATAATCTAATTACACAAAATTTCGAAGTAAAAATTGTATGAAAAGTTGACAAATTCGAAATAATATTTTTATAGAACTATTTTTTTATCGAAAATTAAGAACAAATTTAAGAAAACACAAATCAGAAACACAGTATATGGCAGTAGCATGTAACCAGAATAGTCACATTACTGATATCACATTATTTTTATTTTTTTATTTATTAAATGTTAATCTTATTAGAATAACTCCTTTTTCTTTGTTTATTTGTTGTCATGTAAATTAATTAGTACATCACTCCACTCCCTTCCCATGTCACGCCAAAATCTGGATTGTAGGTAATAGTTATGGTGCATGTATTTGTTGATGCTTTGTGTTTAGCGGAGTAAAGAGCATCAACAACTTTGTATATTTATTTCTTATTATCTGAGAAATATATAAATTGTGTTTTCTTAAATTGTTTTATAAGACCCTTTTGCCATTCCTTGCAGGTTACATAAATATTTGTGATAAATGTGCATCGTTGTTAGGCTACTTGCCGTGACAAATGTTGGTGGTCATTGGTCATGCTTTTAACCTTACTCGATGAAGCCTACTTGTAGTTTTTAAAGTATGAACTGTTGCAGGTGTTAAAGTTAATCTGTTTCTTTAAATTAAAATTTGGATTTTTACAAATAGATCTATATATTGCCAGAATTTCTAAATTATTTAGTTTTATACCGTTTTGGTTTTTATGAATTACAATAATATTGTTGAAATAAAATAACCAGATTCTAATATTTCCAGAATTTCTAAATTATTTAGTTTTATACCTTTTTGGTTTTTATGAATTACAATAATATTGTTGAAATAAAATAACCAGATTCTAATATTTCCAGAATTTCTAAATTATTTAGTTTTATACCGTTTTGGTTTTTATGAATTACAATAATATTGTTGAAATAAAATAACCAGATTCTAATATTTCCAGAATTTCTAAATTATTTAGTTTTATACCTTTTTGGTTTTTATGAATTACAATAATATTGTTGAAATAAAATAACCAGATTCTAATAAATGACGCAAAATTTTTCATTTTTTCCATATTTCCCCAGCAGTTGGAAATGTTTTTAACATGAGTTTTTATAGCTCTTTCAGATTGTCCGACATATTCATAAGGGCACAAGTTGCCTTCACGACGACTATATACACCACTGTTTAGTAAAAATTCTATTTTATCCTTATTGTTGATAATGTGTTCCCTAAGTTCAATGTACAGTAAAAAGCCGGCATATAATTAGTTTTATCTAAGATTAAATTTTCATTTTTATAACTTATATTGCCTAAAAACGATATTTTTGTCTTTAGTTGACATATTTATATTATATAACATATAAAACTTCCAGTTCTAACAGCAACTGTGTTAGCATATAATAACACTTTATAGTTTTTAGCTTTACTATACCTGCAGGTTTCCCACAGCAAAAAAGTGTAATTTTTCTGGTATGATAGAGTTTCACCAAGTACTGCCTGTCTGTTCAATAAAAATTATGGAATTTAGAATAAATTATAGTATATTATTAAAAAAATGGTTTACATACTGTAATAATATTGATACATACTATAAAAATATTAATTATGGTTTGTAATCATGCATTTGATTTCGCATTAACAATTTCTTTTTTCAAAGCGTGCAATGTAGTTAGATGTGTATTGTTTTGTAGTTTTTATTATTTGTAAGCTAATAAAGTTAATTTCTGCAGACGCTTGCCCACACTTTACAAGCAATGGGCCAAGATGAAGGAATGTACCAACAGTATATACCCTTAGCACTGCACTTGGCTGACGACCACTTCCTGTTGCACCCCAGCAGAGATGTCCAGCTCCTGATAGCCTGCTGCATTGCCGATGTGCTCAGAGTTTATGCACCTGAGGCGCCTTACAAGGATCCTGAACAAGTTAAGGTAAGTTGTGACAGTTGTTTGACTATGTCTAATCCTGTTTACTGTTTGACTATGTCTAATCCTGTTTACTGTTTGACTATGTCTAATCCTGTTTACTGTTTGACTATGTCTAATCCTGTTTACTGTTTGACTATGTCTAATCCTGTTTACTGTTTGACTATGTCTAATCTTGTTTACTGTTTGACTGTGTCTAATCTTGTTTACTGTTTGACTATGTCTAATCCTGTTTACTGTTTGACTATGTCTAATCCTGTTTACTGTTTGACTATGTCTAATCTTGTTTACTGTTTGACTATGTCTAATCTTGTTTACTGTTTGACTATGTCTAATCTTGTTTACTGTTTGACTATGTCTAATCTTGTTTACTGTTTGACTATGTCTAATCTTGTTTACTGTTTGACTGTGTCTAATCTTGTTTACTGTTTGAGTATGTCTAATCCTGTTTACTGTTTGACTATGTCTAATCCTGTTTACTGTTTGACTATGTCTAATCTTGTTTACTGTTTGACTATGTCTAATCTTGTTTACTGTTTGACTATGTCTAATCCTGTTTACTGTTTGACTATGTCTAATCTTGTTTACTGTTTGACTATGTCTAATCCTGTTTACTGTTTGACTATGTCTAATCCTGTTTACTGTTTGATTATGTCTAATCTTGTTTACTGTTTGACTATGTCTAATCTTGTTTACTGTTTGACTATGTCTAATCCTGTTTACTGTTTGACTATGTCTAATCTTGTTTACTGAGTAAACAGAAACATACAGTAAAAAAAAAGTTCTGAATTGTAGATAATTTACAGCTGTTTTTATAGGTTATGTCGAGTGCCAAACCAAATCAGCTGCAATAGTATACATTTATTACTTCCTCCCAGAATTGTTAATTAATCTGTAATCGGAATTAAGTATAACATTAAAGGTTCACAAATTAAAAAAAAAAACAAAACTGTAAAAATTTAATAAATAATATAATGCTGAACTAAATTAATTTAAAAGAAATAACCAAACGGAACTTTGAATACAAACAGATTTTTTCTAAGTATGCTGTTTTTTTAAATGTTAAAAAAATACATAATACTATTTAAAAATTGTGTTTTTGTTTTTCTAATATCTCCTATTATTCAGAAATCAGAAAGGGAAAACTTAAAATTTATGTTTTCTTGTTAAATTAATAACAGCCCATATTTAGCATAGCATTTTAAGGGTTTTATCACTTCAAAAATAGATAAAAAATAATGAATTTTATAGATCAGTAAACATGCAGTAACATTATATAGGCATATCTATATTTAAATAATTTAAGGGAAGAGAATTTTTTCTAGGAGAGTGAAATTTTTGAAATTCAAATAGTCTGTATTTTGTTCAGTAAAAAAAAATTTTGGCAAAAAGATTTTTAAGTAGAACTATTTTTAAACTAAAATACAGTTGTTTGAAATATTTTAGGCTCCAAATATTGAAACGACTATTTGGTTAGTTTTTCATTAATTTTATGTAGCCTCAATACTTGTCTTGTAATTTTCCCTATTTATATTTCTAATAAAAAAGTGCTGATATGGCAAAATATTTACCTTTTGATAAATAGGGAAAAAATCTGCCCTTTTTTCGAATATTGTATGCATACAATATTATTACAGGAGCAAGCTATATCAGATGGTAATAGTAAAAATAAACAAATGGAGTATCTAATTTCCTTTAGTAGGACATATTCCTTTACTAATAGGGGGGGGGGTCAGTTTTACTCACAATCTTGTGGGTTAGTATGGTTAAACATCGAAAGGCCAACCTGAAAGGTGTAAACTGTTTATTAGCCTGTCTTCCCAGCAAGGGGTGCAGACTAGCTGCACCTATTGAGAGGATTTAGATGTCCTTCGTGGTACCCGAATCTAACACACACTTGCAACACTACACTTACGACTTAAAATAAAAAAAAAAATTAGCTTGCCAGATGAGATGAATAACCAGCTGCAACAAAGTTCCCTTAATGTGCCATGAAGAACTTGAGGGCATGAAGTCAGGTCATGACCACTTGTGGACTTATCAATTAAAGTAGGATTCCTTCAGTTCTTGCCTATCAACATGTGAACAGAATTTCGAAATTGATTCGCATATTTTTTTGTCAGATCCTTGATTTCATGAGAGAGTCCAGCAACTGAATGAAGATTGCGACAAGAACACTGGACAAAGTTAGGAGTGCATTGCTTAAATAAGTGACATTCCAAAGACCCACTGAACAGAGGTCCCATAGGGAGGGGGAGAAATAAATGAACTCTATAGCGGTTCACCTAACACCTATATTTGTTGTAGTTTCTGCTCTTAAGTAAGAGGATGCATGTTTGGTCCTAGGAATGGTGGCATTGCGTTATTTTTCATCTTTGGAAAAAATTTATATTAACAAAGTATCTTAACTGTTTTTTTAGACGATATTCATGTTCCTGATCAAGCAACTAACTGGCCTTAAAGACCCCAAAGATCCTGCGTTTAAACGTTACTTTTATCTTCTGGAAAACTTGGCGTATGTGAAGTCCTTCAACATGTGCTTTGAGCTGGAAGACTGCCAAGAAATATTTTGTGCCCTGTTTAGCTTGATGTTTCGAATTGTAAAGTAAGTATAACATATGTGGTGGTCTAGCAAGCCTCGATTACAAAAAAAGTTAATGGCAAACTTATGTAGTATGTTGAGAACAGTAATTAATATAAATAGAAAAGGTTCTTTCTAAATATTTTCATTTTTAATACCCTTTAAAAAGTAATTAAGTAATACATTTGTATTTGTGTGTGTGTGTGTGTGTGTGTGTGTGTGTGTGCGTGTGTGTGCGTGCGTGCGCGTGTGTGTGTGTGTGTGTGTGAATTAGTTTGTATGCAAGCCTATTTTGAAATTATTAGGCCTGGTTTTTGTTTTGTTAAAAAACTTTTTATCACATAGATTTTATACAGATTCCGCAAGGTCCGTTTTTCTCAAGACCTGGTTTTTGTTTTGTTAAAAAACTTTTTATCATATAGATTTTATACAGATTCCGCAAGGTCCGTTTTTCTCAAGACTCCTTCGTGCCTGGTTTTTGTTTTGTTAAAAAACTTTTTATCACATAGATTTTATACAGATTCCGCAAGGTCCGTTTTTCTCAGACTCCTTCAGGCCTGGTTTTTGTTTTGTTAAAAAACTTTTTATCACATAGATTTTATACAGATTCCGCAAGGTCCGTTTTTCTCAGACTCCTTCAGGCCTGGTTTTTGTTTTGTTAAAAAACTTTTTATCACATAGATTTTATACAGATTCCGCAAGGTCCGTTTTTCTCAGACTCCTTCATCTTTGACTCTTTTAAAGATAACAAACTGGAACCTTCAATACATTTGTCAACCCCAAAAACTAGATAAAAAATACCCGAAAGTGTAAATTCCAAAAACTTAACTGTTTAACTTCAAGGACTATTTTTTTTCAACCTGTGAGTCTTTTATGAAGTGGTTTGTCAATAGACAAGGCCATATTTATGAGTCTCAAACTCAGCTCAAAATAGTGTTGTTCGAAATGACAGTGGTTATAGTGGGGGAGGCACTATCCTACAGTTTAACAGGCTATTTAATGGTAGATTCAGTAGTTTAGTTCTAAAAAAGTGATCAGTCTGTCCGAGGTGGCAAGACACTAGTAAAACTTGAAGTTGAGCACTGCAAGGGCGTGGGTTCATGACTACAGTTTGTACCATAATGTGACCTAATGGTTGTTTCAGTGATGAACATTCTGGGAAGGTGAAGAGCTTCATGTTAGATGTACTGTGTCCATTGATAACAGAGTCTGACATCGTGAGCAATGAATTGTTAGACATTGTACTTATGAATATAGTAGAGCCCAATAAAACTCAGCGGAAGAATGCTTACTCGTTGGCCAAGGACTTGGTGGTCAAGTGCAGTGACACTTTGGAGCCTTACATTCAAGCTGTGAGTACATGTTAGACGCATTAAACTCTATTAAGGAATTAAAAAAATAGTGAGTTAAAACTAAAATATCATTTTAAAAGGTACCTGAATTTTTTAACTGAAAGTTTTTTAGTAGTTTGGCTTATTGCATTTTGTCACTATTTTCCTTCTATAATAGTTAGGACTAAACATGTTTTGCCATCATTTTTTTAATGTTTTATCATGTTTTTATAATAGCTGCAATAAATTAAAATTTAATACTAAATTTTTATCACAGCATCACAAATTGAATAATTATCAGATAATGCACAGTTAAGAAAAAATGTACAAATTTGATGAAGTGGCCGCTAAGAGATCACAGTCTATACTCAACCAGAATAATTATTTAAAGAAAAATATAACCTAACCTGCTCAATACAGTCTGTGACCTTGTGGCTAGTTCATCCACTTACTAGGTTTGATTTTTTTAAATGTTATGTTATATAATTTAAATTATTTAATTTGTCTTGTTTCGTGTTCCTGTATATTACTATTACTGTTATTGTACAGGGTGGGGCAGGGAAGTATCCCTAATTTTAAAGGTAAATTAAAAAATAACCAAAAATTTTTGAACAAAACTTTATTGTGGCATCAAAAGGGTACAGATGGAAGTTAATTGTAATAATAATTTTACTTTGTTTTAAATAACACATCACGCAAGTGATGTCCCTCATTGTCAATGCACTGCTGTAGCCTGGTTCTAAAGTTCCGCATAACTCTGCGAAGCATTTCTTGTGGAACGTGGCCAACTTCAAGGCGAATTGCATGCTTCAAGGCTTCTAGGGTCCTGGGTCGATGTTTAAACACTTCACTCTTGAGGTAGCCCCATAAAAAGTAATCACACGGAGTTAAATCCGGCAAGCGCGCGGGCCATGGAATGTCACCATACCGGGAGATCAATCGCCTGGGGAACATTTCCCTCAAAACAGCCATCGAATTTCTAGCAGTATGGGCTGTGGCACCATCCTGCTGAAACCACACTAGTCCCAAATTATTTTGTTGCAATTGTGGTTCAAGAAATTGTTGGAGCATGTTTACATACCATTCAGAATTGATGGTAACACAACGATTGTCCTCCTCGAAGAAATAAGGCCCAATTATGCCTTCACTGCTGATTGCACACCAAACCGTCACTTTGTCACTGTGTAGAGGTCTGTCGTGAACTACCCTAGGGTTTGCACCACTCCAATAACGCATATTCTGCTTATTTACAACTCCAGAAATGTGGAAGTCCGCCTCGTCACTGAACAAAACACGTGCATCATTTGGCAAGTCAGCAATGAAAGTTTCACATGCCTGTATTCGTTGTTGCCAGTCCCGTTGTGTGAGTTCTTGAACGATTACCATCTTGTATGGATGGAAGTGTAGTTCCTCGTGGAGAATACGACACACAGTACGATTAGACAACGCCAGGCTGGATGCGTGCTTGCGAGCAGAACGCTTAGGAGACTGCAAGATCGATCTTCTGACACGGTCAATATTTTCTGGAGTTCGGACGGTCCTGTGAGCAAAACACTCTCTTTCGCACTACACTACCACATGCACGGAAGTTCTCCACCCACAACAAAATGGATTTGCGGTCAGGAACAGCATTGCGGGTAGGAATCCGATAACGAGTTCGCAGCGCACGCTGCACCGCAACAATAGACTTATTTTGAGAGAAATACGTTTCGACTGCAAAAGCGCGTTGCTCATTCGACCAAGCCATGTCTACAACTGACGGCGGAACTAACGGAAAATTCCATGGCCACAGCGTCATTCGAGCTTACCCCCACTTCTCCAACACATCCTCACTACACACAACGCCATCTCAAAAGTAGGGATACTTCCCTGCCCCCCACCCTGTATATGTATTTAGCATGAAATTGTGACACCAAAAAAAAAGCAACAAAAAATAGTAATTTAATTACTGTTTAATTAGATGCTTTGATAGAGGTACATAAATAACTACGAAAAGGTTTTACCAGTAACAAATTTATTCGTAAAGTGTCTCAAAATGTAGTAATATTTAAAGTTTTTAGTTATTTAACTTTGTTAAAATATTTTCTTGAAAAATTGGAGGAGGCGTGTAAAGTTTTTATTTGCATACTTACATTTGCTTTTCAGCATAATAAATTAAAATTTCAGGACTGAATAAAAAATTTAATGTACATTAGATAAAAACCACATCTACCTTAGTAATTCATTTGATGCTTTATTTCTAGTTTTTTAACCACGTGTTGATCATGGGCAAAGAAGACAAAGGCCTTTCAATTTGTGGAAAAGTATATGATCTTATCTACGAACTGAATAAGATCTGTCCAGCAGTTCTTTTGGCTGTACTGCCGCAGCTTGAGTGTAAGTTGAAATCTGCTCAGGAAAGTGAAAGGCTCGGAGCTGTCGCACTGCTTGCACGGATGTTCAGCGAGAAGGATTCAACTCTTGCACGCCATCACACACAACTTTGGAGAGCTTTTTTGGGCAGGTATTGGAAGAATTTTGTTTTTATTATTAGTCAGTATTAAAGTTCCATGTGGTTCTACTTAAGTATACAGGTTTTTAACCTTTCTGTTGCTATAATAAATAAATAATTTAATTCTATACAAGAACAAGAAAAACATAATATATGATTATTTATTTATGAAAATTTACAAATAAAATTTCATCAATTAAATTTATAGGAAATTATTTATTTATTTTTTGTTACTAGTTCCTACATCTTTCTCAGATTCTTAAATCAATGAAATATCTTTATTCATAACATAGTTATCAAATCAAATGTTATAAAGTATTTAATGAACGTAATAAAGTATTTTAATGAATTGTCAAATAGTGTTAAAAGTTTGGAAGTTAATAATAAAATGTTATAAAAAAAGTTGAAAAGTGAGGTTATGAATTTAGGGATTGAATTATTTTTTAGTGTAGTTTGTGTAAATAAATTGTCAAAACAAAAATACTATTCTAGTGTTTTGTAGCAACATGTTATATTTTTAATCCCATTAATTATTTAAATCTAAAAAAAATGTTAATATTTTGTAATCTTAATTTTTAGGACCATCCTATGTACAGGTATTTCATACATACCCTCTATAGGTCCTTCTCATGTGTAAAATTTTGCACCATGAAGGAATGTTGGAAATAAATAAAAATAAAAGGCAGTCTGGAATTTAACGACGTACAAGTCGCGTGTGTAGCTTGGCCAAGCCGAATTTCATGATGAATATTTTAAATGTGTAATTGTGCTTAGTGGTTGTGATGTATGTTTTAATGTTTTGTTTGACTTTGTGACGACCTTGACAGAGGGGTTTAACATTTTGTATGGCTTGAAGATGAAACTATAGTTTTGAAACCGCAGTAGCCTTTATGAGGCGAGTTGATAGACCACTGACGGGAAGAATAGTTCATAATCCTAATCATTTGAATATGTGGTCCGGTGGCTATGTTACAATAATAAAAATAACTAGTTAATTGTTACATGCAGTTTTACTAAATCAAATGTAGAGTTGAAATAAAGACCTCACTTTGCTCATTGAACTGTATTAATAATTGTTTGTGAACTACATGACTAATATTATTTTAACGTCTATTTCAGATTCAATGATATCAGCGTGTCTATTCGCATAAAATGTGTTCAGTATTCTATGCATTTTCTTCTAAACCATCCTGAACTGCGCAAAGACATCACAGATACATTGAAAATGCGACAACATGATTCCGATGAAAATGTAAGATACGAGGTTGTCATGGCAATTGTAGCGACTGCTAAGAGAGACTTCGAAGTCGTTTCTGACAGCGAAGATCTGCTTGAGTTCGTTAAAGAACGTACGTTGGACAAAAAGGTAAGACTAGTCTGAGAATTAATTAAAGGTGTAAATATATAAATTAAATAGATGTTTTGATTAATACCAGATTATCTTATTATACAGAGTGACTCACGAAGAAATACATGTTTTCTATTAATTGCTTATTTTTTTTAAACTTTACATGCTTTTTTAATAAAGTTGCAAAAAATATTTCGGAAATTCCAACACGCTGGTGTTTATGAAAACAAAATGGTGGAAAAAAAGGACAACAAAATTATACTCAAAAGAATTAGGTTGTGTCTGTTTCGTTTTTGAATTGAATCAAACAGCTGTTCAAGAATTACGTTAACTTGCAAGGGCAAAAATATAGCAATGTAGAAGTTTTTTTGCCTCAATCTTGTTTTTAGAAACACTAGTGTGTTGAAATTTTTATACCATACATTTTAGTGCCTTTTATTAAAGTATGTAACGTTTAAAAAGAATTGGTTATGTATCTGTTTGTGTGACATCCAATATTGTAGCAGTGAATGCTATCCTCTACCAGTTGTCCAGCATGAAAATACCTGTATAATCAAAAGAATTAGAAAGGTGAAGAATGGTATGTTAATAAAATGCATTTCCAAAGTATCCAAAAAATGTATTTTTGTACCAAAGTTTTGAATGGGATGTCCAAAATAAAGCAATGTATTTTGGGAAAAAATATAAGCGGTAATATCTTAAGCACATATAGGAAAATTATATTTTTTATACAGGTAGGGCATAGCTCAAAACACAAATATATTGCCATTACATTTTTAATTGGAGACAAAAAATAAAAGGTGATTTTTTAAAAAACAGAAATATCTTCAAGACTATAAGGTCTAGAAGCTGAAATTTGTTATGTAGTTAGATTGTGGTTTAAAATGATACATAAATCATTCTTGTTCTTAAATTTTGATTAATGTTTTCAAAAAGGGCTATTTTGAACAAAGAAATATCTCCTCAACTATTCGAATAAATAAGTTGAAATTTGTTATGTAATTAGATTGTGGTTTAAAATGATACATAAATCATTCTTGTTCTTAAATTTTGATTAATGTTTTCAAAAAGGGCTACTTTGAACAAAGAAATATCTCCTCAACTATTCGAATAAATAAGCTGAAATTTGTTATGTAGTTAGATTGTGGTTTAAAATGATACATAAATCATTCTTGTTCTTAAATTTTGATTAATGTTTTCAAAAAGGGCTACTTTGAACAAAGAAATATCTCCTCAACTATTCGAATAAATAAGCTGAAATTTTGTGATTAAGGTTGCACAATATATTTTTTATTAGAGGAGCTGCTAACTAATGACAAGTCTTAAGCCAGTATTAAACAATTTTAACTGGTCTGTTTTCAGAAAAGGATAAAGGCAGTGTTAAAATTTTTAACTAAGGAACGAAGGTGCAGTATCATAAATAAGGTTTGATGATTATTAAGCAGTCAGTCTCCACTTTGTACTGTGTGGTTAGGTAGCAAACTAATTATGTAATGATTACTATCAAGTATCTCTTTACGATTTGCTTATAATCAGGAAGGGCCTTGTCATATCAACTACTAGAAATTTAGCATCTCCTTGTTTTTAACATTTAGCGGATAGTTGCGTTTAATATCAATTAACAACAGACCGAGCCTCTAACGCCTGATTATGATTATTTCAAAAAGTATTAATTATCTTAGGTTGGCTGTAATTATAAAAATATTAATTATGTTATTAAAAAAAAATCGTGAATATAAAAAATTAAAATTTTATTTTAGTGGATACCACTTGAAATTATTTTATACGAAATCTAGTCCAGAGAGTGAAAGCATAAGAGACAGCTGTATCCTAAACATTCAAACACTTTTCTTAATGTTGCTCTGTAGAATAGAAAAAAAGATGAAAACCTTTTTTTTTCAAAAAAAAAAAGATGAAAACCATCACAATAAAACATATATTGCTCGATTGTGATGGTTTCCAAAATGTGCATGTTATGTGTGGTCTGAGCAACTGTTTACAGACGATGTTGGGAGATAGTACCTCGGCCGTTGACCGGGTTCTAGACTTCCTTCATCGTCTGAATGTTTTAAATAAAATTTAATTTATTATATTCGCAATTTCTTTTGTTATTTTATTTATTTATTTTATCTAAAAACTTTATTTCTGTTATGGTTATATATAATTTTACGAATTGTTATTAAATTTTATTCATTATTAATTGTTCTTTAGTTCTTAAGTATTTATTATTGATATAGTTATACCTGTTATTTAAATTTTGTTTAATTTATTTTTACTATTATAGTTTGTTGTAGTTTTATTTTTATATATAAGTAAATTTTGTTAATTCCTTTTTTTTATACTTTCATTCTGCATGACGGCGATGATAACCTTAACAGTTTTTCGCCGGAAAAAAAAAAGATGAAAACCACTGGTAGAGAGGATGTGGTTACTTACTTTGTCGTGGGAAATTAGAAATTTGAAATTCTTAAGATGTTCTTAATGTTGGTTTTGTTTATTGAAAAAAACCCCTTTTACATTTATTACATAATCATTTATTTATACATATGTTAAGAAATGTCATACAGTATGAAGATTCTTGCTTTAATATATGTGTTATAACAATGGGCCATAGAGGCCCACCTGTCCACAAAATGTAAACTAAAAATTTAAAATGAAAGTATCTTATGTTTCCAGTACAAAATAAGAAAAGAAGCAATGTCAGGCCTAGCAATGATATACAGGAAGCATTTGGCCGATAGTGACGTACCACAGGCAACAAAGAAAGCCGTCACCTGGATCAAAGATAAGATCTTACACGGATACTACATGACTGGGATGGAAGACAGGTACGAGTAAGCCAAACCAATATTAATTAATTTTTTGTACTTGATGTAATACTGTGTTCTTTTTTACCGTAATATTTTTATAAATGTAAAAGCCCTGTAAACTCTATCGTTTATTTATATTCTTCTACTTTCTATTTATGTTGAGAGCTGAAATTTGGGGGGGAAATATTTCTTAGATTTGAAATAGGAAAAGTAAGAACACAAGGTGTGTTCAGAAAGTAACGAGAATTTTAATTTTTGTAACAAAATATTTATTTATTCTTCTACATTAATGTTGTCGCCTTCAAAATAGTCCCCATTGGAGATTATGCACTTGTGCTAGCGCTTCTTCCAAGCCTCGAAACACTTCGAAAAAAGTGCAGAAAAAGTCACACGGAGCCATGTCTGACGAATATGGAGGCTGGGGCATCGTTAAAGCACTGTTTTTGGCAAAAAACTCATGAACAAGCAATGAAGTGTGTGTGTGTGTGTGTGCGCGCGCGCGCGTGCGCTGGTGCATTATCTTCTTAGTGCAAAAGCCATGAATTGTTTTTCCACAGATCCGGGCGTTTTTTTCAGATTGTTTCACGCAAACGGCGTTGAACTTATAGGTAGTACTCCTTATTGACCATTTCACTTGGTAGTAGGAATTTAAGATGCACTATGCCATTAATATCGAAGAACAAAATGAGCATAACCTTCACGTTCGACTGCAAGTGTCAAGCAATTTTTGGTTTTGGCGAGCCAGAATGCCTCCTCTGGGATGATTGAGCCTTAGTTTCGACGTCCTATGCGTAAACCCATGTTTTTCGTCACCTGTTATAATACGTTTCAGTAATTCTACATCGTCGTTGACTTCATTTAGTGACTCCTGAGCAACTTCCATTCGCCGCTGTTTTTGTTCAAAATTCAACAATTTTGGAACGAATTTTGCTGCCACACGTTTCATACACAAAACATTGGAAACAATGTCATGACATGATCCAATTGATATGCCAACATCATCAGCGACCTTATAATTGTGATTCGGCGATTGTTCATAATCATTTCTTTCAATTTTCCACGTTTTCATTAGTTGTTGATGTGCAGGGCGTTCGTCATCTTCAACATCTTCACAGCCTTCTTTGAAACGCTTATACCACTCGTAAACTCTTGCTTTACTCATAGCAGACTCACCATAAGCCTTTGTTAACATTTCACACACTTCGTTACACTTTATTCCATTTTTTACACAAAATTTGATACAAATTCTTCGATCCATTTCTTTTAACAAACGAAAATAGCCAAACTCATAAAAACACATCTAACCTTAGTGGCTGTCGCAGACAAAGTCAACAGTGAAAACAGCTGAAAGTTTTATCATACTTCAAGGGCATATATACCAACATAATAAAAAAAAAAAATGTTTGACAATCGGATTCTCCAAGCCCGCAAAATTTAAAAATTCTCGTTACTTTCTGAACACACCTTGTATTCGATAGCATTTCAGTTAATTTATTAATTTTGTGTAACCATCAAATTAATTTTGCTAAAAACTGTGTTATTAAAAAACGGTGTTATAAATTTTGCTAAAAACTGCTAAGGAAATCCTAGACTATGATGTAGAGCAGTGTGCCTTTTCTTTGGAAATGCATGAGGCCTTTATAGCAAATTTGCTTATAGATGTTCAGTATCCTTATTGTTCTTCTTCCGAAGGTGTTTCGTTGTTTTTTTGCTGTGAGGCTATCACTCGAAATTGTCATTCCCAAATACTTGAAAGAGCTACACCCTTTGGTTTGTGTGTCGTGTTCCTTCAGAAGATTCCTGCTCTGCCCTCCAACGCACATGTACTCCAGTTTGTTTAGTTTACCTCAGGTCCCTAAATACTATATTAATCTATTAATTTCTATTCATATATTCCATTCTTTACAATGTATTTTGTAGTAACTCAAAAACTTGATAATAAAAAAAAATGAAGTTATTTTGAGAAGCATCAAAAAATGGGTGAAAAAACAAAAATGCAATTGACAATTTAAGATATTAACCCATTGGAAACTGGATTTTACTAACATGCTATTGGCCTTCAGTAATGAATTTTTTCAGTAGTTTACACTAAGATTATGTGCAATAATAAAAGCAACTAACCTACCAATTTTATCCTACATAATGTTGTAATTGTTAACACATATTTAGCCAACACTTTTAACACTATATTAACATTTTTTTTATGTTTATATATTTACACTATGTACATTTTGTTTCCTTTTTTTAAAATTTGTCCGACTATGATAAATTTCAAAACAATTTTCCAAATGCAAAGGAACACTACATTTTTTGCACTGGTAAATTGTTTCAGACCTTTTTCCTTTTGCAGTACATACTCTACACTTTCTAGATGGCCTTGCTTTGCTTGTTGGGGGGATTTTCCCTATAAAATGTCACCAGAATTTTAGTTATATTTGGATTAGAAGTCCACTACCAATCATTTACTTGTAGGTTATGTATAGTATTGTCTGCAATTAGGCCTATTTTCACAAATCTCATCATCACTATCACTACTGTCATTTTCAACAATTCCTTCTTGCTCTTCATTATCACTAATCTCACAACTACTTTCATTTAAAATATCCCCAACAAACTCACTAAATGCACTCGAAGAAATAAACAATTCCTCATGAGAAGCCATGTTTCTACAACTGTCAAATTCGTACACAACTTACAAAGAAACTGGCGGAAATTAACGAGTAACAACGGAAATAAACGAAGGAAAAATATCTCATAGATTGAAAATAGATTTATATTTCTATATTCGACTTTTAGGCTAGAAACATACGGCAAAGAGATCAGGGAAGTAGAGGACGGACATTGCCCGTCTTTAGTACTTAAGCCATTGAGAGAGAAGGACGGGCAATATACGTCTTTCGTTACCAATGGGTTAAATGCATGAGGTAAATAAGCAGTACAGTAGAGATATTTAAATATATCTTTTATCTCTCTGTGATACCATCTGATTTATGAAGAGTCCTTTATGGTTAAACTGTTTGCAGATTATTGGTCGAGAGGTTGCTGAATACATCACTTGTACCGTATCAATTGCCTGCAGAAGAAAGAATGAAGAAATTGTACCATCTGATAGGCACTATTGATGATCATGCTACTAAAGCATTTATTGAACTTCAGAAACATCAGTTGGCGTAAGTATTCAGTTATACTGTGTCCGGACTTTATTTAAGATATTTAACCCTTTCAGGTGTATTGACTTCCTGGAACGTCACAATACCATGTCTGTTACGGACTGAGGATGTGGGATGAATAAAAGCTGTGAATTAAAAAAAAGTCTGCATATAAAATCCTATTAGTACTTAAACGTTACATTATTTAACAAAATATAATAGGCTCAAATTATCTTTAAAACAAAATTTTTGAATTTTGTGTACTACAAAACATTGTGAGAAACAAACTGCCTCTGTAAAAATACTTACAACAATATAAAACAAGCTGGACTAACAAAACAATGAAAGTTAATACAAAGTAATAAATCTAGAAAGTATGTCAAGAGTAAAGTATACAAGCATTTATGCCTCCTGTATATCCTTCATATTTTGTATTGTACTGTATAATTTTTCAAGGAATTTTGGAAATAAATAAAAGTGAAGGAACCAACTGACTTTACACCATGTGATCTAGTGTTAGGAATTCGGTTCCTGTAAATTCGGTGGTTCTCCAAAGAATTAACTATCGGTAGTTCAACAAAGCCCTTTAATATATTTAGTTACATTATATTCCTCTTGTGTTATCACGGCTACAAGTACAGTTGATGACAACGCCAAGAATGAATACTATTGTATTACTCTATGAAAATATTCTTCCCAAAATCCTCTCTAGAAACCTGTGCCACTATTTATTTATACCAAATAGAGAGAAGGGGAAGTTTTTATTTAAACTGCTGTTCTACATACCTTGTATATTGCAACAGGCAGTATGTAAAAAGTTCCCTAACTTTTCAGTGTCTTTGTCAATAGTGTTCATTCTTTGGCTGTGACCTCATTACAATATTAAAAACTAATAACTATAATTACAATTTTTGCTTCTTAATACTAGAAACACTGCAACCAAAATATATTTAAAATCAAAATAGCTCGTTAAAATGACCCAAAACAAAGACATCTATCTACTTTGTGAACAAGTATTAAAATAACTTACAAATGTGTTCATGTGTCGTCTCGATGGCAATATTTGCACAAAAAAACTGAATTATTTTTTTTCAGTAAGGAGTAAGATTAACTTCATTTGTGTTCTAATCAACACAATGCAGTGTCAAGCGACAGTCATCATGTCCGACAGCACTGCGCTTCCAACAACCAACCCAAGTACCTTACAAGAGAGAAGAAAATTACAAAAAAAGACTTTTTTCACTGAAAATTCACAGACGAAAAAATGAAAAGAAAGACATGAGTATTGTGAAAATAACGTAGAATTTTCTGTATATCCGTTTTTTAAATAGTAACATTCAAACAAAATGTAATCTTGTAAAACTGTTTATGTTTTTTTTGCATTGAGATTTAATTTTTATAAATCTTCCAGCTATCCAATTTTAATAGTATGAGTAAACTATAAACATCAATACTTTGATTTCAAAACATTATCAGGGCGTCTACTAGTCCCTGATATCCTCGATGTCCCATAAGAGACGGATTTTATTACTTGGTCCCAGATGGCACGGATAATACCGGAATTTAGAATTAAAATCCCCTTATTCCCTAGAAAATAATAATTTCCTGCACTTCTCAGTGATTTTGTAAATTGTGATATGAAATGCCGATAACTAAGCCTTGATACGGAAAAAATAGTAGAATGTGCCTCTATTAGCCAAAAATTCAAGTAGGCTTCCAAAAAACTTAATTTTAAGGTTATTATATACCATCTAGTGTATTTAATCGTGGAACTAATATCATGTACGATACCGCTAATGTTGAAGAAATCCATGGTCCCATGTTTTATATATGTTCCCAAAAAGTTACTGATTTTTGCTTAAGGGAGCTGGTAGATACCCTGATTATTCTTTCCTTTACTCATTTGGACACTGCATTTCCATATGTTCGGAAACTGTGTTAATCTACTCCATAAAAGGTATCAAGAAAATCAAAATTATCTTACTGTCTTCTTTTGATTTGCGATATTTTACATCTATCTTGGACACTAGACATTAAATTAGTGTTCTTGATTTTATCATTATTCAGTAATACTGTTTTTAGTAAAAAAATTATAGCCTACTTTTGCAATTATATCAGATTTTTTTTAGTAACAATATTCCTACCTTTGTATAAAATTATATTAGCCTAGTTGTTGTTTTGGCAATACAGTGGTACCTCGCGATACGATCTTAATCCGTTCCTGGACCGGGATCGCATCGTAAAAAAATCGTATCTTGAAGATCGCTGATTTGCATCGCCTCCAATGCCTTCAAGTCGTCAGTGTTGAGCTCCTCCTTGTGCTCGTCGAGTAGGTTGTCAATGTCAGCCTCATCGACAACAAGCCCCAAAGACTTTGACAGAGAAATAATCTCCAATGGAGCAGGATCATTCAGTAGGGATTTCGAAACCCTCAAAGTCTCGTTCTGCAACCACAGCTGCCCAGAATGTCCTCCATGCTGAGTTCAAGGTGTGCCTTGAGACCTCACCCCATGCCTTTTCTATGATTTTTAAGCAATGGACAATGTCGTAGTGACTTCCAAAACTCAAGGAGTGTGAGTTGCGTGCTCTCTGTCATTTTGAAGCATCGTTTGAAAAGGTGCTTCGTGTAAAGCTTCTTAAAATTAGCAATGACTTGCTGGTCCATAGGCTGGAGGATGGAAGTGGTGTTCGGTGGCAGATAGAGCACTTTGATGAAGTCGAAGTCGGGATGTATCTGTTCTTCAAGGCCAGGAGGATGAGCAGGGGCATTGTCGAGCACAAGGAGGCATTTTAGAGGAAGACCATTCTCCTCTAAATATTTTTTCACTGCAGGTCCGAAGCAGCAATTAACCCACTGAACAAATAAAAGCCTCGTGACGTATAAAAGCTTGAATAGTGATGTATTGAGGCTTGCTTAGTGACGCGTGAGGTTTGCCCGTAGCGCGCCAACTTCAAAACAATTTCAAGCGGCAAGAGATATTGGGATCGTATCGTTCGAGCACGAATATTTGCGATATTCCACTTCGTATCTTGAACACATCGTATCGTGAACCCATCGTATCGCGAGGTTCTACTGTACATATTATTTTTACTAGTAAGAGTCAAAAGTATTTTTTTTCTCAATATAGTGTGTTGTAGAATTGCTGCTTGGTAGGTAGGGGTTTTTTCACTTGAACAGAAAGGCCTCACATTTGATAAAGGAAGACAGCATAAAACTTCCTAATAACTTAACCTGTTCTGAATAATTTGTTATAATTAAACAAGTAATACACCATTTTGTAGCTTATTTCTGTTTCTCATTTGCTTAATTTTTTTTTTTCAGTGTTCGAAGAAGTGTTACCGAGTGGATAGAATTACACAAACGTCCGTTGTCTGTTGAAAGACAAAAAGAATTATCCACCAGAGTTGTAACTTTGTCGAGGTTTCTACCGGAACCAATTAAATCTCAAGAATTTCTTACAAAGTTTTCAGCAAATATGTTGAAGGATCAGTCATTGTTATTGGGTAAGGACAAGTTTTATAATCACAGCCTTATGGCACTTTTTAATTGTTTTTAATAAAGCTTTATATATTTTGTTTGTAATCTAAAAGCCTTAAAAAACAAAAATTGTTTTTATATCACTATATACTGTTAATTATCTACTATGATTATCGTAGTACAACTAAGCTACACTGTAATACTTAATTATAGTATAGCTATATTTAATTATACGAGGGTCAGTCGGAAAGTAAAAAAAACATTTTAATGATCAACTGCTCAGTTCCCCCACCATCGCTGACATCATGTCCATTGACCTTCCCACTCCAGCAAGCCACTACATCATTTACTATTTACTTGTGTGTTTCTAAAATGTGTAAAAAAATTAACGATCCCACCAAGTATGAGGTTTGTTGTGTGTAATAAGCTTTTTGAATGCAAAAAATGTCTATTGAAATTTACAGACAGAAAAGTGAGATTCATGGTAATGTAATGAAGGCAGCTTCATTTCTAAAACTGTGGATTGTTGTCCAGCAGCATTGTATTTCTTCATTATAACGCATGTCTGGATGCTGCTGTAGTGACGACGAACTTGCTTCAGCAGTTTTTGAACCCTTATAGCCTGGACTTGACCCTCTAATTGCCACCTTTTTTCCAAAATGAAGAATTTTTTTGGCAGAATCCACTATAGAAGTGACAAGAATCTGAAAGAGAGTTAGTGATTCAACAATTTGACAGCAACTGAGTTAACAGGAGGCATAGAAAAGCTGGTTAAATGCTACGATGAATGTTCAAATGTAATTGGCGAGTATGTAGAAAAATAGCCAAGGTATCAGATATGTTCTAAAATAAGTTATATTTTATTATCTTAATAAAAAGCATCTAGACGGAAAAAACATTCTTTATTTTTCAAACGACCCTCGTACTTTAACTGAATTATTATTGAGTTGTTAGACTTGATGACATCACAGCCCTTCTCAGTCCATTTTTGCTAGTTCATCAAAAGCTCTAGTTTGCGCTGTTATTTTTTTGTCAACAAATTCTTTAAAATTAGGTATCACTATGTAGGAGTTTAGTGCAATGATCTTATAAATAATTAGATATCAAATGTTGCTTTTAGTTATATAGAAACTTTTTAATATTTGTTTATCAACATATTTCAGTTAAAAGGGACAAGCTTAAAAACTTAATTTTTTAAAATTTTCATAGTCAAATCAATTATTTAATTCATAGAGCAATCAACCAGTTACAAACAACCAACTACGAGGCATGTCCGGACAGTAAGTCCCATTTTGTTCTTCTGCCGCCACATTGCTAGTGACAGGGTTCCGCACATGTGTGCTCATCTCTGATTCATTGTTTAACAGCTGACGCAGTTACAGCTGAATTGTATTGTGTTTACATTTGTTATTGTTCATTCAAAATGTTTTAAGACAATTTCTGATCCCGCCGATGGTGAAAGGTTTTTGAACAACAGGAATATGAGGCTTGTTAAAATTCATCACCAACTTGTAGAGATTTATAGCGAAAAATTAATGAATTGATGAATTGGTTGAAAAATTGAATGAGAAAATTTGTACAAGCAGACGTTTCACAATAAGAATGCTATCGGATGAGTTTCCACAAATTTCAAAAATTGTTTTGCATGAAATTGTTACAAATTGCTTAAATTATTGTAAATTGTGTTCCCGTTGGGCTCCATAAATGCTTATGGATGACCACAAAAAGAAGCGACTTAGCAGTGCATTGACTTTTTTTACCCGATACAGTAATGAAGGAGATGAATTCGTGACAGGTGATGAAATTTTGGTTTGTTATGTCACTCCAGAGTCTAAACAGCAATTGAGAGTGGAGGCACTCACTATCCCCTAAAAAACAAAAATTCAAAAACACTATCCCCGATCTCACTCTTTCTGATTTTCACTTGTTTCTGGACTTGAAGCATGATTTTGGAGGACGACCCAAAAACCAGTGTTCGACAGTGGTGGCATCTTTCTATGAAGAGGGTATTAAAAAAATGGTTAATTGCTACGCCACATCTGAAAAATGGTGGCAACTGTGTAGAAAAATAGTTTAAAGAAATGCTCTTCAATGTAAAAATTAATTTTGTTTTGGAAAAAAAATTCCTAAAACTGCTTACTTTTCGGACATGCCTTGTATTTAATCTGTAGAGCAATCAGCTGTTTATAACTCATAGAGCAATAAACTATTGAATTCTATTTATAATGTTTTTTTTTAATTGAAGTTCAATATTTCAATATTTTTTCTTACGCAAGTCTACAAGTACATTTCTTGCGTGAATTATAATGCCGTTGTGTGTCTGTGTATAATTTAGTTTTTCTTTGTCCTTGAGTGCGTGTACTAATATTAGAATTCTGTATACAGGTATGGAGGCACTGGTAAGGTCCGATATCAACTGCAAAGACTCGGCACTGACAACAAGTTTAATCCTGAAGAAGTTAGGCCAGCCTGTGATGACCAATCTGTACTACAATACTGTTAAAATGCTTTTGGAACGGATTTCTTGTGTCATGATAGATCATGAAGCGTTAGCAGTAAGTTATTTGTTGTAAAGAATTTATTTTGTTGCATTTTGTTTCTACTTGCATTTTTCACGCTTATAATAATAAGTAGCTTATTTTGTGTAATAGTGAAACAATAATTCATTTCTATAAACCGAGCCACAGATAATTTTAGGCTTGATTTTATCTGTTAAAATTTACCTGTAGCAATACTGGACTTCCTTCTGAAAACAGGCTACTTATACATACTAACTTCTTCCAATGGCTCTTTTTGGGTCACACTATCTTAATAAAGTCTAGGTAAGTCCTTTCATTCTTGCTTCCCTCCATACATATTACTGCAGATCAGTAGGTATTCTTGTCCATAATGCACCCATTCCGTGAACTAATTGTCCACTTGTCAGAGGTTTGTATCTTTATTTTGTAGAGATGCTTGGCAAGACAATCGTGGTAGCTAGTTGGAAATTCGCTACACATATATATGTGGAAGTATCCTATTTTCTTTAGAAAGTTCAAGCGGATCATAAGCTTTACCCTGCAGTTTATCATCATCTCAAGAAATGAGGTTGTTTTTAATTTTCTTATAATTGCTATCAGGGCACTTGCTGGTTTTTGGATAATTCTTGTTCCTCTCTTCCCCAAGTCATCTTCGGTCTCGTTCCCCCGCATACCCACATGAGCAGGAACCCACTGCATTGCAATATTGTTAACATTATTTCTTACAATTTTGTAATTTCATCTAACTCTACTTTTTCGATTATCATTATTGATTATTATTTGCAGGAATGATTTGGTGTCAACTAAGACAGTTATATTTTTGTTTAGTCATGGCCTCACAATCAGCTGTTGAGCTTCATTTATGGTCACCAATTCTGCCTCAAAAGCTGTAGAGATGTAAAGGAAAGTAGTGCGAGAATTGGCTACAATATTTTCCAGCTCCTGTTTCTCTCCATTCTAGGTCCATCAGTAAATATCCGTATCCAAGAGTCTGAAGGGTATCGCTGGTTCAAGGTTTCCAAAGCTATTTGAGATACTTTCCCCGGTGTATCTCTAGCAGATTCAAGGAAACGTTAAAATTTACATTCGTAGTCATTACAATTTGTACACACTAATCATGAGACTTTTGCAGATGATACAGCAACTTTAACAGTTGGGGGCAATATTTTAGAAGTCACAGAGAAATTACAGAATGCCACCAACGCAGTAAGTCAATGGACAAAAAAATGTAGAGTAAAGCTTAATGAAGCAAAAACTGTACACATTAATTTTACGAATAGAAAATATGAACCATTACCAATAATATTAAATGAAAGGAGTATAACATATGCAAACAGTGCTAAATATCTAGGAATGACACTCGATGCAAAGCTCCGATGGAAGGTACATGTAAAAAAGAAAAAAGAGGAGCTACAGCTCAAATTCAATAAAATGTTTTGGCTTATTGGAAGAAATTCAGAACTTTCGATAGCCAACAAGATACTGCTATACAAGCAAGTTCTAAGACCAATATGGACCTATGGTGCACCACTCTGGGGATGTACAAGAAAAAGCAGTAGTAAAATTATTCAAGTTTTTCAAAATAAAGTATTGAGAACGACTGTCAACGCCCCTTGGTATGTGAGAAATGAAAACATACATAAGGACCTAGGTGTTGAATCTTTTCAGGAAGTCATTAAAAAGCTCTCGGTTAAGCATTATTGCAGGTTAGAACAGCATAATAATACAGAGATTGTCCAACTACTATGCCGCAATGACAATATCACAAGAAGGCTGAAGAGGACCAAGCCAATTGACCTCTCCAGGGCGTAAATTGGACATTGGGACCAGCCGACGGACTGCACCTCAGCACACAGTGAACACAATGATAAAGAAAAATTACTAGATGGAGCACGCCTCAGTTGTAATTAATATAAAAAAAAAAAAAAAAAAAACCTAATCATGAGCAAGTTTGATAGCTGTTTGATAGCCTGTGTTACTACCACCGAAGGATCTGTTGTGCAAGTAATCCTCTTAGGTTCAGTAGCCTCATTCAGTAAGTCTTCAGAGTCCTAGAAGATAAATATCCTTCGCTTCCTGATGACAAGAGCCTTACAGTCATAGATAATATGATAAGTTGTTTCCTTAACCATCACATAGCCTATGCACAATTTTTCTTAAGTATAATGTCCTTTTCAACAGCCCTTGGAATATGGTTCCCTGCAGCCCCATAAAAGTTGTACTTCTCACACACAAGGTTTGATTCCTTGGATATCGTAAGTTTAGTTAGAAGCTCCTTTGCCTCGTCTCTTCTCAGTTTGTACTTCCGCGCTACCTGCATATATACAAACGTCTCATTTTATATAGGCTGTCTTACTGATTTAAGATATCACACCATCTCTCATTAGTTTCATGTCAGGTTAGGTAGGTTTACATAGTGTCCTAATGCCCTCACAATCTTCAGCATGTTTCCAGCCATCAGAATCCCACAAGTAATTAGGAAAATTAAAAGTCCACCCATACAGAACCTCGTGTGCATCTGGGTAAAGCTAGATTAAAAGTGGAGGTCGCCTGGTATCCAGAATCCGCGTATGTTAAGCTAAGCTCCCTCCTTAGCGACATAACCTTCGTGTACACTTGTCCACTTTGGCTTGAATTGATCTAACCCAAGAACAGATAGATGAAGAAAAGTTAGATCCCCTTGGGCATCTTGTGATTACAAATCTGTACCCACAATGTGTTGGTCCCTGAGTGAATGAGCAAGTAAATACTAAGGTTTGGTTTGCAGATGAAAGATATTGCCAGGTAAGAATTGCAGGGATCCAGCAAGGCGTATGCATATGAATGACTTAGTTGTTATGATATTTAAGGGTAGTGTACTACTGGTTTCTCAATGAAGCTTGGAAGTTTGTTATGTTGTAATTGAATACCATTGTAGTATGGTTGGATTAGCTGAGGAATGAATGATACAGTAACAAGAAGTTCATTACTCATTACCTTTGCTTAGGTTCTTGTCGGCTATGTGGAAGAATGCCTGAGTTCTACAGGCACCGGTCTTCTAATTGAAGAATTGGGTCTTCATCCAAACACTGCTGGAGAAAGGGGACTTAAACTTCTTGTTGTAAGTATTTCTTACTTAGTTTTTAATATTGTGTTGGGTAATCTATTCCTTTAACAATAACAATTAGTAAATAGTACATCAGAATACCTTATTTATAAAGTTGTTAACTTTTAGGTTATGCTTGTTATTTTTAATGCACACACGCACGCGCGCACTAATTTACATTATTAGCCATCATTTTAAGATTCAGATCAAAAATCATAAAATCACTTCTAGAATACATTTTGAGTGGTCATAAAAATGTTGTACATATGTGTAGAGGGCGATGTTTAGTATTGCAGATTCGGTAAATTTCATTCAAATTAGAATCTAAAGATAGTCTGGGTTTATTTTCAGTAAAATTTCAGTGCCAATTTATGCAAATGAATAAAGATTATTAATGTCTGCCATTTTATAACAGATAAACATGGTTTGAAAGTATTAAACACATCAAAGTTATTACCAAAAACAAACTTTTGTACCAAGTTTGACTTTTGTGTATCAATATGTATGCACTAACAAGTGTAAAGACTTTTTATTGTGACCGCAGCTAATCTCTTCACTGGGTCCAGCCGCCTCGGTGGTCTAGTGGATCGCGTACTAGGCTTTCACCCCGAGGATCCGGGTTCGATTCCCGGCGAGGGCTTGGCATTTTCATACGCTATAAATCATCCCACCGCCTGCATTAGCCCAAGTGTGCACAATAGTCGGTAAAAAAAAAAAAAAAAAAATTCACTGGGTCCAATACACTGGGATATCAAATACAAGCTTTATACAAAAATCAAACTGTATAAGGTCTTTAGTATTGCTCTTGAAACTGACTTTAATAAAGAGCTAATATTATTCTTGGTCAATCCCTAATTAATCTGTCGTTAAAATGTAAACGAGTGTTCTTTCTAGCAACAGCCTGTTTTCAAAAAGTACGTTGACAGTATTCATGGCAACTTGACCGGTCGACCTTGCTCACGACTAATATTAACACTGAAAGCATGCATTGTTACTTTTAATTTATTTTAATCATCTGCTGTATTATATCTTTCAGTAGATTTTTAGTAAACTGCAGTACTGAAAACTAAGGAGTGAAATTGATCCATCCTCAAACAATTGACTTTGTTCCTGTTGCAGATGCTGTCTTACGTATTTCCCAATCACTACCTCCATGCTGACATCATACAACATCTGCTGAGGCTACTGCGAATGGAGGATGACTGCGTTGCTCCTTCGGTTTTGTCTGTTTTCACGTTTCTGGGAAAATATAAGCCCTTGGGTAAATAGAGACAATTATGAGTTTTTTAGAAGTATAATGTATAGATTATTTGTAATGAAATATATGTAAAAGGATGAAATATTAGATTTTTGAAGGAATTAAAAATGGCATTAATTATTTTTTCTGTTTTTTGTGGAAATACAATTTAGATGGATTAAGGAAAAACATATTTTATCAGTTTTCGGAAACCTTTTGTATTGAACCTGACTGACTCGTTCTGGGTATAGAACTCAGTAAGTTAATTTCACAGCATGTGTGCTCATGTTTCTGTCTACTGAAATTAGTGATTAAATCATTCAGATATTTTTTTTAACAACATATTGTATAATTAAGGTAACAAATTTTGACTGAAAAAGCTTGAGGAAAATGTTCATGTCAAATTCATAAGAAAAAAACTCAAACAGTTTTTAAGAGATAAATTTATTTTTAGAATATTCTGTGATTAAAATGTTCATAACATTGAACTGTTATGTAAACATTGGTTGAGCAATACTTGGTTGTTAACTTTAAGGTTATGAATGTCATTATTATTGCATAAATTCAAAGGTGTGAAAAGGGTTTGCCCATGGTGTGAGATTTTCTAATTTTTTCCGACTGACCATATTAATAACTACAGCAATGTATTATACACAAAATTCAATGTTGAAGACTAAACCAAACTAGTATTTAGTGTGTATAAATAAGTATTTGGCATTCCTGCATTTACAGAAGGCAATGGTAAAAATGTAACAAAGTACATTATCTCCATCTTACAATTATTAATATCTTTTCAATAGTTTGTGAGAGCTTGCGTTAAAAAATGTAACGTAAATAACATTTATTTTAAATTTCAGCTGAGGTATTTCCCGAAGAAATGAAACAGTTGATTCCCTTGTGCAAGAGTTTTGTGGAGACAGGGACACCAAAACAGGCAAAACATGCTATCAGATGCCTGTTCAAAAACATTCCCAAACAGCCAGAAGCTTTGTTCTCGGATATTCTTGAAGTAAGTAAATAGACTAAAAGTTAAGTAAAAGTTGAACTCATCCTTTCTGCCAGTTTATGAGACCAATAACCTTAAATCTACACAGTGTATTCCTTACAAATCGGTATCTTCAGTTGATATCTTCAGACTATTAGATTGATTCCTAAGGCTAAGGACATAATTACCGTTTTCTGTTGATTTTTGAATCTACACAGTATATTCCCTGCCAATCATATCTTTTGTTGATATTTTTAGAACTTTAGATTCATTCCTAAGGCTAAGGATATAATTGCCATTTTCTGTTGATGTTTGAATCTACAGAATATATTCCCTTCCAATCATATCTTTAGTTGATGTCTTAGAACAACTACATTCATTCCTAAGGCTAAGGACACATTTGCCATTTTCTGTTTATGTTTGAATCTACAGAGTATATTCCGTGCCAATCATATCTTTTGTTGATATTTTTAGAACTTTAGTTTCATTCCTAAGGCTAAGGATATAATTGCCATTTTCTGTTGATGTTTGAATCTACAGAGTATATTCCCTGCCAATAGTTGATGTCTGAGAACATTACATTCATTCCTAAGGCTAAGGACATAATTACAATTTTCGGTCACAATTATTGTGTTGCTGTTTGATAGTCAGCTTTGAGTGTATCACACATAGCGAAACGAATGCTCACATGTGTCAGTCATCAACATGTGTTCTTTGAGGGAAGTACAGTTTGAATTACTTGGAATTGCCATAAGGAAAAAATGACATATAGGTTTAACATCTGTATTACTATAATCTGTCTGAGTCATATCCCACAGGGAAGGAGGACAACTTACTTTCTTTATAAAAAAATGTGGTACCAAATATATTATAAAACAATCACAATACAAACGTAGAGTAGGATTGAAGCATTTATGAAGGCTAGGTAGAATTAGGGGTAGATAAGCACCACCCCTAATGTTTAATATCATGTGCTTACCTTATCATCCGAGTTGCTGTCGCTGAACATTAAACATGACCAACTTCTATTTGATTGTATGTTTTTATATTTTGTCATCACTTCCGTGTCAATGTCGCAGGTACGTTAAGCACTTCCCTAGCATATTTTGTAGGAATATTTCTATGAATATTATAAATATAATGTCCCATGTAATAAATAATTATTACATACTCTACAGATAAAGGACTTAAGGTATAAAATGTAACAGAAAAATTCCTATGCTGTAATTGATAGAGGGAATGGAGTTAATGTTTAAAAAATATTTAATTCTGCGCCACATTAGTTCCGTCAACAATATTGTTTTAACTGAGGCTTTGTTTATTTCCGTTGAATATAAATAAGAAGTAAAGCATTAATAATTATATTTGTAGTATTAATATATAAATGTTAATGTGTTCAACTACAAGGAATAGATAAAACCAGTGGAATAATATAAGATCTAACGAATAATTTTTGATAATAACTTGGTTTGTGTATATTTTTTGTAAGGAACTAACTAAAATGTTCAACGCTTTTAGTGCCGTTAGCTTTTTTGACAGACTTTTATTCTTTTACTTTTTGGATATATTTTAACCCATTGGAAACTGGATTTTACTAACATGCTATTGGCCTTCAGTACTGAATTTTTTCAGTAGTTTACACTAAGATTATGTGCAATAATAAAAGCAACTAACCTACCAATTTTATCCTACATAATGTTGTTGTAATTGTTAACACATACTTAGCCAACACTTTTAACACTATATTAACATTTTTTTATGTTTATATATTTACACTATGTACATTTTGTTTCCTTTTTTTAAAATTTGTCCGACTATGATAAATTTCAAAACAATTTTCCAAATGCAAAGGAACACTACATTTTTTGCACTGGTAAATTGTTTCAGACCTTTTTCCTTTTGCAGTACATACTCTACACTTTCTAGATGGCATTGCTTTGCTTGTTGGGGGGATTTTCCCTATAAAATG
This sequence comes from Callitettix versicolor, assembly GCA_022606455.1. Lineage (NCBI taxonomy): Eukaryota > Metazoa > Arthropoda > Insecta > Hemiptera > Cercopidae > Callitettix > Callitettix versicolor. The sequence goes on along the minus strand of CM040185.1, from coordinate 13,154,377 downwards.
TCCGCAGAATTTTAGTTATATTTGGATTAGAAGTCCACTGCCAATCATTTACTTGTAGGTTATGTGTAGTATTGTCTGCAATTAGGCCTATTTTCACAGATCTCATCATCACTATTATCACTATCACTACTGTCATTTTCAACAATACCTCCTTGCTCTTCATTATTACTAATCTCACAACTACTTTCATTTAAAATATCCCCAACAAACTCACTAAATGCACTCGAAGAAATAAACAATTCCTCACGAGAAGCCATGTTTCTACAACTGTCAAATTCGTACACAACTTCACAAAGAAACTGGCAGAAATTAACGAGTAACAACGGAAATAAATGGAGGAAAAATATCTCATAGATTGAAAATAGATTTATATTTCTATATTCGACTTTTAGGCTAGAAACATACGGAAAAGAGATCAGGGAAGTAGAGGACGGACATTGCCCGTCTTTAGTACTTAAGCTATTGAGAGAGAAGGACTGGCAATATACGTCTTTCGTTACCAATGGGTTAAGCTAAATGGACATATTTTATGAAAATATTTTGTAAGTAGCAAAACTCTTTAGTCAGTTACACGATTCATGCAGAATCCATCTGTCCCTGTCAGCTTCCGTCCAAACTGTCCACTGTTTATTTAAGGTGGGCCTCGCATCTCCCTATACCAGAGACAGGAAAACTCTTTGCACAGAAAAATCAACAGCCGATATGGGGTGTAAACCCGCTCACATACTATACTGGCTAGGTATAGCGCCTTAGAGCACTCATCTGTTTCACCAGTCTGAAATTATTTCATTTATCGTCATAAATCGTTGGTTATTATATTATTATTATTGTTTCATTTTGTTTAACAACTGTTTGATATTTAAAAAAAAAAATTATTTTTGAAAAACTTTGGGAGAGCTTAAAAAAAAGGTAAGATTAGGTTTATATAAAACTAATGACTGGTAAATCTGAATATTGGTACTGAAAGGGTTAATATTAGAAATTCTATGATTTCAGAAAATCAAGACCAATTTAACGGCCGAATCTGATTGCTACAGAACTGCAATTGTTGCCCTTGGCCACATTGCATACAATATGCCCGACAGGTTTCCTATTCAAATCAAGAACATAGTATCTAGAAAAGTAAGTTCTACAAATTACTTTATGGATAACGTAGTATCTAGAAAAGTAAGTTCTACAAATTACTTTATGGATAACATAGTATCTAGAAAAGTAAGTTCTACAAATTACTTTGGGTAACGTAGTATCTAGAAAAGTAAGTTCTACAAATTACTTTATGGATAACATAGTATCTAGAAAAGTAAGTTCTACAAATTACTTTATGGATAACATATTATCTAGAAAAGTAAGTTCTACAAATTACTTTATGGGTAACGTAGTATCTAGAAAAGTAAGTTGTACAAATTACTTTATGGGTAACGTAGTATCTAGAAAAGTAAGTTCTACAAATTACTTTATGGGTAACGTAGTATCTAGAAAAGTAAGTTCTACAAATTACTTTATGGATAATATAGTATCTAGAAAAGTAAGTTCTACAAATTACTTTATGGGTAACGTAGTATCTAGAAAAGTAAGTTGTACAAATTACTTTATGGGTAACGTAGTATCTAGAAAAGTAAGTTCTACAAATTACTTTATGGGTAACGTAGTATCTAGAAAAGTAAGTTCTACAAATTACTTTATGGATAATATAGTATCTAGAAAAGTAAGTTCTACAAATTACTTTATGGATAACGTAGTATCTAGAAAAGTAAGTTCTACAAATTACTTTATGGATAACGTAGTAGCTAAATTTTGCTTTCTCATAACAGAAAAATCGCCAATGATATCAAAGCTTATTTTTTGTAACTGATAGTCTGGCTGTTTTTTCTTCTATATTTTCTAGTGAACGATTAACAGTGGTACCTTAGTTAACGGCCTTAATTCATTCCAGACTGTTATCTGAGCAGACTGTCGTGTGTGTCAGCGTTTACGATACAGACTTATGGAAAACATATTAATTTGTTATATAAAAAAAAATAACTGAAGACTCTGCATTAATATGTCAAAAACGAAGAATGAAAAAAAATTCATAGAACATAAGTTACACATTATTTTAACTAAATTCATAAAAACGTAATTATGTTACATGCATACACTCAGGACAAATCAATACTGTATATTTCTTTAGTTCGTGCTGTAGCTTTTTTTAGTCCAATAGTCAAAGTTCGTGTTTTACTTCCACTATCACAAGTTTTAGGACCCATTTAATTAATATTCACAAAAAACTTGAAAACAGGATTTAACAACGGTTTGAAACTCACACGCAGACACTTAACGTTTTGTTAAATTTTAAAATCAAAAGTAAATAACACGATAATATTAACTATAATAACAGTAATAACTGTTTAAATTTTTTAGCAGGCTAACACTAAACACACAGTAAAAGAGTTAATGACACACTAAATAAAATTAGATAGGATGCAGAAAAGAGAACAGTAGTGGGCATTCTGAAAACAGATAGCTAAGAAATATCGTGTAAGTTATTGCTTTTCAAAAACCAAACACCCATCAATTAAATGCTTGTTTGTGTTAACTCAGCACAATGTTTATTTTAATAGCACAGCGTAATGTTGTCTGTATATTTACATAACCTACTTAGAAATAATTTAACAAAGTAAAAACACTTTTATAATACCTTCAGCTCTTTGTCTGAAAACCTAAACTGTTATGCGGATCATTTTTCATTCGATGAATTAGACCGTTGTGCGATACGACTGTTGTCCAGGTCGACTGTAAGTCCATGTATCACTGTACTCTCCAAAAGTGTGCTTGTGTACAAATTGTTTTATATTTGTTTATAACATGACTACAAGTATTACCATGTGTTGGCAGATTGTCAAAGAATTATTGGTGAAAGAAAATGAGGTCGCTTCTCTTAAGTCGGATGAGGAGTGGTGTGATGAAGAAAAACTACCTGAAGAAACACGATGCAAGGTGAGCATGCACGTTATTTATTTTGTAATCAGTTTAGCTGAAAAGAATGGAAATTAATTTACATGTTGAAAAATCGTCTAAACCAATGAGGTCTGCGATTCTTTAGGAAGGAGGGACATATGAAATGATAATGTTAAAATAACTACAATTCGTAACTACAGATTAAGAAACAGAATCATAATGATCTACAATTCTTTTTCCAATATTACTTCTTCAGTTATATGGTGATTTATTCTTATTAAAGTCTGTTCATCCTTAGTCTGGGCCTAATGTTAACAAAAGCGCGCCTCCACTCCAAATTGATTTATAAGATTACCCATCATGCACTACTCTGTGATAAGGCAACAGTCCAAGGTCACTAACTGTTAAGTACGACCAGTGTGTATTCAAAGTTGGCACTCTGATGTGTTCTACTTTTAATAAGTTCAGAGAGTACACATATCTGTGCGTTGCCACTCCTGTTTGTTTACATCGGGGCCAGACTAAGGATGAAAAGAGTATATACAGATACAGGTCATTCTCTTTGCATTTCATATCAACTATATTTCACTAATAAAATAAACATTACTAACAACTGTCTTTTACAACAGATTGAAGGAATGAAAACGATGGCTCGTTGGCTGCTCGGACTCAAGTCGGACAAGGTCTCAGCTCAAAAGACTTTCAGAATGTTAAGCGCTTTTATCACAAACAAAGGGGATCTATTACAGTCTGGCAAGTTAAGGTAGGTTGTTAAATATACATAGAACTAGCTTATACAGGACTTTTTTTTTTAAATAAGCATTGTATGATTTAAAAGTTATTTCAAACTGAACATTATGATGTTTAATAAAGCTTTTAGTCTCATTAATTTTATGCTAGAAGCAGCCCTGTCATGTATTTAATTATGATAATTTTATCTTTGTGTGTGTGTGTGTGTGTGTGTGTGCGAGTGTGTGTGTGTGTGTGTGTGTGGAGTAAACTACAAAATACTGTTGTTGTTGTTGTTTTCCAATGGCTTCCTCTGGCTCACGCCATCTTTGATCTTGCTTCCCAGTAGAGGCCCGGGAAGTCTCCTCTTCTCTGCTTCTCTTCATCTAATTTTCTGCAGACCAGGAGATGGTCCTTGTTCATGATGGTGTCTGGGCATTCACACAATGTGCAGTTGTCATAGTTTAGTATCTTAATTTTCTTCAGGTTCAGACAGTCGTGTCCAGTTGTCAGCCGAAAGACCACAACAGATGTCCTACTCTGGAGGTCCTTGACCTTCCCATACAAGTCGAATACATTCTCATAAGGCTTGTTCTTTATGTCTTCCTTGACTTTGTTTGTAAATTCAAGATAAGATGTTCGCTTCAGTGCACTAATCCGAGCCTCCAGTGTGAGCATTCTTTTTGGTTTCTGCACTATAAGGGTTCCTTGTTGTGTAGAGTTAGCAGTCTGGTTTGAGACTTTGTCTGCCCTAATAAGGGCAGTTGATTCCTTCCTCCTTCTTCTCTTCACCTTCATTTGATTTTTGACTTTGGGAAACATTTGCCAGCGCTGTTGATCATTTAGCACTACCCAGGGGACACGTACAGCTTAAAGTGTGCTCCGGACGCGATCAGCTTTGTTCCCCAACTACAAAATACTATACAGATGTTTGTTATATATTTTTTTAACGCCAATAAATATAAGATACAGAACATCTGTGATTGATGTATGTTACAGTACAACCCCCGGTTATCAAAAATAAAGTGGGGGAGCAGTTTCGGATAACGATTTTTTCAATTGAGCCATGCACATGCAATAATATGCATACGTAATTAATTCTGGAAGATTTTTAAGGTCAACTGGTTCTAACCAATTTTTATTTTTACATCAATACACTATACTGTATTTAAGGTAGGTTATGTCAAATTAATTATTCATTTAAAAAACTCAGTAATTTTTGTATTTTTCTTGCGTCTCTCTTTTAATTAGAAAGATATCGGCCGGTGCTGACTTGTAGTGTTTGATAAATTTTAGCGCAGTCTGCAATTAAACATGATCCACACTACTTCTGTATTAGCTAGTGAATAATGCAATGTCAGTATTGTGGGGGGGGTGCAGATTGGTACTGTAGCTGTATTTAGACTCAGAGGAGTTGGTGGCTGGGGAAGTCAACTCAAGGTCAGGTGTTGTATTTGTATGCATCTTATTTAATTCCATCAATTTTGTTTTTTTTTAAGGATTTGTGATTCTGTATGCATTTCGGATAAACCTGATTTCAGTTGACCTGAGTTTAGTTAACCGAAGTTTTACTCGATAATATCTTACATGTATAACCTTGGCAACACTCAAGTGACTTTCGGATATGGTGGCAATCGGAGGGTAAATATTGTATGTGCCTATATTTAAACCAGTATTTTTTTTTCAGTAAATCGGAAATGTCGTGGTTAAGATTGACTGCAGGTTGTTCCATGTTGAAGATATGCGAGCAGAAAGGAGTGGGCGACCAATTCTCTCCGGAACAGTTTTACAACCTCTCGCTACTTATGATTGTGAGTCAATGAAATTCTAGAGCTAAAAGTATTTGGGATTAAAAATTATATCTTTATAATAAGTAATGATACTGAATTTCAAAAACATGCTAAACATAATCAGAGTTATATTTTGACATTGTTAAGAAATTATTATAATTTAAGCAACGAATAGTAATAGTATTACAAGGCATAAGTGTATACAAATACCTACTGTGTATAAAGAAACTAGTAAAAAAAAAGAATATATACACAGCTATTATGTATTTTAATAGACTAACAAATGACTTAAAAACTCTTAATGTAAGTAAAAATGCGCTAAAAATAAATTGAAAAAAATGGCTGCTCCTAAATGCACTGCTACCATAATAAGTAATTAGAAAAAATAATAAAAGATATATTTGAGCAAGTAATTAATGTAGCGTAAGGTCTTGGAATTAGGTTTATATTTAGTTTTTAATTTTAAGATAAACAATGTATGAATCTTTTTTGTAATTAAACTGCGCCCGTGCACAGGTAATTTATCACCTATTTGAAATCTGTACCAGTAAATAAAAAAAAAACACGTTTTTAAAAATTGTTTTCACAACACAATTTAATAGTTATATAAAATTAATTCTAAGATTTAATTTACATAAACAGAATTAATAGAGTTACAGTTGAGGATTAACCTTTGTGTGTGTGTCTAGGATGACGTGCCGAAAGTGCGAGAAATCTTTCTCAACAAACTGCACAAAGGTTTGGGACGAGGACTGCCAAATAAGTGTTTGCCTTTAGACTTCATGGGTTTCTATGTGCTCACTGGCCTGGAACCGGACAAGAAGATGAGGTCTGTGTCCAGACAGTACATGGTCATTGACATAAATAAGAGACGAGAGTATGCTAAGACTTTGACCCTCGGTACTGCAAACTGTAAGTTCATAAAACTGTTTTCAGTATTTAGTTAGTATGAAACAGAACTGATGTACAGTGATTGATCATTTCCTACAATTTTGGTAAAAGGTTTAATTTTTATTACTGAAAAAGTTTCGTGCTGTACAAGTAACGTCTGCTGACCATCAGTCAGTGCTTGCCAAGTGTTCATTAAAACATCCTTATCCCAAAACCAGAATTTACTAGTGTAATCCTTTCAAGAGAATAAGCCACTCCTTTCTTCAAAGTGATAATCCTTTCATCAAAATTATAAACCATGAAATTTATTTAAAAATTTTTATTACAAATTAATGAAGAATTAGGATCATGGGTTTAGTTTAGTTTTTGGATGTTTTGTGCGGTTATTAAAAGTTCGCTTTAGGTCAATTTGTGTAAAGATATGAACAGAATTGTTCACAAATTAACAAATTCTTCAGTAAAATATTGCGGGTTTTTTTTCTCCTTTTGTATGTACAATGAAACTAACCACACGACGGTAAAATAAAAAAATGCGGTGTCATTAAATTTTTGTTATTTTTGGGAAATTTGCTTTTTTTTCCCCCACACGTTTTCTTTAACTGTAACTTCAGTTGCAAATACAAATATATAAATCACAAATATGTCAAACATTTTCATGTACTTTGTTCTGCAAGTAGGTCTGCTAGGTGCAAAGTATTGATACATGTGTTGTTAAATATTGAAATTGGTTTAATTTATCGTAAAAACAGTAATGAAAAAAGTAGTCATTATTCTTAAGAAATCTCAAAACAAAGACAATTATATATTATTTATAGTAAAAAAAATATAAAACTAGATCATTAATACTGAATTGCAACAGGCTATATTATTAGCTATGACCACTCTCAATCAAAAAGGCAAAAGACTGTGTGTGCGCGCATGCGTGTATACGTATATACGTGTGATCATAAAAGTAATGTAGATTTACAAGTTTAATCTGTTTGTTATAATTTTATTAAATATAAGCCACAAGCTGCCTCGACCTAGTTGATAGCATACTGGGCTTTCACCCCGATGACCTGGGTTCGATTCCCTGCCAGGGTTTGGTATTTTCATACGCTATAAATCATGCCATCATCTGCATTAGCTCAAGTGTGCACAATAGTCGGACGTTAAACAAAAAAACAAAAAATGTAAGCCACTGATTGCATTAACCAGTGAATGTAGTATCTGGCAACTACTGTACTTTTTATATATACTTTGGAGCTTGGTGGTCAATGTAGCGGCATCTCTGAACGTGCACACTTCATTGTTCTTACTTCTGGGTAAAGACACAGTTATCCCCCCTGGTTCCATTACTTTTACTGTTCTCCGCAAGGGAGTGCAGATTAGCTGCACCTATTTAGACATCCCTCATGGTACCCGAGTCTAACACTCACTTACGCTTACAACGCTACACTTATGACTTTAACACTTTACACTCACAGTTACATTTAGTGAGGTGATAATAGCCTCATTATGCTTTTCGCCTTAAAATAACTACGAAAAACTACTTTTACTGTTTACGCAGATCCCATGTCCTCATTAGTCTGACTGACAAAGTAAAGGAAAGTACATACTTTTTTAATGAGATAGTAACACTGGAATATTGTATTACAGGTAGTATCGAGAAAGCTATGGCCCAGTTGCCTCATATCTTACCCGACTACATGCTGGTGTTCGCCCTTCCTATTCTAGTACACAGTCCACTGTACACAACATATCAAGATGTTGACCAGCTGAACAGGTGTAGGATGTGCATTTGGCATATACTGGATCCACTCATTTCAAAGAATGACTCGTACTGTTTCGGATTTTACAAAGATCTCATAGAAAGGATGAAAAATCACAAGGACGCTTTACAGCCGGACGATCAGACAACAAATTTTGTAAGTTTTATTAGTAAGGTAATGAATTATTGTTAAAAAATTATTATGGAAACGTATTGAATTTATTTTGGAGATTTGACGTTCTGTCTGAAATGTACACGAGCGTCTGATCTGCAGAATGTCTTTAACTTAAAAAGTGATAATTATATCTCAATAGATTCTGTTATAGTCTTAATTATTATTTTATTTCCATTTATTCCTTCATGGTACAAAATTTTACACATGATAAGTGCCTATAGTGGGTATTAATACAAGTACATAGGATGGTCATTAAAATTAACATTACAAAATATCAAAATTCTTAGATTTAAATAATTTGTGAGACATACCTCACATACAAATACATTATAAAATATTTGATTAATTAATGTGATCAAAAATATATAATATGTTGCTATAAAACCCTAGAATAGTATTTTTGTTTTCTGACAATTTATTTACACAAACTAGACTAAAAAGTTATTATTCAATCTCTAAATTCATAACCTCACTTTCCAATTTTTGTTAGCACTTTGTTATTAACTTCCAAACTTTTAACACTGTTTGACAATTCATTAACCCATTGGAAACTGAATTTTACTAACACGTTATTGGGCTTCAGTACTGAATTTTTTCAGTAGTTTACATTAAGATTATGTGCAATAATAAAAGCAAGTAACCTACCAATTTTATCCTGCTTGTTGTTGTAATTATTAACACATATTTAGCCAACACTTTTAACACTATATTAACATTTTTTATGTTTATATATTTACACTATGTACATTTTGTTTCCTTTTCAAAAATTTGTCTGACTGATAAATTTCAAAACAATTTTCCAAATGCAAAGGAACACTACATTTTTTGCACTGGTAAATTGTTTCAGACATTTTTCCTTTTGCAGTCTACACTTTCTAGATGGCCTTGCTTTGCTTGTTAGGGGGGATTTTCCCTATAAAATGTCCACAGAATTCTAGTTATATTTGGATTAGAAGTCCACTGCCAATCATTTACTTGTAGGTTATGTGTAGTATTGTCTGCAATTAGGCCTATTTTCACAGATCTCATCACTGTTATCACTATCATTTCTGTCATTTTCAACAATACCTTCTTGCTCTTCATTATCACTAATCTCACAACTACTTTCATTTAAAATATCCCCAACAAACTCACTAAATGCACTCAAAGAAATAAACAATTCCTCACGAGAAGCCATGTTTCTACAACTGTCAAATTCGTACACAACTTCACAAAGAAATTGGCGGAAATTAACGAGTAACAACGGAAATAAATGAAGGAAAAATATCTCATAGATTGAAAATAGATTTATATTTCTATATTCGACTTTTAGGCTTGAAACATACGGCAAAGAAATCAGGGAAGTAGAGGACGGACATTGCCCGTCTTTAGTACTTAAGCCATTGAGAGAGAAGGACGTGCAATATACGTCTTTCGTTACCAATGGGTTAATGAGATGGTTGCGGATGATGTCCTTCGATTTTCTTACTTATATTCCGAGAAATATTTGTTAATATTAATCGTAAATCATCACATTCTGATATGTCGAATCGATTTCTCGTCTTTCGCAATTAATTATTTACATAGCTAAATCCTGCCTCAACCAAGTAATAACTAGGAAGTGCTAACAATAGTGGTTCGCTGATATTTGTTATTCTGACGTATTTTGTTTGGATGTCTTTAAAAATGGAATTTATTTCATTGACTCCCAAGGGGTCCACCTGGACCTCGTTGAGAACCCCCGGTTTATAGCATAGATCAGTTTTGTTCCCAAACTATGGATCATGATCCACTTGTGAGTCACTGGGGAAGCTGTTGAAGGAGGGGAAGCTTACTTATTGCTTGGCTGGGCCTATACTGGAACCTCAACGTGCATCTAGCTAGGACGAATGACTTTAAAAAATAAAAATAAAAAACTTCGTACTTCTTATGATATAACATATCATTAGAAGAAAAAATTAAAGAGTGTAGGTTCACTTTTACATCGCTTTTCTCTTTTCTGCTGATGAAGTGTAATTATTAGACTGTATATATTATTATTATTTGCGTATAGACCCTATTGAATCACGCAAAGCACTCCGACTCATGTCTTGTTGCTTCTAATCCTCCACACCTCCCTCATCCTGTCCCCATGGATCCTCCTCCGCTCCTCCATCCATTTTACTCCTGCTCTCTTTGGGATTTCATTCTCTGGGATCTTGCAACCGAGCATCTTTCTCCTGTATGCGTTTCTTTCCTGTCTTCAATGTCTGTTGAGTATATATATATATATATATATATATATATATATATATATATATATATATATATATATATATATATCCTTAAATTGTTGTATAATTTAATTATGTTACAACAATGATAAACATAGTTGAAAAAAAAAAAACAAACACGTCTATCAAAAAACGTATATCAAAAAACAAAAACCTTTTTGATATATATATATATATATATATATATATATATATATATATATATATATAGAGAGAGAGAGAGAGAGAGAGAGAATATATAATCTATTCTATTAGTTCTTTCATTTAATAAGGAAATAATTAGACAGTTTTTGCTATCTTGGAGTATTTGTTTCCAAAATATAGAGCTTATACGTTGTATACATTTCCAAGCCTAAAGGTTTTTGTTTTTTTATATACCCAGGAAAAATGTTATTCTGCTAAAGACGCGTTTGTTTTTTCAACTATGTTTATCATTGTTGTAACATAATTAAATTATATTTCTACCCAAACAATTCACAATAAACAATATTGTTTACAGAAATTGTATTCCCTTTGCGACCTTGCAATGGGCCTGCTTGTAACTAAGACTGTAAACTTTGAGCTGAAAGACTTCCCTGCGGAATCCAGGATCCCCGCCATGTACTTCAAACGCCACGAGGATCCTAATTTTGTCAACACTAAGCTGTATCTGCCAGAGGAAATGCAGGTAATAATATATCAAGTCTACTAACTAATATTTAATCACGCTTTCATCATATACTGCAATAATTTTTTGATCCTTAAAAAAAGTACATGCAGTAGTTTTTAGATTTATGACTGTCAATAGACACTAAAAGTAATATTAATTTTATTGATGCCTATTATATTAAATATAGTAAGTCTTCAAGGTGACTTCAAAATGTGCCACTATTTGCATCTTGAAAAGTATATTACATTCACAGAAAACTAATTAAAAAACTTTTCTACTTTTTACTAATTAAAGTACAGCATGTGGATGTTTATAGTCTTTGCAGCTTCAGTTACTATATTGTTGTATTCTTTAATTTTCTGTCACTTGTTATTAAACATAATTATTTTTTTTCGGCGAAAAACCAACAAGGTCATCATCGCCGTTTACCATAACTAAATAAATTGTGGTTTGCATAACCTAGTTAATTTTGTTTTACAAAAAATAGGGTAGAATTTATAGAAATAATTAAGACTCTGCTGAAAAGTTCAAATATACAATCTTGAGGGGGTAAAGAGACAAACCACCATCTTGATTTGAATTAATGATGCAAAGTAACTCTTGCAGTGGTTGGTCATTAAAAAAATGCTTTTTTTCAACATCACATCACTCCTATAAAATTTATACAATTTTGGTCTGAGTATCAAGTATTTGCGAATCACTTTTATTTTTGATTTTTTATTTTAACTTACTGTAATTTCCATTTAGTGTACGAGGTTTGTCCAATAAATACGCGAACTAAGGTCATAAAAACTTTATTTTACAAAATTTCATCTACATTGATTTTGTCCCCTTCAAAATACTCTCCATTCACTGCTATGCACTTATCCCATCTTCTTTTCCACTCTTCAAAGCACCCTTGGAAGTCAGGCTTTTCAGTCTCCTCGTCGTTTCTTGTTTTATTGTGTCCACATCTTCCCAATGCTGTCCCCTCATCACATTTTTGCATTTAGGGAATAGAAAAAAGTCGCAGGGGGCGAGGTCCGGTGAATAAGGGGGATGATCAAGGATAGTGATTGAATTTTTAGCCAGAAACTGGCGAACAATCAAAGCCGAATGTGCGGGTACATTGTCTTGATGAAGAATCCATCCATCGTTTTTAGTCAAATGTGGTCGCACACGACGCACTCAATCTCTCAAACGCTTGAGAACGTTAAGGTAGAACTCAGAATTTACCGTTTTTTCCTCAGGAAGGAATTCATGATGAACCACACCTTTGATATCAAAGAAAACCAGGAGCATGACTTTGATTTTTGATCGGCTTTTCCTTGATTTTTTTTGTTCGAGCTTCACCTGTTGCTTTCCACTCCATGCTTTGCGATTTCGATTCGGGGTCATACTCGAAAAACCACGAGTCATCACCAGTGATAACCCTATTTAAGAATCCAACATCATTTTCCATGGAATTTTTCCAGTCAGTAACACATTCGACTCTTCTCAACTTTTGATGCGGAGTCAGCAGTTTTGGCACAATTTTCGCACAAACCTTTCTTAAGCCGAAATGCTTGGTTAAGATTGTGTGCACTGTTGATTTTCCTAAATTTAGTTCTTCAGCTATCATTCGGACAGTTTTTCGGCGATCAGTAAGGACAAGACGCCGCACACGATCAATGTTTTCATGCACACAAGAGGTTGGAAGGTCGTCCAATTCTTGCATCATCCGTGGCGTCTTCTCGACCTTCTTTAAAGCGCTTAATCCACTTGAAAATGGCTGTTTTCTTCATAGCATTATCACCATAAACAACTCTCAACATTTCAGCATTTTCTTGGTAATTTTTACCAAGCTTTACCAAAAACTTGATGTTAATTCGTTGTTCAGTGAATTGGTCAATTTCCCTATCGACAAACAAAAAAATAATGCAAAACTAAAAATAACTCTACTCGCAAGATCCGCACAGCGTAACGTTCTGCCAAGCACTGACGGCTCATTGGGTCCCAGACAAAACGTGAGGCCAGTGGGCGTGGCTTAACTCTCCGTAATGGCCACCATATTCGACCAGTTCGCGTATTTATTGGACAAACCTCATATGGTATGTAATAAAGCGTTTTAGCAGAAAAATTACAAAATAAGATGACCACGAGTTAAACTCCTTATTTACTGGTTTTAATGTCTAGTTTCATTGTACAGATTGGAAAGAAAGGCTCTGGACTGTCAAACACAACACTCAATGTAAATACTACAACATTGGCTCAGGCTAGGAAACTAAGAGCGAAGAGAACTTTGAAAGAAGAGTTGGATCCAAACCAGACGGACGTGAAGGTACGTACGCTGAACTTGTTTTATTAACACTTTGAAGCCACAGTCTTGTGAAGTCATTGTAGACACATTTGCATAGAAACATGGGTTTATTTTTACTACAGAAGTTTTACGATTTTAGTTTTATCTCCCCCCCCTCACATACTCGAAACAGGTAGTTCTAGAAAAGGTCACTTTTTTTATTAAAATAATTGTAAATAATTATTTACACCCCACTTAGAAAAATAACCTTATTTTAAAAAAATTACCTTATTCTTTTTTATTGGAAAGACAACAGCAACATTTTAAATTTCACACACAATTCAAAAAACAGTATTTTGGAAAATTTATGACTACACTTATAAATTCATTTCTCTACTGGTCAGGTGACCATGAATAGACAGAAAAAATAGTATATCAAATTAAAAAAAAATTGAAGAACTCTGAAATCCTATTTCAGAATGGCATGCTTGATTATTACGGTGCTAACGGTCTATTTTGTTTGTTACTAAAATCGTCCTATACCGTTGCGTTTTAAATTAAACTGCGCTGTTTGGAGACCCCCTGGCACTGAGATCAAAGGATCCTAATCCTTGTGCAACTAATCCTCTCAGAATTGATTGGTTAGAGATGTCGCTAGATAATTTTGTCGAAGCTATTATCAAAATCGATTTTTGTTCAAAGTGTAAATGAAATCTGACAAATTGCAAACTTGAGAGTGATAAAATATAGTATATAAAAAAATGAAGAGTCTCTTAAAAAGTGGTTTGTAGGTCAGGATTTTGTTTCACGATCCCAGGTCTTGAGTCGTACAATTATGGCTGCTTCAAATAGTTTATTTTCCAATGGAAATTCACTAATTAGCTGTTATTAACAGTGTATATACTGGATTATATACTTAGTATTCGTAGAACATCTTAGACAAGAATAGGATTTGAGAAAACATTATTGACCGAACGAAACAAGGTCTCTGTTTCAACTCAAATGTTTTGCATGTTTGTTAAACATTTTTGGTCATATTGGCTGACTGTTTTTTTTGTTTTCTTTAATGTAATATGATGATACCTTGTATAAAACCCAAACAAAGTATGTGTAAAACATTCACTTTCAATTTCGGAGTAGCAACCTCTGATTTAACGATGACGATAATAGTCACTGGCTGAACGGCAAGGCCTATCATAATTTTGATTGATTCGTACAGAAAGAGCATAAAATTTCCAATAGAGTTGGTCCATACTGTGAGGGCTGGACTACTAGTTCATATGCATATCCACTGCTGTGTCAAGTAAGCTAAACTGTGGCTTAGGCTTCAAAGTGTTAAGATTTTTTTTTACTTTTATTAGAATTATTAAGAATAGTTTTTTTAATAAATTACCACATAGCTTCTAAGTAATATTTTTTAATATGTAATTCAGTTTATTTTGAATTTTGGTTAAAAATTACCAGATTTCTTTTTGTTAATTTAAAAAATTTTAAATCCAACCAATTTGTTCGCAGGTGATGTTAAGTAATTGAAATTTATAGTGTGAATAGATAATTTTTACGTATTAATAGATAATTAGCAAGTGTGCCTTTTAAAATGACTATAAATAGAAAAAACATAAAGGATTTTTCTTAAATATTATGTCAGGCTATGACACTTCTTTAGGTTTTTTAGGGTCTATAGGTAAAGACGAAACCAGTTAGCAGTTGATGCATCCATACGAGCCACTGAGCATTTCCACTCCATAGCAAAGAACTTTGTACAATAACTCTCAAATAAAATGTAAATATGTGAACAGTGATGGGAGACAATGCCTTATCCCCTTACCACAAAGCTATTTGGTACAGTCTGTAGCATAAATTTGCTCGTGAGTCCGTCTGTAATCCATCCATGTTACTTAAAATATGATCGATCACTAAAAAATGATGAAAATAGTCTTTGTAGCGGCCCAAACCAGGGAAAATTATAGAGGTTGACAACTAAAATGCTGTCAACCTCGCATTTAAACCTCAAATTTAACCTTAAATTTTACGTTTAGGGGTAAAATTTTAAGGGCAAAAATATTTTTAGTTTTTGTCTATTGTGGGGTATTATTGAAACTGGTTTCTTTAGAGCCACTGCGCCTCCAGAAGTTCAATTTGACATAATTTAGTTTGGATCAAAAGAAAAATGGTTTTTCAGGATTTTCCTATATTTTACTTATTTGTGTATTTATAGATCGTAACGAAAGTTTCTTGAAAAACTCAGCAAACCTTAGAGGGGTTCTTGTTCGCTGTTTATCCTTTGCTGTGTAGGTTAAGGTAAGGAAAAAGGGATTAAAAAATTAGTTTTTTGTTTGATTGTCAAAGACATTTCAAAATAAGCATTCCAAAATATACTAAAATTGGTACAGCAGTTGCAGCGTAGAAATGGAGTCAGCTGATGCATTCATTAAACTTCTTAAACACTCGTTTACATTTCAACGGTCTATTCACAGTGGTAAGAAACAAGGCTCCTACGAACTCTCGTATATGCTTTAAAGCATGACTTGTTTCTATTCATTTCATATACAAAGCACTTAATACGTCTGTGATCGTTTTTAAGAACTCTCATTGTAGAATTCTGCCATTTGTGAGTTTGACCGTAAATATACATCGCATATTGAAATTGTTGTGATCCTAGCCATTCACAATAGACGGACAAGTGTTGTCGTACAAAAACATGATACTAGAACTAAATCATGGTGTTTAGTCTGAATGGCACTTCTAAATTTCTTTGAATTTTGAGGTTAAATTACTACTGAGATTATTGTAATACCTTCTTATTGAAAGTTTTTCTGTTCCAAAAGGCATCAGTCATTGTGAGTTTTCACTTTTTACGGACTGCTAGTTGTTTCATTGTTGTGTTTGTCACTTCAAACTGAAATAATTTGCATTTTAACTAGACTATCACAACGGTTTTCCTATACAATCCACAAAGTTTATCAAAAATGTTTACTGTTTTTTATGTTCTTTTCCCATAGAAAACAGAAAGTCTGCAGTTCACATTCAGTAGAATTTTCAGTGCCGACCGTTGTTTTGATTAATTTTATTGGCGGAGAAGCTTTAGAACGTTCCAGTTGGCACTTCCAAACAAATACTGAGTTTAGCTACACATTTGTAGGTTTATTGAACGGCACTAGAAGTTACTTTCAATGTCCAAGATATTGCAAACTTGCTGATGAGATCCTCCTGTGGAATGATCAGGCCTTTGATCATTTTTCAAAGGATTCTGTTTCGTTCTTCCTCCAAATACTCGCATTTCAGGAGCAGGTGTTAATTCTCTTCCTGTAGTCACATTTCTTACTCAAAGATGATCTGTTGTATTTACCCATCCTGTGCATATGTTTCCTAAAGTATCTTATGATCATGGCGACTACTTTTCTTATATTGCATTTGTAAGTGAAATTGAGCTAGATGCCATGTGTTTAGAGGGTCCTTTAATAGTCAGCCTACTAATTTTCTGTCCTGCAATTCGCTTCCATCTTTACTAATGCTTTCTTCGAGTCAGTGCCTGCATTGCCACCTGCCTTGGTATTCCATAGAATGGTTTAGGTCCTGTGTATTTCAATGCTGATGCTCGATTAGTCTGCCTACCAGATCGCTCATTGCCATGAATTCCTGGCACTGGAATATTGTGGGATACCTCCCTATGCATAGTTAATCTCCACATATTCCAGCCCTTGTTCTACCATCAGTGAACCATTTTGATCCTATCGATGGTAGAGGTCTTCATCCCTCAACCACTTTTCATGTTCAGGAAACTAACACCTTGAATGTCTTGGGGAAGGAATATCTAGTTGACGTGGTCTGAGATCCTGTCAAGTTCATGGTCCCCTGTTACCATCGATGTGATCTTGTCATGTCCTATATGCGACATTTCCAAAAGTTTTTGCACTGAAGAACAGCAATCAAGGGATCCCATAATCACCAGATGTGCCAAGTGATTATTTCCTGGATTTCTGATTTTGGCAACCAAACAAGGGCACCATGTACCGTAGCCAGTATTGTGACACCGCAAATTCGGTCTCAAACACAAAGTTCTCCCAACCATTCACCAGGTGCCTACATGCCATAAGCGACCACTTAATACCCCTGTCAATGACCCTGCTAATATTAATATTCCAGTTAAGCCTCCTGTCCACAATAACTTCCAGATAGTTAACTACCGATCTCATTTCGATCTTTCTTCCCGAGATGGTCCAAGTCTCCCTAAAGCCTCCTGTCCATAATAACTTCCAGATAGTTAACTACCGATCTCATTTCGATCTTTCTTCCCGAGACGGTCCAAGTCTCCCTAAACTCCTCCTAGTGAAAGAAATGGACTTTTAATCCAACTAAACTTTGTGAATGTTGTGGCTGTCAACCCTCTGGCATCTCATTTATAGCTGAACTATATTTTTGGTTTTCTCAAGCCTTGAAGCCTTGTTCTCCGTCCATTAAGAATTCCTTCACTTGGCACAAAGTAGAATACATTGTGAACATAAGAGGTGAGAAGCAAAGCATTCTTGTCCAGTGGTCAGTCTAAACAAGGCAACGGACTCTCTTCTGGGTTTGTTCTTGTTTTTCTGTCATTGTGTATTTAAACTTCGTAGTTAGTATTATTCTTGTTCAGCTGTTCTTGTTACTTATAAGCATAGGTTTTACTGTTAACTTTGGAAGTGTTATACAGGGTATGTCATAACTCTTTGGATACACTTTGTAGAATTGTTTTATTGGGTCGAGAAACAATTTTACAAAAAATACTTTTATTTTAAAAACTACTCAACCGACTTTAACCAAACTTCAGTCTACTCCTTGTACTGATACCAGTAAAAAATATGATTGAAACTTACTGTGCAATTTTAAATGGCAGCCATTGAAATTCCTGTTTAAATGATTCAAGGCTAGCCGTTTTACAAAATAACGGTAAGAACTTTTTTTTAGAAAATATTATGATCTAATGACACTTTATTTTTTGAAAAAATGTTGAGAATAACCGAGTTGTTGCAATTTTTGTCTGACCGGCCATGACCCAACTTTGGTTTCTTCTTTATAAGCTAACAACTCCCTGTATGTAAAAATATGTTGAATTTTTATGTACAGTACAACTGTGATAATATTTGATCACTTTGTTTAGGCCTATATATTGATCACTTTGTTTAGGCCTATATATTGATCACTTTGTTTAGGCCTATATATTGATCATTTTGTTTAGAGTGAGGATTAAATAAAATGTTTATTTTATTTAAATTAATCCAGGGGTACAGAACATCAGTTCTTTTTTTATTATAAGTAACAATTAAAAGAGGACAACCATTTCATTTACTGTATTTACAGTCGTTGCTTTACATTATGACCTTCATGGTTGCATAACCTAAATCAATTGATCATTGAACACGTTTAAAAACTGTGACATCTTGAATATTGCAGCTGCTTCAGTTACTGGAGTATAATAAAAAAAAGTATTAATATAATAGTTCTTAGATTTATTTAAATAAAATATTTTACTTAACCCTCACCTGTAGGCCTAAGATTACGATTATAAACTAGAGGAAGGGATAATTCAACCACAGGCACTGCGATCGATGACCTATTGTGCAACTTAACCTGTTAAAATACCTAGTTCAGCAGATTGGTGCTCATAATAAGTTCCAGCAACCCACTGACTAGCTCACTCTGCTGAAGATCCCTAGGGTCTTGGAAACCAAAAACCCCTAGCCTTCTACTAGCAAGAGCCTCACAACCATAAATTATGTGACATGCAGTTTCCTCTTCCTGCACAATCTACACACAGTTTCTCCGTAGTACATACCTATCCTGTTCATGTGCACCCACAGACCACAGTGCCCTGTTATGAACCTCATGATCTTCCTGAGTTGTGCTCTGCCCAGGACATCTGCTGCCCATTTAAGTCCTCCAAAAGAAACTTTATTTAAGAGACGTTTACTATGGGAATGCCCGTGAAGGTTGTCCCATCTTACTTGGTGTTGACTTGTGATTACCACGACGATTGTCTGCACCTGTTAATAGCAGACCTGGCCAACAATAGAGAAATCCCTAAAGCCGGCTCAGATGCAGATCCAAGTCCAGTCAGTCGGTCTGCCTTCTCATTACCCTCAACTCGCCTATGCCCCAGAACCCAGTGAAGAGTTACCCAGAGACAGAGCGTCAAGGTTCTTCCAACACTCGCAGATCAGCTTGGACTGTATTATAGAACCCGCAAGTGCTTTTATTGCTGCCTGACTATCGGTAGGAATACGAATACATGCCTTCTTGAAGCCCCGATCCAAGTTCTCCCGAACACAGTCATTGACGGCCATCACTTCAGCCTGGAATACTGTTGTATGCTGCCCCAGGGTAATAACTTTCTTTAACCCCGGCCTCAGGCCATACACCCCAGCACCAGTGCCTGACTTTGTCTTCGAGCCATCTGTATACCATACTATGTCTCCAGGTTTTTACCTATAGGCCTAAACATGGTGTTTAAGTACTATCATAGCTCTATGTACATAAAAAATCAACAAGTTCCACATATTTTAGAGTTGTTATTGTTTTCATTGTGAAAAAACCCAAGAGGAACTGCGCCCAGATAGATTGCAACAATACAGTTTATTTTTAATCTGATTTTAAAAAAACTAAAGTGTTGTTAGATTTGTCGATAGATTTTTTTGGAAAACTGTTTTTCTTGAGTTATTTAAGTTAGAATAGTTTAAACGGTCGTCAGCTTGAAATTTGCACAGCAGTTTTCAAACTTACTTTTTTATTTGTAAACCCTATTAAGAGTTGACGAAAGTTTGATTAAAATCAGTTCAGTAGTTTATAAAATATGATTTTTTTAGTAAAACACATGCAGACAGGAAATTAGGCACCTGAGACTCATGTTTATTTTGTAAAATGTGTTTGTCTTGACCTAAGGAACAATTCTACAAAACGTATCCAGATAGTTACATGACACCCTTCCCAATAGGAAGAATAGTTAATGTCTTTGCCAGGATAACTGTTGCGTCATTTCCTTGCAAGTATAGAATTAACAAAATCAAGAGTTACTGAATTTAGATGCACTATATTCAGTGATGTTTATTTGTATCTAAGTGGCACAGGGCAAAATTATGTTTAGTATAAATTTTATGTTAATGTTATCATAATATATGTATAAAACAGCTAAAGAACAGAATGGACACTTTTAACATCAGCGCTGATTGTGTTGATTTTTATCAAATGAAAATAGTACAAACAATAATGCTTATTGTAATGAAAAATGCAATATTTAACATTACATATACCTAACCTCTACCGTCTTACAAATTGGTTTCGTTGAGTTGCAGTTTGAATTTCTAAAACCTTGATTATAAAGATTTTGATTAGTTAGGCAGCAGATCAACTGGGATAAGAAAATGTAACTCGGTATATCTTTGAAGAGCGTACAATGTTGACAGTACGAATACAGAAATGAGGAAGAGCAAAAATATTAGCTGATCACCAGCCAGCTTGATTTTGTAGTAATAGAAAGATAACAAAAGTTTTGAATTTACCTGATCAGAGTTTATTTGTTTAATGTAAAAATATTTGTGTATTGAAACTTTCTATTGCTTGATATATTATTATTTTCCGAAAGTTTGTTGCCAACGTGACAGCTGTTTGCTAATATTAATCCTGGTTCCGCTTTATTTATATTTCGTTGCGATTAGTAATTGTAAACGAAATTTTGAAAGCGAAGGTTTCGATTCTAACATACATTGGTGGCATGTCAAAGTTTAAAATGCGTTTCCTAAATCAATTTTTATTTAAATTACTGTGAGAGATTTTATAACGAAACGTTTTTATTATTTTCATTTGACCAAAATCGATTGCGATGACAATTTGTTTGCTCTTTATATTATAATCTGTTATACTGTTCTGTATGGTAATTGTGTTTCCTGTAATTTTTTTTCCAAGCCAACAATAGAAGAAGTTGAACTGGAATACCCAATTGATGCATTGGTAAATTTATTTCATTCTTATATATTCTATTAATTTTTTTTATAAACAAAACAAATGGAAAATTATTTAGCGTGAAAATACAATAATTATTGTATTTTGATGTTACGTATTTGTGCATGACAATATTGCGAGATGTAGTTATAACGAGGGTTTGTTTTTTAAGTAAGGTTCATTTGGCGGAAAACTTTTAGAACGTGTACGCACAAAGCAAAGAATGTTTTGTATACAAGCTGACTGCAGTTTGTGCTGTACTGTTTGTCTGTACGCTGTTAACATAAATTAATAATGTAAGGACAAAAAAAACATCCAGTTTGATGCATTAACACAATTTGATTCATTGTGTAATATAGATCGCACCAAATGCATATTACCTCTAGCATTTAAAGCAAATGTTTGAACTGACCGAGGTTTTTTGTTTTAACGACAGAAAAGAAATAAAAACAGCCATGATACAGGCCTGTGATTTAGATCAGGGGTCTCCAAACTACGGCCCGAGGGCCACATCAGGCCAGCGGACAGATTTTGTTCGGCCCTCGGAGAGCTAGCATACTTGAAAACTCCTTTTAGAGAACATAGTTTTTATAGCAAATTAAATTTAGTTTACTGAAGTATTCTAATTTTATGTTGAATAATTATTTCTCGAACCAACGAGATTATTCTGTACGTGCTATTAGCGCCATCTGTTAGCGATAGAAGGTACTACCTATTTCCGCTTGTGTCCACCAGATGTCGTGTCACGTTACCCTCATGGCTCGTACTCTACAACTAATCTAGAAATTACAGATAATGACAGGAAAATTAATATGCAGTGTTGCCGTTTTGCGGACTTTAGTCCGATTTGCAGCCTTTTTTAAACGTTGCGTACTTTTTCGGACTTTTTTTTTTCATCAGTGGACTATTTCACTTTTTACCACCGGCAACAATGATAATATGGTCTTGGCCCTTGGAACTTACTGAAGTAATCAGTATGGCCCTAAGACTGAAAAGTTTGGAGACTCCTGATATAGATTAGCAAAAATTACAAACACAAAAATGTACAAACAAACACGGAAAGTTGCAGAGAAGTTTAAAAAAATATTTACACTTTGTAAAAAATATTTGACAGTAATAATATTTACAGTGCTTAATTATTAATGCATTGTTTAAATAAGCATTTAAACAATAATTATTGACACTGAAGTTTTCATGTACAAACAAACCTTACTATTAAAAAGCAATCGTATTGTTCAATTATTAATAATTCAACATTATTTTTAAGTTATGTTTGTATTGTGTGAAATATTTCTTATTATGATAGCTAATCATTTTTAATATAGTAAAAACATTTATTTTGAAATTCTTTTTATTTTCGTTACGAAATGCATGAGTTCTTAGAAAGAAAGGCTGTAGACTTTAGTAATTGCTGTTTATCGATGTTACATATGACAGACGTTTCAACAGCAATACAGTTTAATTATGTTTCTTCCCAGGTATTTTAGACATTTGTAATGAGTTTTGTCACTTGATTATCTTCTAAAAATTAGTATACAGTAGAATCTGGCTGATCTGACCTCTACCGAGTGGCGGCCGGGTCGAATTAGCAGGAAAGTCGGATTATACAGAAAATCATTAAAAAAAAACGTTTAAATGTATTGTACTAAAACATAAAACAGCACACAGAATCTCACTACTGTAATAAAGAGCAGTGCGTCAAATCATTAAACTTGACGGAAATAGTTTGTAATTGTTTTTTGTTTACCAACTGTTTGACGTTTTCTTGCCGCTACTTCTCGCAATCGCATGTTTTAGAAAACAGCGAATAAAAAAAAAATATGTGGAACATTACAAAACACATAAGCAGAATGCACTCTAAACGTGAACTATATCACGAATCTGAATTGATACTAAAAGACGGAAATGAACGAACGGAGCAGGTATGAGGGTGATTGACCCTCTTTCTTTTGAAGAGAATGTAGGTCATCAGCTGAGCGAGTAAGTGATATGTAGGCGTAAAGGTTTGACACGAAAGTGGCGCGCTTGCATTGTTCATTCAGTTCCGCTACAAATCTCGTAAGTTGCTTGGATATTGTTCTTTGAGGCTAGGTCAGATTAAATGGAGTGCCGGATTAGCGAAGGTCGGATAAGTGGGACTTTACTGTAATTTCCAAAACTAATCAGCGTTTTAATTTTTAAAATCGTTTTCCTAATTTTAAGCCAAATTTACAATAAAAATTTGTTTTAAATTTAGTATTTAAAAAAAGTACTTTTTCAAAATTTTATGATGTGAAACTGTTGTTAAATAAATACATAATTTTATTTTGTCCCTCTAACCAGTTTAAAGGGATAATTTCTTTTTAATCCCATTCGCTCCTGTTAGATCAGTTACATGCAAATATTTTTATATGGAACTGAGTTAGTAATATACTGAAATGCAATAAAAAGACAATTATCCATATTGGGTTGTAAAGTTAGTGCTTGTCGTAAACGATTTTCCGTAAATTTAAATTTCCCATTTTCTTTATAACAAACTTAGCTTTATTGTATGTAGCCTACTTTACTGCTTTTATAACCTCAAAATAATTCAAAATAGTAAGGAAATCATTTTTAACGCATCGCTAGGTGATACCGCTAATTATGTATGTATTCCAAGCGAAACAAAACAGTATAGTTACAATTGTGATTTTGAAAGCCGTGACAGTGTGACCATCCTTTTGTTTATATCAGGGATTCTCAACCTTTTTTCTGCTTTGACCCTAAGTTTTTTTTATTCTGTAGACACCCATATGTTTACAATGTGTTGCACAAATATCATCGCAAATGTAGTTTTTATTAGGAGAAATTCAGTAATACAAATTTTTTTAATAATTTGTATTTTGTATTATTAGATATACATTAAAGATATAATTATAGAAGCAGAAATTTAAATAAAATATAAATCACATAAAATTTTAATGAGATGGCTGCAGTTGATGTCCTTCGATTATCTTACTTATATCCAGGGAAATATTGTTAATATTAATTGTAAATCACAACGATCTGATATCTTGAATCGATTTCTTGTCTTTTGCAATAAATTATTTACACATCTAAATCCTGCCTCAACCAAATAAGAATAAGAAAATGCTAACAATAGTGGTTCGCTGATACTTGTTAATCTGATGTATTTTGTGCAGATGTCTTTTCAACTTGAAAATTCGGCACATCCACTTGTTTGAAAGTTGATTTTGAGTTCCAAATTCTCTTTTAAGTTCAGTCAATTCTCCTTGTAGTGAGAAATCAATATCAGCCATGTCGCTTTCAAATGGTTTTGTAATCCAAGATAGAACATTGAGTTTTTTAAATCCTAATTCAGTTGACTGCCTTCAAAGTTCAGTAGATGCCCAAGAGGTCCAGGCGGACCCCGTTGAGAACCCCTGATTTATATCATTAAAGTTGTTTATAAATCAAGACTTTAGATCATTTAAAAACAATACATTGAACTGTCGTATTGTTCAGCTTTTCTTTATTTTTGTTTTGCTTTTAGACTTATTAATTAAATATTACTTTTGTACTTACGAGTTGGCGGTTTTATTAAATACCCAAAAACCGTACCGATTTAATCATTACCGTGATAAACAGGAAATGTTTAACTACGCGTATAAGTCACCTTCTTATAATGTTAAGAGATCTTAGACCAAGATTATGAAATCAACACCAGTCAACATCAAGAACACATTTTGAGGGGATATTAGCTAATCTAGCGTTACAGTTTTCATCGGATTTTATTTAAACAAGGCATTATCGATTTCGGTAATAGCTTTGGCAATTTTTTTACCCCGCAGAATCCATACGTTTCAGAATGGTAACCATTCAGATTCTTACAAGCAAATTCTTTTTATATTCTTCTTTTCTGCTAGGATTATTGTCACTATGTTCAGTATAATGATCTGCCTTTCCTAGGTTCGTCAATTCTACTTTCGTTGACGCATTTTAGAGAACCTCCCATCTTCAAAAACTATATCTATACTCCAGTACTCAAAAGAATATAGATATAGTTTTTGAAGATGGAGGTTCTCCGAAATGCGTCAACGAAACTAGAATTGACGAAGCTAGGGAAGGTAGATCACTGAACATAGTCTTACAAACAACATATACTTGTACTTTTTAGAAAATCTTTTTTTACTATTGTAATCAACGTTATAATTTGCTTAAGTTTAAGTAAATTCAAGTTTTCAGACAAGTGCAAAATGTTTTTATGGCCACCATTTTGAAATGGGTGAATAAATTTTTTTTAAAGTAATAAACGCATCCAGGCTATTACTAAAATTGTGTATTGTAATTTTTATAAACATTATGGTAGATTTCAAGTATGTTTCCACCAGGTCAGCGAGTCAGTTGCATACCACAAATATATATATATATATATATATATATATATATATATATATATATATATATATATATATATATATCCGTCAGTAGTTCACCTTTGACAGGTCAACAATGGCCTGTTTATAAAAACTAATAATATTACTAAAGCTGATAAAGCTGGAAAGGTTGGTACAGAATGGAGGAAGGAATTTGTGGTTTATTTTAGTACTACTACCCCACAATACCAATCACTACCTTCTCTAATGCATAACGTGGATTCGAGAGTTCATATGAAAACTGAAAACAGTGTAACTGTTTTGGAATTTGAGATGTAAGGGAGTAATTTCTTTTCGTTCGTGTTTCAGCCCTCAGCGGCTTCCGAAACAAGGATTCAGCTGCCAGGAATGGAGGTTGATGTAAGTATTGGCCATTTTAAATATATCGTTCACCCTCAATTAAAATAAAACTGAAAGCATTTGTAATCGCAGCTTGTTTTAAAATTACCGAAATGTTTCTATTTTAGTCTGATGGAGAGAACGGTGAGCCGCTCACCAAGAGAGGACGAATATCGAAGATGGAAGATGATTGAACGGCACGGCCTGCGATGTGTACTTTGTGATGTTAGAACCAATGCAAAGTGATTTGTGTCTTAAGGTCATCATTTGCATACATTATTGGTTCCTTGGAAAAGTGCCAAAGATTAATGTTATAGGGCTGCCACTGGTTTTGGTTTTTTTAAACAATTTACTATTTGTATTTTTTTTTCTATAAATGTTTTTAGTAACTGAAATTTTATCAGGTTTTTTTTAAAGAACACTTTTTGAAAGGATAAGTGAAGTAGTTTTATTTTTATTGTTTTTAAACATATTTGGGGTGAGTTCTGGCCGGAAATGATTTTAATTTTGTGTAAAAACTAGTGACATTGTGCGTCCGATTATGTTAAAGAAGTAGATCAGTTGTCTTGGTTTTCCTTCAGTTGCTAATATTTCTCATTCGTCTTGTTTTAAAAATTTGTATGCTCTTCAATGTCTCTCCTTCCTTGTCTTCCTTTTTCATTTTTATTTGATTTGTCTACAGTGCTGTTAGACCAAGATGGATAGAGTAGAAATTAGGCTCAGTGACCGCTTTCTGCTTGCCCCTATGATGTCACGAAATTATATTTATGGCCTAAATGTATTTTAAAAGGTAATTATTACAATTTTAAGTCGAAATATTTTAGATTACAAAGTGTAATTTGGATTTTCTACTAAGTAACATTTCAAAATTTTTAGGATACTTTTACAGTATTTCATATCAAATCATTTTTAATTTCATTTACTTTTTCATACTATAATAAACAACCTGAGTTTTTCGTGATACACTCACAATTTTTTTAATAAACTGAATTGTATATTTTTTCTTTAAAATTTTAAAACAAATACTGTGTAAGGCAGAGAAACGGCGAGATTTAGAAAATCTCAACAAATAATTATTTAAAAAAAGTTTTTACATGAATCAGGTGTACGTAGCTGAAAATTAATACTTTATATGAAAAAAATCGATTTTTTTAATGTGGTAAAAACAAGTCATACGGCGTTCTTGTTTTTTGGCTCATTGTCAGAGTCTGAAAGTGAATCTGTTTGGCGTTTTTGAGCATCTCCAACAAAATGTTGGTTAATTCTTGCCAAATTTATCCTTTCAAATCATGTCTGGTTCTTGGAGTATTTTCCTGAAACGCTTTTGGACTTTAGGCAACCCCAAAGGGTCTGAAGTAATTTCTGCTGATAAGACAACCAGGTTTTTTTTAACGTCCGACTATTTGCACACGGGCTAATGCAGACGATGAGACGATTTAGCGAATGAAAATGCCGAGCCCTGGCTGGGAATCGAACCCGGGTCCTCGGGGTGAAAGCCCGGTTCAACTAGGCCACCGAGGAGACTTGACGACCAGGAAAAGTGAGTCTAAGCAAATATTGAAACATTAACAGTTCGGCTTGTTGCGTTATCTTCCTGGAAGTGTTTCTTTGTCTGGATTATACTCATCGAGTTTAGGCAGAGCGAAAGCTACAGTAATATAAGCATACTGGTATTTACGATCACTGTGTTACTGTTTCCATCTTTAAAAAGTAAGGTCCAATGAAGGCACAAGATGACATTGCACACCAAACTGTTATTTTTTATGACAAGAGGTTTTCCATAAGAGATTGTGTGGGTTATTTTTGGACCAGTATCTAAAGTTCTGCTAGTTTACAAACCCACTAAAGTGAAAATGAGCTTTGTCATTCATCGATAAATTGTTAATCCTCCCTCCATTTCCAATAACATGTATTATCTCTTGGCAATGGTGATGTGATTATGACAGTGAGGTTTTTAGGGCTTGCAGTATCTGCGCTTGTATGGATGGTAGTGGAGGTCATTTTAAAAATCCTTCCTACTATTCAATTGCTGATATAAAGTTCTACGTTGTTTTGTTGCCTTCTTCCTAAAGCTTCACACACACGTTCATTGTTCTCCAGGGACCAGCTTGATTTTCACTACATTTTTTCTTTGTCATGCTAGCAGTGGCTTGAAAATTTCATACCCAAAGGGTAATAAGTTTACCAAACGGTAAGGGAGTGTTTAGGGTTAATTAAATCTTTTTCTGATGCGTCGAGCTTCAGCAAAACTATCCAAGCTTTTGTAATACGCCATTATAGTAAACGAATGTTGCACACTTGATCAACTCTTGGCTACACCTGTCTAGATCCCACCTCACTAAGCGTACCAGTCGGATCTGAAATCTTCCTGCTTCTCGGCATCACCCTGAATTTTTACCGAATGTTTTTGTAACTGAATATTGACCGATGTACTTTTAAAATTTGCAATATTCAGTGTCACTGAATTTTTTAAAGGTCAAACTCTATTGTCATTTTTCCTTAATTGCAGAATTTCATCCAAATGAAAAAAAAACAGTCACTTTTAATAAGACATTTTTTTTTTCATTTCATCCTCTTTGGGGTACGCTGAATTAATCATTTCTTGCGCGCTGTACTTTTCTTTGTTACCAATAGCTCTTCATTCTTTCTGATCTTCTTTTCCTCTTCTCTTCTGAAATGATAGGTTTAGGTTTTATTTTGGTTTTATCTTGGAATCTTATTCTTTCGTCTTTGGTAATTATCTTAGCAGTTTGGTCAAGCAGTGAATTTTCTGTAATTTTTAATTCAATTAGGTCTTTTTCAATTTCTTTAAACCAGTTCGGTTTTGTTTTACGATTATGGAAAAATTCAAACACTTGTTTCGTTAATCTATTAGAATTCATTCTAAGAAGATGGCCGTAAAAATTTATTCTCCTTTTTCTCATAGTATCTGACAGTTTTTCAATTTTCTTGTAGAGAGCTTCATTTCTTATATATACTACCTTATTATCCTGAAATTTTGTTCCTATAATTTTTCTTAAGATTTTCCTTTCCGTTATTTCAAGCTTTTCTATCTGGCCTATGCGATTCATGGTTAATGTTTCTACCGCGTACAGTGCTTCCGGCTTGATCACTGTTTTATAATGTTTAATTTTGGACCCCCATGAAAGGGATTTCTTGTATATTTCTTTCGTCAATTGGAAGACATTTATTGTTATTGTTTTATTTTTTCTAAGCATTTCTAATCAATTCCTGTATTGGATGGAATTCCAATTCCTTCAACATCATATTGGTTGTGATTTTTTTTTTTAAATAAAAATCCTATTTTCTTTGTTGCCAAAATGTTTCACTTGGTTTTATTAATCTATAGACTCTGTACAAAAAAAAACACTTTTTTTTTAAATTGTCCACACTTTTCTGTCGTCCGTTACTGTATCGTAATCAGTATGAAATCTAATTACATTCGTATGTTTGTACTGGAGTGGCGTAGCTACGGGGGTTTGGGATCAGAGGATGTAACCCCTTTGAAACCTAGAAAAAAGGAAAAATCTCAACTAGGGAAAACACCTATTTTCTGGTCTTTAGTATGAATGTTTGTGTATAGCTATGACAGTAGTGCACTGGCTCGAATAAAATTTGCACGAAGAGCGTCAACATATTCAGTCAGAATCAGGCACTTTGTTCTCCGACCAGAAGCATGTTCAGAAATTCCATTCTGTGCATGCGAAAGCAGACGCATTGTAGTCTATAAGTTAACATGCCAATGGTTCCCTTCATTGTCCCTACGCAATTTGCCCCTTTTTTTAGCAAATTTTTGTTTCATTTATTTGTATTGATTAAAAAAAACATACAGTATGCACCATTATTATTAAACACAATTAACTTTGCTTATTTTTTTCAGTAATGCACATTATAAAAAAAATAAATTTGTTTTTGAACATCTAACCCAGTGAACATAGGGCCAGATAACATAACCCCTGGCTGGAGCTGATAAGTTACTCACGTTGCATTTACATGGAAGATGTCTCGTATAGTCGTGATCTACAACCCAATACAGTAAAGAAATAAAAATTTCAGAATAATTGTTTTTGTTAGTTGCCGTCTGATACGGGAAACAATGGTATGTCAAAGCTTATAGTTTATACTATACCAGTAACATATACTGCATTTTATTCTATATTTGTTATACAAATAGTAGTATAAGCAGTTTTATAACAGTCTATGTTTTTTTATCACTGTAACCAGGCGTTTTCGACTTTCAAACCCTTTTTATGTTCTTTTTTTTATAATGTATATGTTATTTAATCAATTAATAAAGAATTTGGGTCTTGCAAAACATACATTTTTAATCTAAACAATATTTTAACGTTTGTTAAACATTTAGTGTTAAGTTTAGATTTTGATGTGGAAAAAAAATCCAGGAGTGGTCTTGGACACTTCTGGTACAAGGCGACCCCCTAGCCTACTGATAGTGTATTCCAAGTGGGATATTCCTCAAAAATATACCTACATCACTGCTTGGCCTAATTGATGTACCTTCCTTTCTTTCTGAAACTCTGTGACTGTTTACCGTCTTCTCCGTCCTCATTACCCCGTATCACTACCATCATAGAACCATGATTATCCTGTTGGTGAAGGAAACAAGACCACGGTAACAAAAAAAATTGTTAAATCACCGTAATAAGATAATATTGGTAACAAGCAAACATTGGCCTAATAAAAGTAGTTTTAATTATACTTTTTTTTATGGTTATACAGTACACTTCCTTTCTCTTGTACAAAGTATTTGGCGTACAAAACATAACCTCAATTCAGATAACATCTTACCCTTCAACATTCACTTCCATTAATATTAATCCCTTAGTGGGGCATAAAGTTAAGAAGGTAAAATAGATTTCCCCATTACCCAGTGTTCCCCAATTGAGAAAGTTATTTTGGTCAACAAACACTTATTCCCTGTCTTCCTGATTTTTTTTTCAAAAATATTTTTACATAATTTCATTCATCGATGTATGGTTATGGATTTATAAGTACTGAAAATCTGCGTACGGAAATAATACTGACTGTCACATGCTATTGTGTTCACTTCCTGTAGACTTAACGTATATAATACATGCTGGAATACGAAGTAATAGTATTTAATACAAAAATAATTTTAAAAACATTTAAAATGATTTTGTTAAACTATATCATTTAAGCACAGTCAATTCGCACTTAGGTAATTGAGGTCCTACTATCTTGCTTTCTTGTCCCTCATTACATATTTTATCTTCATCAATTATCCATCATCCACTTTTACTTTTGCATCATAAATATTATAGTAAAAATTATTCCTTCGTATTTATAATCGTTAAAACTAATCGGAAGTCGTTATTCGTATATTTTTTATGAAGAGTAAAATATTTTGATGTATTTTTTCAAGGAACATTTATTGTATGTGTAAATGGTCTTGATTAAAATTTAAGTAGATAAAATTGTACATTTTTTACAATGTTTGCAGACATGATCTACTTTAATGGGCTTATAGCATAAGAGTATTATTTATTTTGTAAATTATTTACCGTATGTTGATTTTCTTTTTCTTTTCTGTGCTGTTCGTTAGCCTGAGGATATTGTTTTCGGATGAATTTTGCATAAAGGGAATATTATGGTTAACCCAAATCAATTGTAACCAGTTTAAGTTCATTTTTACAAAACTGAGAACTTTGTATACTGCCTTATCTTACGGTTGGCAAGTTCTTACCGTTTCCTTTTCTGGATTTTTGCTTAAAATTTCTACTACAGTTGATCTGCCACACACAAAACGGGTGTATTGAGGGTTTAAAACTTTTATTTTTGAGGTTCCCGTAATCCAAAAGTGGTTATGAGTTGAGTCAACCGTCTTAGCATCTCACTCATAGCAAAAAAAATTGGCGATTTCGCTCAAGTTGGCATGATATTTGTCTATATTTATAAATTTTTTGTTTTAAACATTTTTTAAGCCTTTTTTACTTAAATAAATTGATAACTAAATCTTGGAAATATATAGAAGATAAATAAATCGTCAGCATTGGTGAATTAACCCTTCAAATACGAGGGCTATTCAGAAAGTAGATTACGTTTTTGGATAAAAAAAAAACTAAGTACAGGAAAAAAATTTTATTATATACATTTGAAAGAGGAACTAAAATACTATTTTTCGACATAATCGCCAAACAAATTTAGACATTTGTCATATTGGTGAACTAGCTTTGAAATTCCCGTGTCGTAGAATTCCGCCGCCTGTGACGCCAGCCAGTCAGTCACGCCCGCGCGGAGATCTGCGTCGTCATCAAAGCGCTGTGTTGCAAGCCAAGTTTTCATCTTCGGGAATAAGTGGAAATCACTAGGTGCCAGGTCCGGACTGTAGGGTGGATGAGGGAAAATCTCCCACTTGAAGGCCGTCAAGACGTCTTTTGTTCGATTTGCCGTGTGAGGGCGGGCATTGTCGTGCAAAAACAACACTTTGCACTCAGTTTTCTCTCTCGCTTGTTCTGGATAGCTCGTCTTAAGTTTCGTAATGTTTGGCAATACCTTTCTGAGTTTATGGTTGCTCCACGTTCTAGGAAGTCAACCAGAAGAACACCTTTCCTGTCCCAAAAACGGTCGCCATGATCTTCCTTGCTGACAGGGTTTGCAAACATTTCCTCGGTTTTTGGGGGAATTTGTGTGCCCCACTCCATAGACTGTAGTTTTGTCTCACAGGTAACGTGCTTAACCCAAGTCTCATCTCCCGTTACAATGCGATCAAGAAATGATTCACCATCTTTGTCGTAAGATCTCCGCGCGGGCGTGACTGACTGGCTGGCGTCACAGGCGGCGGAATTCTACGACACGGGAATTTCAAAGCTAGTTCACCGATATGACAAATGTCTAAATTTGTTTGGCGATTATGTCGAAAAATAGTATTTTAGTTCCTCTTTCAAATGTATATAATAAAATTTTTTTCCTGCACTTAGTTTTTTTTTTATCCAAAAACGTAATCTACTTTCTGAATAGCCCTCGTACTCAAGATGTTTGACCACCTGACAGATTGATGTTCATAAAGACATTTTATAAAATAATTTGTAAATTATAAGGTGTATTATTTTCAGAGTCCTTTCCGTCGTTATTAACTTTCAGAATTTTCCAAATACATGTACATATTGTACAACTTAAACGTTTTTCGTTTCTCAATGCACGTTTTCGTCTCCAGTTTTTGCTTTTTGTAGTAAAAACAATCCGACAGTTTATATTGTAGACGAAGATCTATTTTAACAAGAGAAGATCTCGCATGTGTTGTGAAATTTCATCCGACGGCAAGTTCCAGGCATGTAACAGCCTTCTAATGTAGTCTTTGTAAAAGAAAACTATCTCAGTTTTTGAATCAATTGTTTGTATATAGATGTAAGGACATATTTTTTTAATAAGTTCTATTATTATAAACATTCTACATTATAGCGTTATTTTAAGTTCATTTTCAAGTTTTTTTCAATGTTACTTTTAGTTTTAAAGCTCATTATTAAAAGTAAATAAAAAAAAATTAAATAATATTTTTCAACTTGCCTCTTTGTATTTGTCCTGAAGTCACATCGGGCTGTGAGGGTTATGTGTTACAGGTACACTTCCTTCGTGGCGTAGCGGATGTTTGGTACTTACGATGGCTCGTTCGAAACATTTTAGTGCATTGTTAGATATTTCACAGTGGTAGAAAAACTACAACGCAAGAAAAAGCATTTATAGGGTTTATTCAGAATTAGAATTATTTTCCTATGATTGCACATTATACAGACACCAACTTTGGTTTCAATATTACTATCTTGTATTCACTACACATAGCCTATACAGTAATAATAGTAGTAGATTTTCAAATAAACATTTAATGAATAAAATAAATAGATCATAATCAGGCTATACATTGTAAATAAAACATATTTTTTAATTGTGTTTAGAACTTGAAGAAGTTCAGCAATTTGCAGGCCAAATTGCCATATGTTAATTCTACAAGGGTAAAGCAATTGTTTTGTTTTTTTTAATATTGATTGTACACCCAAACCATTAACAATAAAAACAATCATTGAACGAATGAGACAGTACCACACTTCTGCATTCACTAAAGCAGCATTTTATAAGAAATCTGACATCTGTTTTTCCTTCAAAAATAGGTGTTAAAAATGTTCCTCGAAACTAGATGACATTACTCGTATATCATACTTAGTTTAGAGTAAATAACCTATTATTATTGAACAGTTATTTACCTATAATCATTCTGAAAAGGTAAGTAAAGTGTTAGAACAACATAAATTTATATTTTTTTGCCAACACAAAGCAGTAATGAAATATAAATACTGTAATATATAACCCTATTGTATTTGTATGTAGGCTATTGTTTCAGATTATTGTTTAGTGTTATTATAAAGCAATATAACATGACCTACCTAATTATTTAATAATACCTAGGCATAAATGAACAAACAAAAAAACCTAAAGTTTTCATGTTGTAGACAAAAATTATAGATTTTATTTAGTTCTATTCTTTACTTCAGTTATATTTGAATACAGAAAAATATTTTACAAAATATAATTAAACTTTTGTGCAACACATTGGTCATGTTGGCAGTTACACTTTCATTATAACTTATAACCAAAGTAAAATTAGTGCTCATGCTCCTTTGAAATCAACTTAATTTAAAAATAGTGCTAGAAATAAGGAAGCGCCTGCATTGGTCTACTCTACTTACAAGAACTGGTGGCTCCAGGGTAGCTTCAAGACAGACACCTTGGCTTAAGAACAGTTTACTAATTAAGTCTAAGTATAGGCTATAATTGATGTATTTTGCAACATTTTTGAATGGTAATTTTACTAAATACTTTTTAGTTGACTGGTAATCTCAACTTCCTTGCAAATCAATTCAGGCTTATGGAATTTATATCTGTAGCTGGATCTATAAAGGTTTTTTTTTGAAGCTAATATCATTTCAAGATCTACAACATCATTTTCAAAATAATATATATATATATATATATATGTGTGTATGTGTAGGTCATATAAGTACGTACTGAGTAACTAAACCATGGCTCTGGGTTCGTTATTTATTCTGATTTTTAAATACCATTACAGGCTGTTTACTATCAAAATTTTATATATGGACTTCTGTAATTATGAAAAATTTTCTAATTTTGAAAATAGGTCTTAAATAGTTTTACAGGATAGTTGAATATCTTATTTTGACTATATTTTATTTCCATAAAAAAAGGAATAAATATTTGTTATCCTCTAAAGAAAAAAAATGATGGTTTACTTTCGTTTTAAAAAATATTTTTTTCATAAATTTTAGAAAAGGTAGGGTTATGAATAAGGTAGGGTTATAAAATAAACATGAGGGTGAACTGTCAAGTAAAAATGCAAAATTATTTGATTTAGAAATTACAGTAGTTTATAAAGTCTACACCAGAATGCAAATATAGCATTACAGTTTTCGTCTATTAATCTCTAAGGAAAATATTCTCATTAATTTACTTTGTTTTACTGGTAAAATAATTTACTTATTTCTTTGGCAATGTAATTACAAAAAACTGTATAACTATTGCAACATTAGTGCTCTCAGGTGGCATTATTTGAAAGTAATAGTTTGCTAGAAAAGTTCAGAAAATCTCTGCTAGGCTACAGCACATTCTGGACATTGTTTATTAATTAATCATGAAAATTCCCGCCCATTTGTCTTATTTCACTGTTTAAAATTTCCCGCAAAAAATATTATTTTTGGCCGCAAATTTTTCACAGTGTATCAACAACAATTGACTGGAATTGTACATAACAAATTAGAAACTGCACTCTGTCGGCATTATTTGAAACTATAATTATTTTTAATGGGAGTATTGAAAAATCTCCACTAGAATGCAGCACAATCTGGACAAACATAGATTGTCAACTTACTTATGAAAGTTCCCGCCAATTTGTCCTGTTTCACTGTTTAAAATTTCCCGCCAAAAACATTTTATTTTTGGCGGGAGATTTTTCACAGTGTACCAGCAAAAAGTGACAGGAATCTTACGTAGCAAATTAAAAACACAAGACTGCACTCTGTCGGCATTATTTGAAACTATAACTATTTCAAACTGTAGTACTGATAAAAATCCACCAGAATGCAGCACAAACTGGACAAACATAGATTGTCAACTTACTCATGAAAGTTCCCGCCAATTTGTCCTGTTTCACTGTTTAAAATTTCCCGCCAAAAACATTTTATTTTTGGCGGGAGATTTTTCACAGTGTACCAGCAAAAAGTGACAGGAATCTTACGTAGCAAATTAAAAACACAAGACTGCACTCTGTCGGCATTATTTGAAACTATAACTATTCAAACTGTAGTACTGATAAAAATCCACCAGAATGCAGCACAATCGGGACAGGTATTGATAATTCCAATAGCTCCCACTAAATAAACCTTCTATTTTTGGCGGGAAATTTTTCACAGTGAAACAGCACAAATTAGCCGGAATTTCATTTTACGAATTATTGTTACAAGTCTGCTCTCTGGTGGCATTATTTGAAACTAAGACTAAATACAGTAACAGATACATTTTCTACTGATTATAAACTATTTTCTGTGCCATAAGGTGCTGCTATCTATAATAATTTGAAAGTAATGTTTAGTTGAAAAACATAGTTAAAGTGGTTAAGGCTAAAAAAAAAAAAAATGATTGTAGATCGGAATTACTTGAATTTATTGTTGTTGTATGTGCTGCTTCCTGGAAGGAGTTTTTAAAGTTTTACCAACCTAAATATACTAAAAATAACTACAGTATTGTAAAAGGCTGCAGTGTGAAAAATGATGTATTTAAATTGTAATGTCGTTTTTGAAAAATATTTTCTTCTACACAATTATTGTTAATTATAGATTAATTGTAACTTTCATCAGTCTCTAGAAGACAATTATGAAATCTATCAACTTTATATAATCTTGAATGTGAAACAAAAATTGAATGTGAAATCAGCTTAGGTAAACTTTGTCACCTAGCAAAACTTTTAACCTCATTTCAAAATTAAAAAAAAAAAAATTGAAAATATAATTTCACTTACATAACCAATATTAAAGCCCGCATAAATTAGCACTTTTAATCACATTTGACTAGGCCTAAATCACTGATTGAACTTGAATAATACATAATGTATAAACATGAATAGGACCATAATTAAAACACTGTATGAAACGGGATTCATTTCAAAAATAAATAGAGCTCTTCAAGAAGGCTTGCAAGCAGTAAAAATATGAATTTCTTAAATTGTTGTTTTTTAATTTTAAAATGCAAATAACTTTCAAATCTTACGAAATTTAACAATAAAATTGTTTTTATATTTTTTTATCTTCCATTTAGTTTTTTGAGTTTGTTGTGGTACATGGATAGGCCCTCACACAGAAGGGTGCTGCCATTGCCATGGAAACAGGAATTAACAACAAATTTGTTTAAAAACAAAATAGTTTAAAATCTCTTAATGAAACAACATTAAGAGGTTTATATATATATATATATATATATATATATATATATATATATATATATATATATATATTGTTAAGAGGTTCAACAAAATATATTGTTGAAAGAGGTAATTGTACAACCAATGAGAGTACCAGACGCACTGTGCTTTCACAGATGCATCAACAGGCGCTCACCCCCCCCCACTATACTGTCAGTACCTGCTGCTCAGCTCCTCCCATCTTTTATATATGATGAGACGTTCATGTAACATTAACTTGAGGTATGATGAATCACTCAGTGTCCACAAACGAAATGTACATTTCATATATTGTTACCTAAATGTCTTGCTTACTTGCTTGTGTTTATATCGAGCATGTGACATTTATAAACCTATATAGAGTAGGAGTGTTTTAGGATAACATGCAAAATGTCTTCGTTTAAATTTTCAAACATAAAGTGTGGAAAAAGCGACTGCTTCCAGTTTCCACTGAAGGTGGGGAGAAGCCTGTCTTATGACAGAATGCAGAGCTTATAGATTCATGTTTTGGGACAGGTTTAGAAAATAATCCTTTTGCCCCTCTTAAGTATCTAACTACATGTATACACTGATTAGTATTGTAAGGAGTTTTACACAAGTGTCCTATCAATATAATAAATACAACATAAAGGGAATCTGGTTATAGAGAGCAAATAACATGTATTACAATTGTGTTTTCGTGTAGGATTAAAACAGAATATATATTTTTAGTAACGTGCAGAAGCCAAATGCATAATCTTGTCCATGCAGTAGTTTTACCAAAGAACATGTTGGCCTATTAAGATATTCCTGCAGTATATCCATAGATCCTAGAATAGCATGTTGATACATAAAGGAAATTACACGTCTATTTTATCTTTGAAAAAATGTTTTACAACCAGGGAAGGACCACTGTATTAAAGATTGTTTATTTTCAGGTTCCCATTACGATTATAATCACATAATTGTAATTCACTCTGTATATTACTGTAGATATATACTGAATACAAGGGCGTATATTATGTTCCACGTTGGATTATACATATTATGGTATACAATTTAATTAGTCTATCTACTGAAGGAAAAGAACTGCACAACAGTTATGTTGATGAATTTGAAAATAACCGGCAACACTTTTTTCCTTCAAGTTATGGGACTATTAGGTGTTAAATAATGACGCATAGTGCGAAATCCCTGGAGAACTGGCAAAAGTGAACTTTGCATGGTGGTGGGAACTGAGACAATAATATCATGAAACTCAAAAGCAGTGAGCTCTAGGCAGACAAACCTAACCTGCCACGGAAGATGTGAGTTAGGGTTGAACATCTCAAACTGAGCAGAGGATAATAGCAAAGAAGCTTCTAATTAGAGTTAGAAACAGAAGACCTAAAAATCAAACCTCGGGTGTAAGAAACACAACCCTTAGAGCTGTAATTACAAGGCTGACAGAAAATGTACTCCAGACTGGAGAATTAGGCCAGATACAGATTCCAATAGGAGAACAACAGGAACTCTGTATAGAGGGCAATAATTCAGAAAACCAGGGAACTTATTACAGACGCTATGGTTTAAGGGTACATACGAGGGTGGGGTGAAAAGTTACCGGCCTGACCAAGAGACGGCGCCACTAAGTCTACTTTTAGAGTGGCGTTGTACAGTACTATCCCTAACTAGCTTATATGTACACTTTCAGCCCAATCACCACGTTAGTTTATGTTTGATAGCACTGAACGAGACATCTCTGATGTTTTCGTGAAAATGGAAAAATTGGAAAATCGTGCGGTTATCAAATACTTCTATTTGAAGGGTTTTACACCAAAATAAATAAAAGAAGAGATGGATTCAACACTAGGACCCACCTCCCCATCATATTCAACTATTAAGCAGTGGGTTTCTGAATTTAAAATGGGTCATGTGAGCACCTCTGATGAGGAGCTTGACGAATCTACGTTTAAAGCTGGTATAATTAGAACACCGTTATGAGAAATGTATCAGTCTCAATGGAGATTATGTTGAGAAATAAAGCAAAAAAAAAAAAAAATTTTAAAACATCGTTTTCTTGGTCAGACCGGAAACTTTTTACCCCACCCTCGTATGAACAGGATGGGAATTTATACCATGCATAATCTATGCAGGATGGCTAAGGGAACTGCAGATCATATAAACTATAAATGTAAGGCTCTTACCAGCGGAAGAAAAAAGGTGTTTTTCCAGGACCTACAGCTGAATGAGAGTCTGCTACTGAAATTTGACTCAGGTAACCAGTCTAATATACCCAAGAGGTTTAGTTGCACAATAGACACTTTGGTAACGGAGCCATCAAACACTCACTCTAAAAATACCTAAGATTGTAAACTACTATCGGAACTGGATGCAAAGGACTTTGTTTGGCAATGTTGAAAATAATCTGTTTAACAATATTTAAAACAATTTTTTTTTATTAATTGAAGAATGATAATTTTTATAATCTGTCTTTTAATTATATCCATATAATATTCTAAATAAAAACAACTGTTAGAATAGTTACGGGAAAACAAATTAATTTCACAAAAGAAACTTCGCTTTGAGAAAAAAAACATCAATGGAACCAGCCACTGGAACTCGTACACAGCCAGACAACAAAGAAATGTTAAGTTATTCAAATTTAGACTTAAAACACACAACACATAAACCAAACCTAGACGCTACACTAGCTACAAACACTGTACAGTCTAATATTATGCAAATATTCTGAGATCTGAATTTTAACTTACCATTTAACAATTTACACTGCTTTTATTATTACATTCATAACATATTTTGAGACACGCTTCATCTGTACATTGTATTGAAGCTTGCCGTGTTAGTTTTGTGTATATTTATTTATTACAGTAAGCTCACGATAATCCGGTCAGGCCAACTTAAAACAGATCAACAATACCTTAAAAACTTAGGTTTTACTACACATAAAAGTGGAATCAAGTACACAGTTTATGCGAACCAATTATATTTTACGTATTCTTAATAGTCAACTTTATATATAACAGTTTTCAGTTTAAACAGAGGACACAATAAACAACAGAAAAAGAATAATAACAGACAAATTTATAATATTGTAAATTATGCAATTATACCAGGAATATAAGATATGTACGCGCGCGTGCGCGCACACACACAGAGCTGAACGATCCCGATTACCATGAGCATACTGCACTTACAACAGTTCGTTCAATATCTATTAGCCCAATTTAAAAAAAATCTACCAATTTTTTATATTACATACTTACAATGGGACTTTCCATAGTGCCTTGTTCTTAAAAACTGGACTTTTCTTAAATTTCACCTTAAACATGGTTATTCATAACGTTACAAATGTTTAACATTATAAAATAACCGGCAACGCGAGCCGCATACTGCCAACTACAGAAGCAGCCGTTATGAATGTAAACATAAATAAATTATTGTCGAAGTAAAAATTTAAAAAAACTAATCTACAATTTGCAAGTTAAGTGAGTACAAACAGTTTTTGGTACAATTTTTCCACTTAATTAAATAGTCAACGTCTATTTAATGTCATAACATCGAAAAACGTAAACGAAAGCACTATAAAACATATAAAAAATATTCATACAATTTTTAACAATAACAATATCTTGTGATTTTAATCTCTTTTATATTTAAAAGAAATAATTTAAAAAAGTTCAACTTGTAAAATTTTTCAAGTGAGTGGTTCAACAATTGGCAGCTGTAGGACAGAAAAAGAATCAACATCGTTGGGGACGGTACAAAGCCGAGCCATTTATCGCTTAATTCTATTGTAAACTGATTCACTAACAATCTGATTCTTCACTAACAATATATTTTGATCACTGTGAAGATATCAGCGCAAATATCTTCTGACACTCTGCAGTTTAACAAATATATTTACATAATTCTGTGGAAAGGAAGTTCTGCGATTTATGCAGTAAAATGTTAGCATTCTTTAAATTATTATAAGTTTTTATACAGGGTGTACAAATATGCTACCATAACATGCACGCTAACCCACTGTCGTATTATTATAATACCCGAAGAGTCAAGCTTTAAGGAGATTAAACTGCGATTTCATCTCAACAGTTTGTTTGGTGATTTGTACACAGTTAATTCAAACGTGTTTTTTCTAATTTAGTATAAAATTTTACACATAAGAATCGAGGTATCTGTGTCAAATTTGATCAGACTGAGAACTCTGTTCAATATATATACATTTTCTTATTAACCTTATGAACCCTTGCGCACATGCAAGTGGTTAATGTGACTTGTGCGAGATCAGTTGTAACGCTTTGCACGAGTCCACAAGTAAATGCGTTGTTTGGTTGGTGGTGTCCATTGTAGTTATATGTAATTCATATTGCCTGTTTAGATATAAGTTAACCTAACAAGGGTTTACGTTTCCCTTGAACAGCGTACGGCCTAGGGCCTTGTTTCTATGGAGGGTTTTACCTGAGTTGTCAGCAAAGACATAGTTTTAGGGTATTCGGTTTGTGTCCATTAGCAAAGCGTTCGGCATTTTGAATTAGTTAATAAGCTGGTGCCCCTTTAAATTAAATAAAGTTCTAAACGATGCTTCCAAACAGAAGATCAATGGCCGAGGTTTAGTTGCGACAAACTCGCAATTAATCAGATGAATATACTGTGAATAATTTTCCACCAGCAGCTGGTGTGGTTTCTAGGCAGTTAGGCCTAATAGCTCGATATGCACACTTTCTGCGGAACAAACCCCCTTTCGTTTCACACTCCAATAGGCCTGCAAACAATATCATTTTGCAGACTGGACACTAAACGGTTAGGTTGGCAGCACTGATATTTGCCCCCACACCATTTGCATGAAGTTTTGTTTTCCATGCATTTCAAGCAGCATATGTGTATGAATAATGCACTATGCAACTCAAACATGACAAGAGAATCTTAATTACTGAACATGTTTATACATTCTTGACTAGACCAGAAAAGGCAATGGTGTAGAGCCAGATTTTTTTTACGTTTGGCTATTGTGCGCACACTTGGTCTAATGCAGACGATGGGATGATTTATAGCGTATGAAAATGCCAAGCCCTGGCCGGGAATCGAACCCAGGTCCTCGGGGTGAAAGCCCAATACGCTATCAACTAGGCCATCGAGGCAGCAGCCAGATAAAAGTATTACCAAACTGTGAAGTATCCATTTTGTGTGTGCAAGCTTACACAAGATTAGTAAAAAAAAATATATCCCTCGTAAAAAAAAAAGAATAAAATTAGATAATTATAAAAATTATCGCAAATCCAGGAGAAATTATTCTGTATAATCCATTAGGCATGTGGATGCAGGTTGTAAAAACACACCATTTGTTATGGTTTTATAAAAATAAAGCAAATACAGATCAAAATATGAGGATTTGGATAGAAATTGTATAACTTTAGTACGCCAGAATTTCAAAAAACTATTTTATAAAGATTTTTTTTTCAGAACACTATCAAAGGCTGGTATTTTTCAAACCTCTTTATAAATCGCACATCAATTTTAGAACCGCTATTTCATATCACACATGTGACAATTTGAATGGTTATAAACACAATCGTTCAGGTCTAACTCTGATGGCACCATTTCCACAGAAACGTCCAAAAATTACAAGACAGTTACGTTCTAACAAAATGTTTGCACAGCTGAAACAATGAAAGTAAAACAAAATACGCTACACGTTCTGCGTGTTTCCAATATACACAATATATGACTAACAACTAACACTGGCTCAAAGAACTATTTACAATATGTGACAAATCATCTTGCTTTTTTTACAAACTTAGAATATCCAAAATACAAGGTAGCGTAAAAAATATACCAGGATTATATGCAGGAGGATCTTTGAAGGGGATTTATTTTCTCACGGTTGGTACCACGGCTGTAGCCAGATTTTTTTTTAACGAACTTTAATTATTTTACAAAAACAGATGTCAGGCATTTAAAGTTTCTTATTTATAGTAACTCTTTTAACAGTAAAGAATCACATCGAATAATTTGGTTCGTCACTGAAGTTGGATCGTTGTAATATAATTAATAATCTATTCACTGCGTGCATTACACACATACAACTGATTAGCCTTTTCCTTTGTTGAGGCGAAC
Organism: Callitettix versicolor; assembly: GCA_022606455.1. Lineage (NCBI taxonomy): Eukaryota > Metazoa > Arthropoda > Insecta > Hemiptera > Cercopidae > Callitettix > Callitettix versicolor. Next base: position 13,110,650 of record CM040185.1, on the reverse strand, counting down.
ATTCCTCAATCCAATAGAAATTAGAATAAGTTCCTACATTACTGTACAGGTTCCGTTAGCTGTTTGTAACTGTGTACAAACTTGAATTAAATAATAATTTCAATATTCAATTTTTTTTTTAATGATGCACTGCACTAATCAACTTAAAATAACCCGAAGTATGATTCACTTTATGGTGTCTGAATATGCATTGCAAAATTACAGCGTAGCCTTCTCTTTACAATTAGGTCATTTCTCTCGAGAGAAATATCAGGGCATAAGCGTTAAGTAATGACAGTGAAGTGTAACTTTCGTAAGTGGCAAGTCTTACCTAAGAATATCAGGTTTCGAAAAAGCAATCAGATAGCCTGAACATGTTTTTAAGCTTCATCTTTTTAAAAATTTCCTTACCTTCTGTACTGCTTATCTGAAGGTAGCGATTACTCCAAACCCTTAGAAACAGGCCTGTTTTACAATTTAAAATCATTAGGATTATATACTTATTCTTCCCGTCACTGGTCTATCAACTCACTTCATAAAGGCTACCACGGTTTCGAAACTCTATAGTTTCATCTTCAGGCCATACAAAATGTTAAATCCCTCTGTCAAGGTCATCACAGAGTCAAACAAAACATAGATCACAAACACTAAGCACAATTACACATTTAAAATATTCATCATGAAATTCGGCTTGGCCAAGCTACACACGCGACTCGTAAGTCGTTACATTCCGGAATGTAATGACATATGAATCGCGTGTGTAGCTTGGCTAAGCCGAATTTCATGATGAATATTTTAAATGTGTAATTGTGCTTAGTGTTTGTGATGTACGTTTTAATGTTTTGTTTGACTTTGTGACGACCTCGACAGAGGGATTTAACATTTTGTATGGCCTGAAGATGAAACTATAGTTTCGAAACCGCGGTAGCCTTTATGAGGTGAGTTGATAGACCACTGACGGGAAGAATAGGTATATAATCCTAATCATTTGAATATGTGGTCCGGTGGCTACGTTACAATAATGAAATTGAAACTAATCTCATCTAAAAGCACTTTTTTCATAAGGTAGAACTTACAGCTATTACGCGTCACGATTCTTTGCCTGTAGTTACAAAAATATTGTCCTATGGACAAAATAAAATCTGAACTCACCGAAATGGCATCATGAAAAAATCTTAACTGGTGACAAGACATGGCATTTCCTCAAAGATACTAATATAAAACATCAATCGTAGCAAAATGCAATTTAATATTGGCATACTGTTCAATAAACAAACATATAAAAATTATATAACGGCAATAAAATGGACTTACAGATAACAAGTTCACTGCATACGCTATAGCAGTGTCACCAACCATGAAAAAAAAATGACCACGAATAACCACTCTGCCAGTTGCTATATAATTCCTGAAATTTTTTACTCCACCTCTTAGAACATTATCGCTACAATGTCTGAATTTACGAATATTTCATTGAAAGACAAAGTTAAAAAAAACATTATTCATAACAGATTAGATACATGTATACTTATATCAATAATATATATTTTTTAATGGCATGCACAACTAAAGTTAATTAGCCTTAGTAGAATAAAGTTAACGTTTAAATTAAATTACACATACCGTCAACTTGTACAAGAAAATTACGCCCGCTCAACTTCTGAATGGTTGTAAAGGAAAATTATTTTGCAAAAGAATTTGTTTTTAAATATTGTAACACTGAAAAAAGTACAAAAAAAAAATCATTCTGTTCAATATCTTTTAACATTTCACGTTATGGGAAAATTTTGTTCGCCTTTCAAATTGATTTTTCAGGGAAAACTCAAAATGATTGACAGTAAGGCCAATTTTGTGACCAATGATTGCAAGTACCTTGTGACAATATTAGAAATTTTTGCCTTCCAAAAACTCTAATCGCACTAATCCAATACAGCCATAAATCAATGTTTTACTGTCAAGCAAAAATTGCGTGTACGCTTAAGATTTTACTGACATCTATCTATGATTTTGAATATGTTTACAATAAAGATTATTAATTTAAAAAACTGAGTTTTCCAACAAAAAAACCAATTTGAAGACAATTGCTTTATTGATTTAACATCCTTTAATATTCGCCTAATCTGTAATATTTGTTAAGTTGGCGAGGCTTTTCTAGTACAAGGTAAGCGGTTACAATCTTATTTTAAAAACACAAGGTGTCTGCTAGTCATTAAACGCAACTAAACGGCTTAAGACGATATTGAAAAAGAAAAATGGAACGTACTATAAAGGCAACAGATCCAAACAAACTACATCATAAATTTATAAAGGTACAAAATGTTCACTGCTACACTGATCTGTGATGGAAAGATCGGCAGTTTTGTTAATTAGAAGACTAAAACATATTTTGAATTGATTCCATGTAAGAAAATATATAAGTGTATGGCGTTTACAAACCGAATTTCCATCACTTAGACACACTCAGCAATATTAATTATCAGTTTGAAGAAAGTCAGAATATCTAACGAAAAGTTTCACTTAAAATCCTTCTCAAAATGCGATAAAAACAACTAATGCAGTTGTCTTTCGTAAAATAATAATCACCTCAAAAATTTACAGTACATTTACGTGTAAAAAAAACAGTGTTTATTCGCTTTATTAAAAAATGTGTTTATGTAAAATGGAAACTGATAACTGAGAATTACATCGACGCATTCAACAAAAAAATAAAATAATAAATATATGATTGAAAAATGTTGAAAACATTTTCCCTTACAGAATCACTATTCGTAAAACATTCTTGTGCATTTGAAGCCGAGATTTGTTTTACATATTCAATATTAAATTAAACCAAATTTAATATTGATTAGGTTAGGTTCAGTATAACTGTCATCAACTTATGCGTTATGTATCATACGCAAGCAGATTCTTACTTATTGGTTTTTAAAATTGTTGCACTAACTTGACAGAAACGAATAACCAAAAAGTAACAATATAACGATAATTTTTTATCCTAAATTTTTCAAACACTGACGAAACCGTTATAACCAGCGTTCAAATCAAAGTGAGCCTTTAAAACTTTTAAATTACACTGAAAATACGAAAATAGACAGACAGCTGTGAAGAAAATTTGAAAATTTATAATACTAATTTACAGAGATATTTACACTCATTGTGATGGTCGTATCAGATGTTCAAAAAACTGTAATAAAATAATTGTTACTTTTTGGAAATTTGCGTCTATAACTTCAATGCCATGATTATTTTTTAAATTTATTAGTTTCAATTCTGTGGTTTGAAAGTTACTGCCTTATATTTATAATTATTATATATTGTTTATATAGTTATTTATATTTATTGCGTCACAGTGCTCATTGTATATTTATACGGACGTAATTTATTATTATATTAATCTTGAAAGATTTAATAATCATTTAACTCACTCTCGTATTTTACTAAACAGCTGTTTGACTGATTACCGAAAACACTTCCAATATATTCTAGATTAATTTTTTCAAGAAATCCTTGTGCTTCACATTATCTTTCTACATAAATTTGCCTATTCTGTCACAGATCCTGGTACGCCCTTAACAGTGTATTATAAAAACTGCGAATCTAACGACAGAAGCCATTTTGTTTGAGCGTTACTCATTAATTCACAGTAATTAAAACAACAAATAACTGTGAAAAAATTATACGATTCAAATAAACAGAAAATGTTTCGACCAGTAAACACCTTGTATCATAAATTAACTGACTAAAAGAGTATGCAACCGGAGAAAACGGTACAAAATGACTTGAAATTTAAGAAAACAATCTATAAATACAGAATAATGTACCGGTAAATGTTTTAACAGCTAAGAAATATTGTTCAACAAGCGATTGCATACGGAAGAGCGAGATTAAGGCTAATTTTCAATCTACGGAAAAACGATTTGACTGACTTAATATTTTATTGGATACCAATTTTAAGTTCTTTTACACTGTCCATCAGTAAAACGGATAAAATATATCGCATCACTTTATCCTTAACTATTCTATACACACAAAACATCTACTGCATATACTAGTGCCGTTTATTATTTACATACAGTGCGTTCATGCACAACAAAGTAACCCTTTCCCGCAAATTATTCTGACCAAAATATTAATTTTCTGATTTCGTTTGAATATCGTATTTACATTGTGACCAAGACTTTTCACTAATTTCTTTCGTCAAATATAACTACCGTTTGTTCATACAGGATGTAATTAGAAATTACGCTCGTTATAATAAAACAGCTGACTAGTTTTAACAAAAATAACAGAAAACAAACGAATTTAACAGTTCGGACCCGAAATATCAGAGCCATACAGGAAAGGGTTAGTTAAAAGTAACAAACAATAATTATTGTAAACTCATCAATAATCTTACATTTAAATTTTTCCCAAACATATCTAAGTAAGTACTATAAATTGTTTACCTGTTTCTGATTTTTAATTTTTTTTTTTAATTATTTATATTTTTTTTATTATTTTATAAATTATTATAATCTTTCCTTTACCTCCCCCTTAAAAAAATCGTGCATTTTGTTTCAGTTGATCTCCACTTTTCGTCAAAAATATAGATACTCCAATCCGTGAGCAAATAGATATTTACTTAAATGTAAGAAAATTATTCATACAAAAATTATGTCAACATAAAAATGGTCATTTTCAACGCTCAAAACAACCATTTTAATTAACGAATAAAATACTGTATTTAACGGTTTCGATGATACCACATACCCTTTGAGCACTCTCAAAACACAAAATTACTTTTCATATTTTTAAAGATCTGCGAAAATTATGATTACTGTACGTTAACACCAAACAAACCCGTAGTTTATTGTAGGCTTTCCCTAAAGAAAGAACGAAGACTGGAAAACTTTTTAGTCAAAAGTTTACTTTGAACGAAATATTTGTCCGGATGATACATTATTGCTTTTAAGCCCGGGTGACCACAAAATGCAGAGCATAACGTTATGGATTCAAAACATAACCTATTTTAATATAACTGTGGCCTCTGACAGCGAAGCGGATCCCAGCGACACTGCTTGACTCTACTTAACTCTGTTTCGCTCTGGTCGCACTTACATTAAAAACAATAGGTTAGGTTTTGAACGTGTAGTCAACTATGCTCAGTGCAATTCGCTCGCATTTGATGGCCACACGGCCTAAAAGTTGATAAAATTTAAATTACTGTGAATTTTTATCGAAAGGTTAAAGTTTGGACAGTACTTTGGCTATGAGATGCGTTTACACGAAAGTTTAGTTCCTAAACATGATGGCAATAAAATATTAACATTATTGTCTATATTAAACTCCCAATTATGCAAATTATTTATTCAATTATTAATCAAAATCCATTTTCAAATAATGTAACAATTATATCCATTAGATCAAACAAAAACGGATTAAACAGTTACATTGCACGACAGGTTTATTATTATATTATTTAGTCATAAGTTGGAATTATCAAATCAGCTGTAGTTTTTATAATTGACTGTAAAACGGGAATTCTGTAATTCCTGAAATCGTTTGTTGATGAATTACAAAAAAAATTATTATTATATAAAAGACACACAGGAAAAAATATTTTTTAAACATACAAATGGACTTACTTAAAAAAAATTACTGTACACATTTAAATAACTACTCATGTACATTGAGCTAAAAAGAGGGAATTTCCTAACTATAATTGATCAAACTATAATTCTAAAAAAAGAAACTAAATAATATTTCCGCACTTCTGTAATCGCGATTAGGTTAGAATACTTCTCATTTTAGTATTCACAATATTGGACTCGTCCTACATAACGACATAAAAATTAAAGCAACTACTTCGATTTTAAGAAAACATTAAAAATACGGCAGTAACGGTAAAAATAACAAATTTATGCACGAAGAGAACACAACGTAGATGTGTGCAGAATTGTGTCGTATTTATGCACATTTTATTAGTTAACCCTTTGATCAGTAAGACTAATTGCGGTAAAACAAAAATGATTTACTGGAACACCGTTGACATTATGCTTACAAGGGTAAAATTCTGTACAAGATTTTATATTCTTTAATGTATTGCTTTCACACAAAAATTTAAATTGCTATTACCTTGTAGGAATGCAGAAGGGAGGGTCAGAAGTTCACAAAGACAACCAACTGTTCTTATTGCAAAAGTGAATGGATTTTAAGAAAATGCATATGCTTTCTCGCTGATGATCAAAGTGCCAAGTGTCAGTACTTTTGGCAGATAAGGATAGAAACCAAAAAAAGTTCCATTGTTGGACTTTAGGCTCAATTTAATATGACAGATACTGGGGATCATCACATTCCAAAAGCATATCTGACTATTATTTGACAACTGGCATAAACGGCGACAAACACCCACTCTGTTTGACTAGCCATTTTCCTTGCCAGGAAACTACAAAAGCACTGCTACATGTGCCATAAAATACAAAGGAGAAAAGATACAACACGATTGCTCGGATTGCAATATCCCGTTATTTCGAAGATTTTCATATATAAAAGAAATATCAGTTCAAGACGTATGAAATTTAATTAATAAATTTCTAAAGAAAATTTATTTTTTAAACATTATGTTTATGTTATTACTGTTTCTTGACATTTTTAGATGTAAAATGTCACTCAAATACTGACTGTACCTGATACCATCCAATATATCATTACTAATCAAAGGATTAATGTAAAGAATCAGAATATTGTGTTGTGTAGACCCAAAAAGGCGATAAGCTATACGACATAAAAAAGATTCCGTTCTCGCTCGCAGTATTTAATGATCAATTAACATGTTTAATATTATTCCTTGCCGTTTTAACTTGTTCAATCTTGACTGGTATATTCTGGGTAAATCATATCTAACAAACGTGAATAACTGGGAGTCGCAATGATTAATATCTGCGTAACAAAAACACAGACGTGTAGGGAATGACTAGTTACTTAGGTTCAGCAAAGCGTATATAAAAAAATAAATAAGCGTAATCATTTCACCCGAGTTTTATATTTGCATAAAATATTCTTGACGTATTACGAGGCATGTCCGCACAGTAAGTACAGTTTTGTTCTACTGCCGCCACACCGCTAGCGATGGTTTTCTAGCGCATGCGTGCTCGTCTCTCTGGTTCACTATCTAACGGCTGTTACGGCTAGATTGTGTTGTTTACATTTGTTAATGTGTTCAAAGTGTTTAAGACAATTTCTGAACCCGCTGACTGTGAAATCTTTTCTGTAAAACGGTTTTTGAATGCCAGTAATATGCTGAAATTCATCTCACCGCCGACTTGTAGAGATTTATGATGAAAAAGTAATGGGTGACGGAATGGTGAGAAAGTGGGTTAGACGGAATGCTTATTCAAGGCATTGTGTTGATCTATGACAACGCTCTGCTAGTGTCACTCGAGAATTTGGTTGGGAACAATTTCATCATCGCCACACAGCCCACAATTCTCTTCTACTGTTTTTTACTTGTTCCTGAACTTGAAGCGTGATTTTGGAGGGTGAAACTGACAGCGATGACGACGCAAAAAACGGTGTTCGGCATTGACTGTCGTCAGTGGCAGCATCTTTCTATGAAGAGGGTATTAAAAAGTTGGTTCTTCGCTACAACATATGTCTGAACAACAGTGGCAACTATGCAGAAAAACAGTTTAAGAAATACTTTCATGTAAAAATTAATTTTGTTTTGAAAAAATAAGTTTTTTTCAAAACGGTACTTACTTTCCGTACATGCCTCATATCTTTGAATTCCAAACTGAATTAGCCAATTGTCAGGCATATGCATTATTTCAAGATTATGCAACTATACATCTGCTTTTTTTAAAATGAAAATGACCATTTCTAATGAAAAAGTGTTTTGAACTAAAATTTTGCTAAATACAGTACTATTGTGGCTTTAGAAGTGCCAGTATCGACCCGCCAACACTAAACACGTGGCGGACAACCACTGTCATACGTCTCCGCAGCCTTCGTGGCAGTAGTACAGGGTCACTGAGGCGATGTGTTGATTTGACATAACCTAAAACAAATTATACGTTAGCAAAGTAAAAACAAAAGTGATCATCCGATAATGAGAAAGACTGGACACAGACAAGACTCTACTCCAGTTTGACGGTGCCCAGGGCAAGACGACTTGAGACCTGCCTCATACCTCAGTTCTATTTATTTATGTAACCAGTTTAGAAATACAGAATTGTAGCAACATAAGTATAACACTACAATTCGCTGCAGAGATGGTAAACCATCTGTACTGTACTAAGTACAGTTTATTCAAAGAAAAAAACTTTAAAGTCAAAATTATAAAAAACCATTAACAAAAAAATTTAAAGAAATCCAATTTAAATGACTAATTGTTTACACAAATTTCCAATTAAAAGTCCTTTTTCTCAAATTAAAAGAATTATACATTGAACTTACCTCAAAAATAATATCTTGATAGCCATAACAAAAGGTAGATCCAAACGGATTCGTAGTATTGGTAGACGAAGCTCGATTCAGAACAACAGGTCGATCACTCGGCTTTAATTGTTCCGAGATTGTATCCCATTTAGTATATGCAGATATCTACAAACAATTGGTATTATAAAACCACTAAAATATTAACTGTGGCATGCAGCTGAAGCGATGGCCAAAAATTTCCAAAAAACTACGCTCGTTCTACAGTATCATGTAAATGAACATTTCATTATATAAAAATCAAATGTCAATACTGTCAGTACAGATAAGGATGAACGAAGCATAGCTTGGATTAACTGCCCGTTTTACCTAGCTGAATTCTAACTGTGATACAGCCGATCACAAGAAATGCGCTTAACCCAAATATAAAACTCTAAATTACTTACTTTCTAATTTTAATAGGAATATCTAAGCAATAATTTTCAAATTTAAAAAATCCAAGATGGCTAAAGCCTAAACATACGTAACCATAGCAGAAGGATATTTTCGATGACATTGTTTCGAAAGGATGCTTCCAAAAAAAGACACAATAAGGAGTCAAGTTTGGGACCTCAAAGTGCACTGACGTATGTCCAGTGCAAAATTTTTTTTTTCAAGTTACACTAATATTTCAAGAGAGAAATATCAACCAAAGAAACAGAACGTTTAGTTAAAGAACCAAAAACATAATTTAATCAAGATAATTCTATAGCGATTTAACTAACAATCTTCAATTTGGTCAGACCTATCCTAACAATAAATTTATCAAATGAAACTCAGGACTGTTTCTTCCAAAACTTTCTTATTTAAAATTATTGTAAATGAAACTTCTGTAACATTATCAACTTTTTATAAAATAATTTTATAAAATCAAATAAATTTTTTTCAACAAACAACTATTATACTAGATTTTAATTTTAGCTTCCTTAAAGAGCATTTAGTAGCTGTTTTGTATGTTTTGTGAATACAAGCTTGAACAACCTCACTCAAAATATTAAATCATATATCCAAAAATCATTCATTGTATTCATTATGTTTTAAGTGCTTTACCAATATTTGATTTTTATATTATAGTGCTTTCTTCGGACGTGGTGAGTGTTGACCAACCCATTGTGACGACTGTGCCTCTGTTGTGACATCACATCCATATACCCAGGTTTCGTCACCTCTGATGATAATTGTCATAAAGTTCTCATTACTGTCAGCATGATGAAGCAAGTCATGGCTAATGTTGACACGGATTTCTTTTTGTTCACTTGTGAGCAGTCATGGCACCATTTTCACAGACGCGATGCATGCAAAGTGTTTCTGTTAAAATTTCATGGCACGATCCAATGCTGATACCAACTTCTATAACCTCCCGCACAGTTAAACGACATTTTCCACAAATCACAGATCGAATTTTTCTGTCATTTGTTGAGGTTGAGAGTTGTCCTGATCTTCGATTTTCTTTGGTCGATGTACTGCCTGATTTGAAACACGTACATCAATTCTAGCATTGTGTACGGCTCGTACAATCATCTTTACGGGCCTTGTGAAGCAATGCCTATGTTTCAGAAAAATATTTAAATTAGGCCAAAATTTGTTGAACAATGCAGTGAGTCAACGCTGGCTGTCATCCTTCTAATGAAAAGATGACGGGACATTGCTGCTTGAAAACGTTGCAAGGGATGTAAGAAGAAAAAAAATTACTGAGTTTTTTAATGAATAATCAATAAGCTATAATCTAAGTACCTTAAGTACAGTATACAGTTTATCGATATAAGCCTAAATATGTAATTTTTAACTGTAACAAAAATCATAAGTCATGTATAGCCATGGAGTACTCAGAACTTAAGGAAATCTCTGTAGGAGTACCTCAGGGTAGCGTCCTTGAACCTATCCTGTACTAGCTCTTCACAAGAGACATACCTCAAGGAAAAGATATAACAATAGCTACTTCTGCCGATGATATTTCTATTATGGCATCAGTGGACACGGTAGAAGCAGCTACTAAGAAACTGCAAGATACCCTTGACGAGGTCAATGCTTGGACTAAGAAATGGCGCATAGAGTTAAACGAGTCCAAATCAACTCATGTAAATTTCACAAACAAAAGAATACATGCAGTGCCTGTGTTTCTCAACTGTTAAATAATTCCTTGTGGAAATGAATTTCTAGGTTAAACTGGAAGGCACACGTTAAAAAGAAGAAAAAAGAACTTGATGTTAGGTATAGAAAAATGTACTGGCTTCTCGGTAGATCAGAATCAGACACAATAAACTGCTCTTGTATAAACAAGTGCAAAGACCGGTGTGGACGTACGGTGCAGTTATGGAGCTGCAGCAAAGTGTCCAACATTAAAATTATACAAACGTTCCACAACAAATTATTGCGGACAGCTATTGGTGCAACGTGGTAGGTATATCAGGAACAAAAATATTCATAGAGATCTTCAAATAGAAACTGCTGAAGAAGTGATAAGGTCTACTGCAGCTAGACACAAGAAGAGACTTTTAAACCATGTCAACAAAAGAAATGCTGAACCTCAATAGCAGTGAAATTGTGAGGAGGCTCAAAAGATTTTTTTTTTTGTGTTTAACGTCTGACTATTGTGCACACTTGGGCTAATGCAGTGTGATGGGATGATGGGATGATTTATAGCGTATGAAAATGCCAAGCCCTCGCCAGGAATCGAACCCGGGTCCTCGGGGTGAAAGCCTAGTATGCTATCCACTAGACCACCGAGGCGGCTTGAGGCTCAAAAAAAAGAAGCCATTGGACTTATTATAGAGTCAAAGTTATTTAGTAGAATAATATTTTCTCCAGGTTTCAATGAATACTGCTAGTTAAGTTTATGCTTAGTTGTAGTTGTACAATAAATAAATTTTAAAAAATGGAAAAAATGTATAGCATAAAAATAGAGGTTAGCATCAATTGACTTTCAAAATCTTCTAGAATTATTTACATACAATAAAACAACTTCCCCTTCCCTTTATTTTATATAACTAGGTTATATTCAACTTTTGATCCGATTTAATTGAAACTTAAAGAAGCTGTTAACAACCGCCTGGTCGGAACAGCACAACACCTCTTAAAACTGCAAATTACCTGCATTGATTTCTTCTCGATTGTTTTCGCAGAACTGTCCACGCTTTTAAGTCTCTCGCTCGGAAAATTCAAATGAAATTCACACCGATGATATATGTTGAAATTATAATGACCTGGATAGTTTGTGTGCAGCACAAATTTCTTTACTTTTTCCGTTTTGGCGTCAAACAAAACATCCTGTAAAGTGCAAGGAAAAATAATCCGCTTAGGAAAGTAAACAAAACACAAAACTTGTACGGCCAAACTTTAAAATATACACCAACACTTAAAATGCATCACAAGGAAAACAGAGTTCAAAAAATAACATGACATGTAATACGGTGAAATGTGTTCTAAAAACAAATGTCTTATATCTGTGAATAAAATAACAGTGATAACAGAAGTCATTAGCATTTTGTAGGGAAGATTTTGCACTTCAGTGATCTTATACTAACACATATATCACCTTACTTTGTCCTGAACTGATCTCTTAATTTTTGTTAATATTAATTTTTTTAAAGCAATTACAAAAATCTCCATTCCCTTAACCCTTTCTCCTTGCAATATTCGCACTGCTTGTATGCGCCATTGTTGCACAAATTTATTATTTGCCTAAACATTTTTAGTTAGAGCACAAAATATTTTTTTTAAACTCCTAATTTCTCAATACATTATATATTTAATATAATTTAGTACACTTAACATAATACTATAGATATCCCAGCTTACAATCGACCCGTCATATCGGACAATGATCTAAAGTCATGGAATGAACAATGACCTGCATAACAGTTTAGGTTTCAGATAAAGATGATGTGTAAATAAATAGATAACATTGTGCTATGCTACAGAAATAAACATTGTGCTGAATTAACCCATTGGTAACGAAAGACGTATATTGCCTGTCCTTCTCTCTCAATGGCTTAAGTACTAAAGACGGGCAATGTCCGTCCTCTGCTTCCCTGATCTCTTTGCCGTATGTTTCTAGCCTAAAAGTCGAATATAGAAATATAAATCTATTTTCAATCTATGAGATATTTTTCCTTCGTTTATTTCCGTTGTTACTCGTTAATTTCCGCCAGTTTCTTTGTGAAGTTGTGTACGAATTTGACAGTTGTAGAAACATGGCTTCTCGTGACGAATTGTTTATTTCTTCGAGTGCATTTAGTGAGTTTGTTGGGGATATTTTAAATGAAAGTAGTTGTGAGATTAGTGATAATGAAGAGCAAGAAGGTATTGTTGAAAATGACAGTAGCGATAGTGATAACCGTGATGAGATCTGTGAAAATAGGCCTAATTGCAGACAATACTACACATAACCTACAAGTAAATGATTGGCAGTGGATTTCTAATCCAAATATAACTAAAATTCTGGTGACATTTTATAGGGAAAATCCCCCCCAACAAGCAAAGCAAGGCCATCTAGAAAGTATAGAGTATGTACTGCAAAAGGAAAAAGGTCTGAAACAATTTACCAGTGCAAAAAATGTAGTGTTCCTTTGCATTTGGAAAATTGTTTTGAAATTTATCATAGTCGGACAAATTTTAAAAAAAGGAAACAAAATGTACATAGTGTAAATATATAAACATAAAAAAATGTTAATATAGTGTTAAAAGTGTTGGCTAAATATGTGTTAACAATTACAACAACATTATGTAGGATAAAATTGGTAGGTTAGTTGCTTTTATTATTGCACATAATCTTAGAGTAAACTACTGAAAAAATTCAGTATTGAAGGCCAATAGCATGTTAGTAAAATCCAGTTTCCAATGGGTTAACACAACCTTTGATTGATGGGTGTTTGGTTTTTGTAGGGCAATAACTTACACAATTCTTAATTATCTGTTCTCAGAATGCCCAATCATATTACCTAAAAATATACAGTATTGATTTGTCCTGTATGTATACATGTGGTGTAATTATATTTGTATGAATTTAGTTAAAATAAAGTGTGTCTTCTGTGAATTTTCTTCATCTTTGACACATTAGTAGCGAGTACTCAATTATTTTTTCTATGTAACAAATTAAAATGTTTTCCATAAGACTACTGTAAACGCTGACTCGTACAGCAGTCTGCTCAGATAACAGTCTTCTGGAACGAATGTAGACCGTTAACCGGAGTACCATTGCATATTAAATAACATAAAATATAAGTAAAAGTAATGTTCAAACATTATATGACAGTTCAGAATGTCTACTCACCATGCCCAAGGTGAAATAGTTGAAGAAAAAATCCGACCTTCTCGCCGTTACTCTTCGATGAGCGTTTGGGCTGTGAATCTTCATTTTATCTTCAGCTTTGAAAAACACTTTTTGAGGTGCTCCAAGTAATGTACAGACATCTTGACACGTATCTGTGAAATGTATCTCTCTTACTAACGACTGCTTTCTGCTTCGAGTTGTCCCTAGAACATCAAACTATCATCTACAGAAACCTTCAAACTGACACTGTGTCGGGTCATAATCTGTAAATGTCCTTATTACCTGCTTGTATTGTTTTTTGCGTGTTTTTGCTTGTTTGTACGCAAACACTAATATTTTGTTAAATGGTTGGGTTACCTAAAACTCGGTACAGTACATTTAAAAATGAATTTCTACTAAAGCGTGTTCGAACATGGACAAACTGACACTATGAACTCATATTTTTTTTTTTTTTTTTTTTTTTTTTTTTTTTTTTTTTTTGGTGTTTAATGTCTGACTATTGTGCACACTTGGGTTGGGTTAATGCAGACGATGGGATGATTTATAGCGTATGAAAATGCCAAGCCCTGGCCGAAAATCAAACCCGGGTCCTCGGGGTGAAAGCCCAGTACACTATCCACTAGGCCTGAACTGAATTAGAATTAAATTACAGAAATTTCTGAAAAAGAACTCAATTACTTGCACTATTGTAGTAACTTCTAATGCATTGTAATAACTATTTTGCCCATATACCCATTTATGAGATGACATTAGTTGATTTTGTTTAAAAATGATAATTTACTTAATTAATTATTAACTGTCTTAACAGAGAGGAGAGAGGGAGAGAGTCAGATAGAGGAGGGAGAGAGAGGGGGAGGGAGGGAGGAAGGAGAAGGAGAGAGAGAAAAGTTATTTTTAGCCACACCTTGTATATGTTTTAATATTTTAAACAATTTTTTTAATAAAAAACGACTTATAATGAATGAACCTGAAATAATTGTAAATTTTATTTATGTAACCAATTTAGAAATACAGAATTGTAGCAACATAAGTATAACACTACAATCCGCTGCAGAGATGGTAAACCATCTGTACGCAGACTTGATATACAAAAAATGGATATTGTAAAGTTATAACTAAGAAACTTAAAAGTATTTTTGACAGAACATTTATATTTTATCAGTTTTAGCATGATTTCCAATAATATTTTACATTTTTTACACAAATAGTTTATCTTTTATTTTAAAGTTAATGACTGCAGTTTTTAGTATACGAGGATGGTCTGATAAGTTTTTGACCTCAACATGAAGATAGCAGCACTCGTCGGTGGCAGCACTCGAATTTCGTTGTTCATCTGTTGACAGTTACTCACCAAAGTTTCAGCCATTTTGGGCACTCAGTTGTTATGTAACAGTCGTTTGAGTGAGTTGATGTGAGTATTTTTACGAAAATTGACAAAATCGAGTATCGAGCTGTCATTAAATATTTGTTTTGAAAGGCAATACACCAACACAAATCAAAGATGAGTTGGATTCTGTGTATGGGGACTCTGCACCATCATTTACCACAGTGAAATTTTGGGCAGCTGAATTTAAACGTGGCCGTAAGAGCTTGGGAGACGAACGTTCGGTACGTCCAAAAACTGCAACTATCGATGAAAACATCGCCAAAGTTCACCAAATAGTGCTAGATGACCGCCGAATTAAAGTGAGAGAGATAACAGACATTATGAACATGTCAAAAGAACATGTTTGTCACATATTAAATCAACATTTAGACATGAGAAAGCTGTCTGCGCGTTGGATGCCTAGTTTGCTCACGTTAGACCAAAAACAAGTTCAAATGAACATTTCCAATGCTCTGTTGGCGCAGTTTAGGTGCAATAAATCCCAGTTTTGGCGCCGATTAATTACTGTGGATGAAACTTGGATACACCATTATACGCCCGAAATAAAAATACAGTCCAAACAGTGGACTGCAAAGGGGGAACTGGCTCCAAAAAAAGGAAAAACTGTTTTTTTCGGCTGGGAAAGTGATGGCGACTTTTTTTGGGATAGTCATGGAGTTATTTTAATTGACTATCTTCAAAAAGGAAAAACCATTACAGGAGCATACTATGCATCATTACTTGACAAGCTGAAGTCAGAACTTGCGGGAAAACGGCCACATTTGCAGAAAAAGAAAATCCTGTTTCACCAAGACAATGCACCGTCTCACACCTAAAACTAGCGTAGATGGCAGATAAGTGCCATTCTCTCCACACCATGCAATCTTGTCATTAACGTCTATGGTCTACGTATCAACAATATGAATATACTTACCTTCAGTATACATATGTAGACGTAAACCTTTGGTCCGATCATTGTCTCGTAGCACGTCCACATAATTTAAATACATCTGGGCGTAATAACATGATAAAGGCAGTGGTGGTGCTGAACAGTCAGGTAGGCTATGACCTGAATAAATATTCGTGCAGGATACACAAGGTGACGAGCCACTGGCGAACTGCAACGAGCCAAGTCCTTGGGAGTAGCCAGGCTGTAATAAAGTTTAACATTAAAAGGACGTACAAGTCATACATGTTAAGTAGAGACAATGTATTATAAATCTTTTTGTAAATAAAAAAAAAAGTTGATCATGAAAACCAGCAATAAAAATATCTAAAATATATTTAAAAAAACATATCATGGATGTCCAGACTAGTGATGCATGATTATGAACAGTATTAATGACATTACTTGAATATAAAAGTTACTCGAATAAGTCAACCACTAATCTCCACACTACTAATTAACAACAGAACAAAGTCATATTGTACTGTTGTCCAACAAGTCTAACTTGACAACCGAGTCTTTCTGGAAAAACTTAAACATTTACAAAAGGCAGGCATTCAATATTCATCAACATTCACTTAGAGTAGTGCTGATAATCATGAGTTTTAGTAATGAATCTGTTGTCAGTGATACCCCCTCTTAAGGTTGACCTGGACAACTGTCTAATTCATGGAATGAAAAATGATGGATACAGTGATACCCCCTCTTAAAGTTGACCTGGACAACTGTCTAATTCACGGAATGAAAAATAATGGATACAGTGATACCCCCTCTTAAGGTTGACCTGGACAACTGTCTAATTTACGGAATGAAAAATGATGGATACAGTGATACCCCCCCTTAAGGTTGACCTGGACAAATGTCTAATTCACGGAATGAAAAATGATGGATACAGTGATACCCCCTCTTAAGGTTGACCTGGACAACTGTCTAATTCACGGAATGAAAAATAATGGATACAGTGATACCCTCTCTTAAGGTTGACCTGGACAACTGTCCAATTCACGGAATGAAAAATAATGGATACAGTGATACCCCCTCTTAAGGTTGACCTGGACAACTGTCCAATTCACGGAATGAAAAATAATGGATACAGTGATACCCCCTCTTAAGGTTGACTTGGACAACTGTCTAATTCACGGAATGAAAAATAATGGATACAGTGATACCCTCTCTTAAGGTTGACCTGGACAACTGTCCAATTCACGGAATGAAAAATAATGGATACAGTGATACCCCCTCTTAAGGTTGACCTGGACAACTGTCTAATTCACGGAATGAAAAATGATGGATACAGTGATACCCCCTCTTAAGGTTGACCTGGACAACTGTCTAATTCACGGAATGAAAAATGATGGGCGTAAGAGATAAAGGGCTAAACATTATAAGTGTTTTCATTTTGTTTAATTATTTCTAAGCACATATGTAAATATAGAGATAACATTGTGCTGTGCTACAGAAATAAACATTGTGCTGAGTTAACACAAACAAGCCTTTCATTGATGGGTGTTTAGTTTTTGTAGGGCAATAACTTATGACATTTCTTAGTTATCTGTTCTTAAAATGCCCCCCCTGGTGGCCTAATATATAGCGTACTAGGCTTTCATCCCGAGTTCGATTTCTGACCAGGGCTTAGCATTTTCATACGTTAAAAATCATCCTATCGTCTGCATTAGCCCAAGTGTGCTCAATAGTCGGACGTAAAAAAAAAAACAAAAAAAATTAAAATGCCCACTTCTATTCCCTTTTCTGTCATCAACCCTAATTTTACTTAGTATATCATCAACCCTTTCACTGTGTGTTTAATTAGCCCATTATTAACAAATTTAAACAGTTATAATATCATTGTGTTTCATACTTTCCATTTTTTTTTTTTTTGTGAATATTAATTAAATGGGTCCTAAAAGAAGTGCTTGTGGTAGTGGAAGTAAAAGACAAAGTTTGACTATTGAACTAAAAAAAAGCTACAGTATGAACTAAAAAATATACAATACTGATTTATCCTGTGTGTATATAACTGACATAACTACATTTGTATGAATTTAGTTAAAATAAAGTGTGACTTCTGTTCTGTGATTTTTCTTCATTCTTCATCTTTGACATATTAATGGTGAGTACTCAATTATTTTTTCCTATGTAACAAAATAAAATGTTTTCCATAAGTCTCTAATGAAAACACTGACTCGCACAGCAGTCTACTCAGATAACAGTCTAAACCGGGGTACCACTGTATTAGCAATTACTAATTAGTAACAAAGTTGATTTGTACTGTTGTACTATTCGACTTCAATAACTAATCATTCGAATCATTAGTAGGTTTGTAAATTGGTAATATAAATTAGTAATCGACTGCTACTTTAATTGGTTGTTATATTAGTATGCTTTTGACTGCAGAAAGTTGAAGTAATTGAAAGTTGCTAATTTTAGCATATTGTAACTTTTGCAATAAACTGATGAAAATAAAATAAATAAATTGCATAACCAAATAAGTTATGAAAATGTAGGTTATGATTTAAAATTGTAATTACTGCTTTAAAAAACAGATAAACAATGAAATGTTAATTTTGTTAAATAAAAATGATGCACTAAATTAAAATTTAATTTTGCAGCCTTTATAAATTTTAATTATATAGGTGTATAATTATATTTTTATTATACTCATGTAAAATGTAAGTTACGTTTATTTACAATTGCAGTCTGTAATTAAACTTATCTGAGTCGGCATTATTCTTCTGGTCTGAGTATTAATGGCAACATGTTTTCCTGGTTACCAGCTTGAGTAATATTTTATATTGTTAACAACATTCAAATTACAGTTTATAATTTTCAGAATTTATAAAATCGTAAACAAATATACAGCACAGACTGTACTCTGTCAACTTGATGTTAGCAAGCTTAGTATAAGCTTAGTATATAGTCAAGTCTTAGTATAAGAACCATTTATTCAATTCCGCGATTAGTAGTTACAAGTCGATTACGAACATTAGTATACTACTAATCTGTTAGTCAAACAATGTCATTCGGTAGTCTACCTACATACTGAATGTCATTGAACCATCAGTACAATGAATATCTTACTTGATCTCATAGCTGACTAGCTAGCTCTTAATACATGGGTTGTCCGTAAAATAAGGTTCCCAATAAAATTTTTCACAATGAAAAACATGTTTAATTACATTGTACATTTTTAGAAAGCTTTCACTTTTTTCTATTTTTCGACATAATCGCCGCTCAGATCGGTGCATTTTTGCATACAGTAAACCTTCTTTTGTATACCTGAGTCGAAAAACTCTCCCGCTGTGCTGCGAAGGTAGCTTAAAACTTTTTCTTTCAGCTCCTCTCTGGTACTGAAATGCATCCCACCTATGTGTTCCTTCAAATTAGGGAAGAGATGGTAATCACTTGGGGCTAAGTCTGGGCTGTAGGGCGAATGTGTGAAAGTATGCCATCCAAATTGGTTGATGAGATCAGTTTTTACATGGGCGGTGTGCGAGCAAGCGTTGTCTTGATGGAATCAGACTCCCTTCATGAGCATGTCTCTCCTTTTGTTTTGAATAGCGCGGCAAAGGTTCTTTAACGTCTCACAGTAACGATCAGCATTGATTGTTGTGTCGGTATCCATGAATTCGCACAACAATAACCCCTTCCTGTCCCAAAACATGCTCGCTATGACTTTGCCGGCAGACAGTGTTTGTTTGAACTTCCGCGACTTCTGGATGTTTCCAATGACGTGATTGTTCTTTTGTTTCCGATATCTTATAGTGTACCCAGGTATCGTCCCCAGTGACAATGGAGTCCAAAAATTTCTTGGCATCGGTTTCGTAGGCCTGAAAAAATTTGCAGGCTTCATCAATCCATTGCCGTTTGTGGTCTGCTTGGGACCCATTTTGCATAAACCTTGCTATACCCTAAATGGTCTGTCAAAATGTTATCAATCCAGGTCTTGCTGACATCAGGGATTATTTCGGAGAGCTCCCGAACAGTTACCCTTCGATCACTCAGCATTGCTTCTTCCAGTTTCGCAATCGTTTCGTCCGAAACGCAGTTTATCATGAATTCTATACATCTTTTTTTTGAATTCTCTGCACCATTTGCACATGTGTTGTATGCACATACATTTTTTACCGCAGACTTCACACGTTTGCATATGAATGTCCACCAGCGCAGTGTTTTTTGCATACAAAAAAAAAAATCACAGAGCGTAATTCACACCTGGCGGGAGACAGAAAAAACAACTTCATTATTAATGGCTACCAAGCCAAGACTGAGCGTCGCAGACTGATTGCAGAGTGGAGGAACCAAGCTGCAAGCCAAGGTCACCGGATCCCGTGTATCAACATTCGCAGCAACTATAGTGCCTTGGGAACCTTACTTTACGGACAATCCTCGTAGATTGTCTCTCAATGTTGATAAAACAGTTTTTATTATTTTTGGCAATTAAAAAGATTTTTTTAAATTTTATTTTAAGTTGAAAAGCACATTGAGGCTATTATCGCCTCCCTAAATGTGAGTGTGACGTGTTAAAGTCGTAAGTGTAAGTGTGTGCTAGATTCGGGTACCGCGAGGGACGTCTAAATCTTCTCAATAGGTACAGCTAGTCTTACCTTATTATAAAGATAGTGTTCCAGAAGAGGTTGAGATTAAAATTAAAGACAATTGTATTTTTATAAAAAGAGTTGAATATTATAAATATTTAGATGTTGTTTTTGATTTTAATATCAAATGGCATAAACACATTGAATAAGTAATCAGAAAAGTAAAATATTTGATTTTTGTATTTTATAAGTTGCGAAAAATAATGAATGCTGATTAATGTTTATATTACGCTTTTTTCCAAAGTATTGCGAGTTATGGTATAACAGCTTGGAGTGGGGCGTACAATAATTGTACGTCTGTCCTCCAAGCATTGCAAAGCAGAATTTTAAAAATTATTAATAAAAATGTATTTTTAACAGAGAAGAAACCTTTAATACTAGTGCAACTTTACCAACTGGAATCTTTATTGTTTCATTACGAGTCTTTAAATGGTATATACATAAATTCAAGCAGTAATACAAGGAATAAAAGCGTGGTATTACCCAAAAATTGCAAGTGAGAAGTTATATAAGAGCAATACATGTATAAAATTTACTACCTCAGGATATGAAATTATTGTCATTCAAAAAGAACACTTTAAAAATAAGGATGAAAAAATGGATGTTGCATAAAGCTGATATTTGTGGTTACTGATTACAGGCTGATGGTTGTGGCTGTTGAATATAGTGTATGTGAAGCCTGTTGTAAAATAACTTTATTTGAATTTTGTTTAGTTTTGTATGGTAGATTTAAGGTACCAGTCCGCGTACAGGGATTTGTTTCCCCCTGCGATTACATGCCTATCACTGTAAATATACTGGTTTAGTAAATAAATAATAAACATTTTATAATATCGAGATCTCTAACAAAATTAATTGTAAATAATTAAATCAAAAACACATACTCGTAAATAAATTTAAGAAACAAAACAAACCGTCACCGCCTTCAGCCTGTAATAGAAAATTAGGCTACATCTCAGCAAGCACTTATTCTAACTGTTTGCTTAAACCACACTATATAGTATACCTGGAATTTACTTTCAACTGGGAAAGAAAACGACAATCCTCTAAAATTGAGAACAAATAACTGTTTCTCAGCGTCATAAACACCAGGATGTGTTGCTCCGAAGGAATGCTCTATTTGTTCTATGCTCGGGCACACTTCCGGAGAATTGAATATCAGGCCACTGCACACAGAAATAAAGACAACTGCAATAATACTAGAAACAGTCCGTAAAATGAGGGTTTTTTTTAAGCTTGTACAAAATTATAAACTACAAATTAAAAATATAAAGAATCTACCGACAAAATTATAAAGACTAAGCAATAAACTTACATAAATAGTGCTATTGGTTCGCATTTTTAAAAAGATAAGTTTTTTGAAAAAAAAAATATTTCACTATAGTTATACAGCAGAGCTTCAGGAATAAATATTAAGAGGTTAGGTAGGTGTAAAAAAAAAAATTAGAGAACTGAAAGTTCCGGAATACATAAAAATACAGAACTCTTTATTTACTATATTGTAGTGATGGACTGTAACTATGAACATGGAAGGGGGCACCTCTCTTCGAAATTTTAAAAAAAGGCCGTAATATCCATAAGTCTGTATTAGATCATTCGGTAATAAATTAAAATATTTTATTGCAGCGTATATACAATTTTTTTCATATATGGTTTTTTTATGTTTATGATATGCAATGTCCTTATTTCTTGATCTGCTGGTAGAGTTACAAAAAGTAGCACAAGTATTTACAGTGGAACGTAACACATTTGGCTGCATACAGCTCTTTTGACAGTTGGAATATTACTGTTATTCAACAACTTAATAAATTTATTTTATGGATTTACAAGCTGTTTAAGTTCCGATACGCACCACCCCAAATAATTAGACCATAATTCATAAAACTGTACACATATGCATAACAAATAGTTTCTAAAACTGTAGTAGGTAGGTAACACAAATTATATGCTAAGTATAAGAAGTAACTAGCTTTTTTTTTTATTACATATTGTATATGAATATCCCACATTAAATTATAATCCATGAAAATATCTAAATATTTGGTAATATCAGTTTTTTTTTTAATAGGAGTACCATTTATTATTTTTATACAAAGTGGGACACTATCAGCGTAACAACTAAATATCATATGTTCCATTTTATTTACATTTAAAGTTAATTTGTTACTAGTAAACCAGTCTTTAAGTTTCTGCAATTTTTCGTTCATATTGATTTCAGCTAGAGCCCATTTAAAAGAGAAACCAACAGTGTCATCAGCAAAAGCAAACATACCTTCACAGTATTCAAAAATATCATTGATATAGATCAAAAATAAAAGTGGTCCCAGGACAGTACCCTGGGGAACACCAATACTAACTTGCTTAAAGGTGCTGATAACATTACCAACTTTGACTCTTTCCATTCGGTTAGACAAGCAGTTCTTAATAAGATTAAGTGCAACACCTCTCACACCTTCATTTCCTAATTTTTCTAATAATATCTTAAGATCAACAGAATCAAATGCTTTACTGAGGTCTATAAAAGTAGCAATAACAGCTTTATCACAGTCAATCATTTTGTAAATTATGTCTAGTATCCTCTCAAGTGTTTCAATAGTGCCAGTACGACGAATAAATCCGTATTGTTTATTATTTATTCTTTTATATTTAATAAGGAATTTATAATTTCTAAAGTGGAATGAATCATTACAATTCATTCTTCTTCTTCTACGTTTCACCCACTTTGGGGGACGATTGATCAATCAATGTTCAGTGTGTCGTGCTTTCCTGTCCGCCCAGTATTTCTTCATCCTTTCAGATCTTGCCGCCCTCTCTGCCTCAGAAATCCTATATGGTATTTTGGTCTTGACCCTGTCCTGGAACCTCTTCATTTTACCTTCGATTATACTCTTTGCGGATCTATCTGCAAGCATCTCTTCTGTAATTTTAAACTCTCGTAGGTCCCTCTCTATCTCCTTAAACCAGTTCAGTTTGGTTTTCTTATTGCGGAAAAAGTCGAAGATCCTTTTTGTTATCCTTTTCGGGTCCATTCGTAGGATGTGACCATAGAAGTCAATCCTCCTTTTCTTTATTGTATGGGACATCTTTTCGGTCCTCCTATACAGGGTCTCATTACTAATGTGCACAAGTTATTACAATTCATTCATATTGTAATGAACATTTTTTTTAACGGGTATCACTTAAACATACGGATTTGAAGATGTTAAGTTTTGAAGTTTTGTCTCATAAGTGATGTGTAGAGTTTGATACTGACAAGTGAAGCTGAGCGCACAGTAGTGGTGGGTCAGAAAACACCAAACTGTTAAAAAAACTGCTTTTCTATATACGACAAACAAACTGCTTTTTTCAAACGGAAACAAGCAGTCTGATTTGCACTGGTTCGTGATTTGTTAAACAAGGAACAGCTGTTGGGACTTCCCCACCACCCACGTTCTATTCGAACATTGCCGCAAGCGCTAAAACTTTTTTCCTGCTGTTTTCCTGCTAACTGCTTTTCTTCAACCTGCTTTTATGCTTTTTTCCTTTATTTCAAAGTTTCTTGTTCCTTGTTGTGAAGTAAGAACTGTTTGGGCGTTGTCAACGTTTATCTCTATTTTGTTGCGAGTTGTTTGAAAGTTTTAAATGTAAAATTTGTTGTTCAAACAGTTTTTGAACTGTAAAATCAGCCATAATTGGGTTTTATATTAGTTTTTCTACGTAATTTATTTTGTATTAAGAAACTTAAAAATATTTAGTGGACAATTTTGAAAGTTTTCTTTTACTTTTTTTATGTTTTTAGAATTAAGTGCATAGTTTTTAATTATTTATTGGATGTGTGGACTTTTTAAAATTCACAATATCTACTCTCCTATATATATTGAATAATTTTAGGTTATTTTAGTACTTTTTCTAAAATTTTCTTTAAAAACATTTGTTTTGTTAAATATGTTATTACAATGAAGTTTATATTTTTTCTGTGTTGAAAAATGGAAAACTTATTTTTTTGCTAATGCTAATGTTAATAACCTATCATTAACTTATAATAACCTAATGTTAATAACCTATAATTTTGAAGCTATATAGAGCCAATTTTATTTAAACATATTTGGCCTATATTCTTATTACTATATTGTACTTATTGTGGTTACTTTTTTCAGTGTTGAAAAGTGAAAACCTACTTTCTCCCAAATAAAAATATGACAGTAACATCTCACATTTTGTAAATACATAACGCAATTTTATTTAAACATATTTTTTATTATTATTATCAATCATCAATATTTTTTAATCAACTAAAAATATTCTAAATTGTTTGCATTTCAGTAAATATGCAAAGGACTATTTAATTTTTAAGTAAAAAAAAAGAATGCTTCTATTAGAAATTCATTGCATTTTGTAAATATAAAATGACATACATGCATATTACGTTTTGAGAATGTAATTTAATTAATTCTACACTTATAAGGATTATATTTTTCTAAATGCTTTACACCCAGAAACAGTTAAGGACATGGTGGTAATGGGAATGAAAAAGTAGTCTTAGAAAACTGAACGTTTGTACTTTTATGTTTTAGCTGCTAATACAACTTTGAGTTTCAGTTTTCTAAACCTGTTTTTTTCCAACTGTTTTAAAAAGCAGCTTTTTTCCTCAACAAACAGTTTGTTGACGTTTTGTACAAAATAGCAGAAACGACCACCCTTAGCGCACAGTAGTAAATAAAATTATCTATTGAAAAAAATTATGAATTAACAAGTTCTGTATATTAAACTCACCAATATTTCAACTTGACGAGTTTCATATTGTAGACTTCTATGATCTGTGAACCAATAAAATCATTAACAATGATAACCATACATAACATTCCTGAAACACAAAAATTGTTAAAATTAACATTTAGAAATTTAAAGATGATTAATACATCTTTTATCGACTATTAAAAACATAAAAATTGAGGGTGGCATTTAATACATTGAGGGGGTACAGGGAAATACATTAGCGTTTCAATGGAATCTGTTCTTATTACTATTGTTAAACTATACTTTCAAAAAAAGTAATTTTTTCTGAAAACAGTAACTGCCGACAAAAGTGAACATTTTTAAACGTCACTGAAGTAATCAGTGTTTATTGCTGGTTCGTATTGATCTAACAATATTACTGATTTTATAGTTAAACTAAAATTACCAACTGACATTAAAGAAAACGGGACACTTACATAAATCACGTACAAATATTTATAAAAATAAATCTTGTGTAATACATCAAAGTGTTAAGTTTGTTCAAATTAATTACGATGTAATTAATACTTATCACTGAATTAGCTCGACCTGGCCATGATGGTCTCTCCTATCGACAAGAACCGTGATGAATTCGGCTCACTAAGCGATCTAGCTCAATTTGCTAGCAAATCTTAGATCAGTCAGATTAATATGTAAATCATTTTTCTGGTCAATGAATGTTTAAGTAATCGTTTAAACGATTCATTTAAACAGCTCTAATAATGGTACAGTTGGGCTAGGCGTGTAGTATTATGGTTCATAAATAATTTAAATATTTATTAATGAACTTATTTGTATTCAGTGTGCAAAATATATTTAAATGTATGTGCTTTATATAAACAATTTTGAGCTAGATGGACCGCGTATTTAGTATTTAATTATGACATTATTTATTATAATTTAAATAATAGTTATTAAACTTTTTTAAATACATAATTTTCAAAAAAAAATTAATATTAAATGTAGGAAATTTTAATGTCAGTAGCAGGTTTTGAAGTCACGCTCCTTAATGTCGTAAGTAAAATTCATAGCACTGAGTCATGAATACAATTCCTAGATACAATTATTTATCTGGTATACTTAAATTCATTTCAAGGTTACTAATAACTTGAACACGGGACACAGTGACATTTTTTTACATGTTACTTATGCAAGTTTCTATCATTTCCTTCATACAAGGGCTAGGCCTGCGTGAAGAAATAGAAATGAAATGTTATAAGAAATAATGTATGTTATCAGAAATAAAAATGTTTTTCACTTGAAATAAAAATGTAAACTTTTAGCATAGAAGAAGTGATTGGTATGATTTTTAGGATCAGGATCTATTTCTCTTCTGATCAATTTAATGCCAAGGAGAGACAAACCTACTGTCAGATGCTGAATCTCCTCTACTGTGTCAAACGGAATGAGTTATTAGAAACATTGCTCTTCAAAGAAAGAGAATGTACTTTGTTCGTTCACTTCCATTTTTTAGTTTTTAGTATTAATTCAGATTCGTGGAAGAGTTAACGTTTAGAATACATTCTGCTTGTGTGTGTTTTGTAAAATTTCACAATTTTTTTTATTCGCCGTTTTCTAAAAGGTAAAAGACATTTTACTTCACATGAGATTGAGAGATGTAGTGACACGAAAACGTCAAACATTTAGTAAACAAAAAACAATTACAAACTTTTTCTGTCATGTTTGATGATTTGACGTACTCCTCTTTTTTACTGTAGTGAAATTCTGTGTCCTGTTTTGATGTTTTAGTACAATACATTTAGTAATAATATATGTCATAAAAAGTTTTTTTCTGTAATAAATTCTATTCAATACTTTTAAACATTTTTTAATGGTTTTTCTTGTAATCCGACTTTCTTGCTAATTTGACCCGGCCGTGCCCAGTCTAGGTCGCATTAGTGAGACACTACTGTACATTCAAAGAACTTACAAAATTTGGTTGTAAATTTAATATTGTTTGTTTGATAATTCTAATTGGTCCTCTGGTTAAGTAATGTTTAAATTACTAAATTGTAGTAAATAAATTACTAATTGTATTTGCCATTGAAAAACAACAGGTCCTCTATAACAGGATACATGCACAGTTCATAAAATACAAATTATGATTAGACTGGTGTTATAAAACTAAGCCTCTTTAGTTGACTGGTTCCCTCAATGTATTTGAGCAGTTCATATATTTTAGAGGTTCAATAACCCAGGCACTGCAACCAAATTGTCTATTGTGAAACTAAGCCTCTTTCGTTGACTGGTTCCCTCAATGTATTTGAGCAGTATACTGACTAGTTCATTCAGCTAGAGGTCTTCAGGGTCCTAAAGCCAAACACTTTGCTTTCTGCTGGCAAAAGCCTCACAGATTACATGACCTACAGATTCTTCGTCTGTCCCGCATAGCCTACACACTCTTTCTCCATTATACATTCCTATCAGAATGCACCCTCAGACCAGTGACACATAATACAAGGGTTGTTCATAAAGTAAGGTCCATTTTTAAAATAATAAAAAACAACAAAGATTTTTTTCAAAAACTTGTTATATTTACATTGCTTATATCTTTCTCTATTTTTCTACAAAATTTTCATACTTATTTGAACATGTATCACAACGTTCAACAAGCTTTTGAATGCCTAAGGCATAGAATTCGGCCACCTGTGAGGATAACCAGTTTTTAACAGCTTCTTTCACTTCATCTGTGCCGAAGCGCTTGCCGCCAAGAAAATCCTTTAGGTAGTGGAACAAGTAGAAATTGCTCAGCACCAGGTCCAGACTGCACGGTGGGTGGTTCATCTGTTCCCACCTAAAATATTTGGTCAGTGTTTGGGTTTCTTTCACAATATAGGGTCTGGCATTGTTATATAGGGTCTGGCATTGTTATGCAGCAACAAAACTTCAGACGTCAAAAGGCCACATTGCTTATTCTGGATTGCACTCCGAAGTTTAGTAAGAGTAGCACAATAAGCTGCTTTATTGATCGTTCTCCCTTGTTCCATTAAGTCGACTAACAAGACTCCATTTCTATCCCAAAACACTGCCGCCATAACCTTGCGTGTTGAGACTGTCTGCTTTGATTTGACTTTGACTGGTGATGCCATTCCATTCATTGACATTTAGACTTAGGGGTCATACGAGAAACCCATATCTCGTCTCCTCTGACAATCTGTTCTTAAAGCTTTTCGTCCACGGCAATGACCAGATCTTCTGTTAT
The DNA here is from genome assembly GCA_022606455.1 of Callitettix versicolor. Lineage (NCBI taxonomy): Eukaryota > Metazoa > Arthropoda > Insecta > Hemiptera > Cercopidae > Callitettix > Callitettix versicolor. The sequence goes on along the minus strand of CM040185.1, from coordinate 13,082,087 downwards.
CTGGTCAGTCTGAGCACGGTTCATCATGGACACTTTCTCGTCCTTCGTTGAAAGCTCTCACCAACTTAAACAGTTTACTGTTACTCATAACATTGAGACTGTAAACTTCACTTATCTGTCAATGACTTTCTGCTGCTGAAATGTTTCTTGCTGGCAAAAACTGAATCAATTACCTTATTTCACAGTCGGAGGGCCAATCAATTATCTTAACATTGCGAATTGATAACGTAAACAGCAAATTGCAACAGTAACAATGCAAATGGCATCATATGATGCGCAAAGCATGCTGGGAGTTGGTATGCATGCGTGTTTCAATATTCGCATGGCATTCAAACAGTTACAGTGAATCATACCTTACTTTATGAACAACCCTCATAAGTACCATGGTTTTTTTTAGTTATCCTCTAAACTTTTTTTGAGGATCCCTACTGTCCTCTAAAGTCCACCATGAACAACCTTTTTCAAAAGACAATTACTACACGAATGTTCTCTAAGGCTATATCATCATTCCTGGTGTTGCTTGTAGATTCACATATTAATAGCTAACCCAACTAGGCAAAGAAAAGCAAGCTTGATGCAGGTTCCTTTCTAGCCATCCTCCTAATTACCCTCAACCTTTTTGTGCTCTAGTACCAGGTCAAAGCACTGACGTTCTCCCAGCATTCCAGGTAAGTTTATATTTTAGTTGACCTTGCCGTAGTCTGAATCACTGCCATACTGTCGATATAAATATGAATTCAAGTTTTCTTTAAACATCCGCCTCAAATTTTCACGAGTCATTTACGGCTATTACTTCTGCCTGGTATATTGTGGCATACTGTTCCAAGATACAAATAATACATATAATACAGGATGTAAATGAGGGCTTAAGTTAAATAATTCAGGTCTAGTACTACAAAATATAAGACAGCTATTGACAAAGCCACAATTTTGTTTAAATGTTTCAAAATTGTAGCTTTAAATTTATTAAGCTACAAGTATGACTTTCACTAATTAAACAGGCCTAACTGCCAGTAATATTTATCACTAGTCTACCTTCAGTCTCTGTACCACAGGGTCAAAGATAAGTCGGATACCATCTTGAGGTAGGTTAAGCACAAGATCAGCTCCCAATGGATTCTGTAAAAGAAATAAAAACATTTTAAAACTTTATAATATTTATTACTCGGTGAATATTTCCCAGCTTTTTTCGGATTGTAATTTAAAAATGTTCCTTACATATTTTGATTTCTAACCTTTAAATTATTAAATAATTTTTAAAATTGTTTTATTAATTTTTAATGATTCATAAAAAACAACATTTACATTTAATTGTATTTGCTATAACATAAGTTCTCTTATCTCAGGTTGGAGTGATCGTACTGGCAGAATAACAGTTATTTTTTTTAAGAAAAAAATTATATAAAAAGTTAATTTTGAATGTTTGTTTCTTTATACAATAAGTCTTTTTAAAATATTAAAATCTTTAAGGATTTTACCTTCTATTTTTTTAGTACGATAAGACTAAGTTCGATATATTATTCTAGATGTCATTATTTAAAAAAAAAATACTTATTCATCATATTTAATTAGTTTTTACTTTAATTAACACTTAAAAAGTCTGGAACTATCTTTCATTAACTGTTAGACTGGGCGGTCACCAAATTCAGAGCAGAGATGCGCTGAGCTGAGACGAGCCTAGCAGAATAAAGTTGAATGGCAACCAGAAGAGTTCAGTCCGTTTAAAGAACATGTTTGTATCTTTTAAATCTATAAATTGAGGCCTACTTTGACGAATTCTAGTAACTATTATGTTTAAAAACTATAACCCTTGAATAGTTATAGTTTATAGTTATAAAACTATAACCCAGGGAAAAGTAATCTAGGTAACAATAAATAAGTTTGGAGGGGTGGTCAACAAGGTGGGGGAACAGAGTCAAAGCTGCATGAAGCGGAACCCAATGATACCACTCTCTACTCAGCTCCGTTACACTTTCAGTGGCCGTACTTACATTAAAAACAATAGGTTAGGTTTTGAATGAGAGTCCACTCCGCATTTGGTGGCCACTCAGCCATAGAATTGAATTTCAGATGTTATAGAATCATTCCACTTTCCAAAAATAGCTTCCTTATTATTTAATATTTAAAAAATATTTTTGTTTTCTTGACACAATGTTTTACACTCTGATTGGTTTTCACCTTTTCACATTATATTTTCCTCTTTGCTTGGCTTATATCTAGGCCTATTACAAGTGATAACTTTGTCTCTAATTTAATTGTTATTTATATATCGCTTATATCTAGGCCTATTACAAGAGATAACTTTGTCTCTAATTTAATTGTTATTTATATATCGCTTATATCTAGGCCTATTACAAGAGATAACTTTGTCTTTAATTAAATTGTTATTTATATATCTTTGGTTTATTTGATATTTATATACATAGTAATTTATGAATTTTGAAATGAACTGTTTTGATTGGTCCATCTTAGATATAACATTTCCAATTTGTGGCTTGTTTAAACTTTCTTTTATTTGCCTTTGGTAATTAGCATTACAAACACATTTCAATTAATAGTTAATAGTCTTTTGGTTATCCTAGTTCAGCACTAAATCAGTTTTAAAGGTGATGCATTGGAATGTTTCCAAAGACCTAATAAATCTGACAATAAATTGGGATTCTCAAAATGTTAACTTAAAATTTGATTACTCTTGAAATAAATGTATTTATTTTAAAAAACTGATAATTTTATTTTTTAATATATAAATTTATATATCAAGTATGTTTACAATAACACAGATGATTAATCTTTATATCACATATCTATTAAAACAGTTAAAACAAATACACAAACCTAACATTGAGATTAGACCATTAATAAAATGGTAAAAGCATACAGCTAAGAATTTTCAAAACAAATAATATTTAGTTATCACATTATTTTTTAAAAAAATCATTACACATAACCTAATTAATTTACCTTCTAAGCCCAGTAATAACAAATAAACTATTTCAATCTTGATTAAACAATTCCAGGAAAAATGCAGGCAATTTGAATAAATAAAAGTAATAAATATAGCTGTCTCAAAATCGTTTTACAAATGAAATTTTCATTAAAATACAGAAATTACTAAATTATGGTACATTTAAATATTGAAAAGACCAAAAATTCTAAAACTGATTATTAACTTAAAAAAAACTCAACTTTGACTAACACATTACAGATCCAATGTTAGATCAGCTATAGGCCTTATACAATATATAAATATTTTAACCAAACAGTAAGGCTTACTGGATATGTTTTCTCATTTTTTCCCTTAATAGCCGTACTTTATGCCAGTTAAACTAATAATGACAATGCAAAAATATTGTAAAGCTACGACAGTATCTGCGTCTTGAATCTACAGCCTCCATAGTTTAGAGACATGTCTTAGTCACAATGACAACTGAGCTCTTTTCTTATTATAAAAAGTAATGAGATAGTGAAAGAGGTTATAGACCTATACTTTTTTAAGTCTCCCTATCAAAATTCAACACAATTGCTTTCTATGTATAGTTGTTCTATTTATTGCTTTGCAATGTGTGCATTTGTTTTTCCATGTTACTTTGGGCCTAAGTTATATTTTCTTCAAACATTGTTAACACACAATACCTCAGCCATTATTTCAAAACTCACCGAATCACAATACAAAACTTGAACTCCTTTTATAATGCCAACTTGATTCTGAATTATGCTGACAGCTTGTGAAAAATGCATTCCTGTAACACAAATTATGTCAATATAATCATTTCATTTGTTACTCTTTAAAAAAAAACACAACATTTATATTTTTGCCAACATTATTAATTAGAAGTGAACTGCATTTCTAATAGAAAGTAAAAAAAAATTATATTTTTTTAACAATTTTGATTTTATTACTGTACAAACTTGTGCACAATATACAATTAAAAAAATTTAATAATAATAAGCAAACAATTTTTTTAATGATTTGAAATGACTAAACTTTTCTTACTTAATAAAAACAGATGCAGATATACAAATATGAAAATTACTACGGTCAACAATATAGGTTATTATTTAAAATAAGATAATAATTACGCCTGGTAAGAAATTACTTTTTTTTTGACGATCTTTTATCTAACCTGTCATAAAGGTAATGCAAATTTTTAATATTTTATAAAAGAAATATGATCATAGAAATGTAAACCTATTATAAAAGATGTCCATTATACCATCAAAGATATGTTACAAAATAACTTTATAATCAAGATCTTTAACAAAAAAAATGTGATAATATAATTTAGGTTATGACAATTAAAATAACATTTTAAATGGTCTACAAAATTCAAACAACATTTTTAGTGTCGAGAGCTTTAATTTGTACATTTTGTTAGTTTCTAAAGGTTACTTTATAAATCGACTACCCCTCACTTTTAGTTCTGTCACAGAAACTGAATATATTTTTGTTGATTTTTCTGTGATCAGGGGCCACGAATGGATCAACAAGCTTTATCAGTCTAGTATTTTATCTGATGCTGAAAAGAGCTGATAATATAACAGAGACATATTTGCTACTACTTTCTTTACTTCAGGTGATACCAAGTAGGTCTATCAGCCTATAAAATTTATTTACAAGAAGAGGTTATGTTTAATATAAGACTACTTGTATATTATTACATTTTTTTTTACATGTTAATAAGACTTTATAAATTATTACCTAGTTATTTCTGATATTTATATGGTTAATGGTATTGCAACAATTAGGGCCTAGTAATAACATCTACAAACAATATAAAAATAAAGAAACAAAGTTTATTGTAGAAAAAGTTATTATTTTACTAAGTAACCTTACTATTAAAAAAAACATCATGTGTATAGTAAAACAACAATGATACAAATGATTTAAGTTATGCAGTGTAGGCTTGTTTTTTTAAACAGTATTTTTTTTATTTTATTTATTTATTTTGTACCCTATTATCTAATTAACACATATTCACCCGCAGAATATAATTTTTTTAAAGACTACTTACGACTTTTACCGAACTATACTGTGATGTCATTGCTGTTTATATTGCATTAAACATATTAAATTTCATATATGGATTTACCGGCTATGCATGTTATTATTAACATGTACTTACTGCTCGTGCCCGTTATATACTCTGACAGTCATTACTAAATGTTAAGGTTTATTACTTTTTTCGTTGGTTCACTACTGTAACGAAAACATTGTTAAAACTGCATCCATTATTTATGAACTTTGCCATTTGTCTCTTTTTGTGTTAGATTCACCACCCAAAAACCGTGTCAGTTAAGTCCTTAAGTTTTTTTTATAAAAAAATAAAAGTTTTATCATTTTTAACTATTAAAAACATGTTACCTGTACTAGTTTAATTAAAAAGCTTTTCCACCTAACAACTGTGTCAGTTTGATCATTATTTATTTTTTTTTAATAAAAGTGTTTTTTATCACCAAATTTTAGTTAGGTTCACTACTCAACAACTGTATCAGGTTAAGTATTTAATATTTTTTTTTATCATTTTAGCAATTAAAAACATGTTACCCTCTTTCGCACAGTAGCAATTTTGAGATTATGTAGGTCACTTTTTTTTATTTTATCATTTTTCCTGTGCTTTCAGCGCTTTTACATTTTGGATGATTACTTTTGGACATGTAATAAAGCATTTTAGAGGGAAAAAATTACCGAAAAATCAAAAACAACCTACACTGCCTATTTTCCCAATATACATTTATTATGATTTAAGCTTACCATGTAAAAACCAGACTACACTTAGGCTAATAATTTATAAATTACTGTATAATAATTTTTTTTTAATATTTTATCAACATAGCATCTATAAATAATAACAATTATTTATATTCTTTTAAAATTTTATTTCGCAAAAGTTAACAAATAGAAAGGTCTTCTTTGGCATTGGCCCAAAAATATTTACAGAATCATAGGCCTAGGCCAATTCCTGTCATCAAATATTTTTAATCCATTCTTCTGTTTTTATTTAGAACTGGCATGTAAAAAGACAAGCTTAAAACAATTCCAGACCATACAGTACATACTCTTCTTTCAATTAAAATCATATTTCAGTGTCTATATTATTCTTTTTTTTTAATTATGAAACGCAAAAGACAACTTCAAAATAATGACTCACCTAAAACAAATTCCCATTGTTCACAACCAATTGACCTCTCTGGTACAACCTCTAACTCTAACATTATATTGCTTTACAGTCGAAAATGTATACGTTTCCCAACCTTAAAAACAAAAATTAAAAATAGAAATTATTCTTTATAACAATTTCCTTTGTCTTACACAAACACTAAACTCCTTCAGCAGACGCCATTTTGACATTTCAGCTGTCAACTGCTTTTTCTGACAATACAGTGACGTCATAATAACAGCTGTTTTAAACTAATTGCGCAGACGTTCTGTCTTTGTTTACCTTTTGAACAGCTGACGTATAAAAACCTGATAAGTTGGTTACATAAGTTGGTTACATTACCTTGATAAATAATTTTTTATTATTTTAGTAGACTACCTATTGCGTAGACTTTGTTATTTTTAAAACGTAATTTGTACTTGTAAATTATTTCAAAAAAGCTTCACAAAACTTGTAATTACCTTAACTTTTATTATTCCTACCACCTGTAATAATTAGTCTGGTGATATACTTGTTATGGAGTAAATCTTAGTTTGCAAAGAACTTTTATCTTTTTGTTATTATTTATTTGTTTTTTTTTTTTTTATTGTCATAATGCCAAGTTAACATTATACCAACCTGGTAACATTATATGAGCCTGTTACATACAGGTCTGGTCTGTGTTCTTGGAAACTTTGAGCATTCACTACTTTTTAAAATGAATTATGGTTTCATATGAAAGTGTCATGTATTTAAAAAAAAATAGATTTATGTTTGAATCTGTAGAAATATTTTTATTTTTTTAAAATAAAATATCATGAAGCTTTGCAAATGACTCCAGTTTGTATTTTTATTTAGTTACTGGGCTCTGAACACATGATGACCTTGATTAGTATACCCAATCCAAGAAGAAGGGTTGTTAAATTAAATTTGATGAGTCCAATTAAGAATAGCACTACAGGTAGAAAAGACTTGTAATTTATTTTAAACATACATAAGATGATATATATATATATATATATATATATATATATATATATATATATATATTGATTTTCAGATTACATATTTTACTCCCAATAGAAAATATTTCTTCATCACTATACAATGAAACTTGGTTTATTCTTGTAAAACCGAAATAATTGTGACATGGTGCTGTCTCACTGGCAGGATAGAAGCGAATTTCCAAAAGTAATTTATCTATTTTTGTAATTCTGATTTCACCACTATAATCAGCATTAAAATCTGCTTACATTACTGTTTTTAACTTTAAATTAAACTGAAAATATGAAAGTGAACCATGACTGCCACCTAGTTCTATTTTTAATAAATGAATTTTGAAATTTAAAAATGATAATTTACGCAATTTTAAAATGACGATTACAGAAGAAAAAAAATCTAATTTTCTGGAAATTATAAGTCAAAAAATAAATATTTGAAACGAATTTAAAATATTTCCCATTTTGAAACTGATGAATGGATTTTCCATTGCTGGGTAACAAACTTGTCCAAGCTATTATACGAGGTTTGTCCAATAAATACGCGAACTGGTCGAATATGGTGGCCATTACGGAGAGTTAAGCCACGCCCACTGGCCTCACATGTTGTCTGGGACCCAATGAGCCGTCAGTGCTTGGCAGAACGTTACGCTGTGCGGATCTTGCGAGTAGAGTTATTTTTAGTTTTGCATTATTTTTTTGTTCGTCGATATGGAAATTGACCAATTCACTGAACAACGAATTAACATCAAGTTTTTGGTAAAAATTACCAAGAAATTGCTGAAATGTTGAGAGTTGTTTATGGTGATAATGCTATGAAGAAAACAGCCATTTTCAAGTGGATTAAGCGCTTTAAAGAAGGTCGAGAAGACACCACGGATGATGCAAGAATTGGATGACCTTCAACCTCTTGTGTGCATGAAAACATTGATCGTGTGCGGCGTCTTGTCCTTACTGATCGCCGAAAAACTGTCCGAATGATAGCTGAAGAACTAAATTTAGGAAAATCAACAGTGCACACAATCTTAACCGAGCATTTGGGCTTAAGAAAGGTTTGTGCGAAAATCGTGCCAAAACTGCTGACTCCGCATCAAAAGTTGAGAAGAGTCGAATGTGTTACTGACTGGAAAAATTCCATGGAAAATGATGTTGGATTCTTAAATAGGGTTATCACTGGTGATGAATCGTGGTTTTTCGAGTATGACCCCGAATCGAAATCGCAAAGAATGGAGTGGAAAGCAACAGGTGCAGCTCGAACAAAAAAATCAAGGAAAAGCCGATCAAAAATCAAAGTCATGCTCCTGGTTTTCTTTGATATCAAAGGTGTTGTTCATCATGAATTCCTTCCTGAGGAAAAAACGGTAAATTCTGAGTTCTACCTTAACATTCTCAAGCGTTTGACAGATCGAGTGCGTCGTGTGCGACCACATTTGACTCAAAACAATGGATGGATTCTTCATCAAGACAATGCACCCGCACATTCGGCTTTGATTGTTCGCCAGTTTCTGGCTAAAAATTCAATCACTATCCTTGATCATCCTCCTTATTCACCGGACCTCGCCCCCTGCGACTTTTTTCTATTCCCTAAATGCAAAAATGTGGTGAGGGGACAGCATTGGGAAGATGTGGACACAATAAAACAAGAAACGCCGAGGAGACTGAAAAGCCTGACTTCCGAGGACTTCCAAGGGTGCTTTGAAGAGTGGAAAAGAAGATGGGATAAGTGCATAGCAGTGAATGGAGAGTATTTTGAAGGGGACAAAATCAATGTAGATGAAATTTTGTAAAATAAAGTCTTTATGACCTTAGTTCGCATATTTATTGGACAAACCTCGTAAAACAGATTTGTGTGTAGTTTGAATCTATAAGACCAAAACTGCAAAGAAGAGTGCTATTTATTTATAAACATGTGACAAAAATATATATATATATATATAACATTTTATATCACCCCTCAAAAAGTGATCTAGAGGTCAGGTTCAGTACTCATTGGATTTGTGTTTTATAACATGATATAATTTTCTAATGGAAATTTGCTACAGACTCATTAATAAAGTAAATTATAGGCTACAGTACTGTATTATTTTCTTAATCATTGTAATTTAAAAATCTTGTCTATATTTATTTTCCTAAGAATCTTATGCTAAATCAATTTGAATTGTATAATTAGCTTCCTGTTAATGGCTTTTTAATAGCTATTTTAATGGATATACCCATCATTGATTACTTGTTGTACTTAGATGTTAAGGAATATCACTATTTTAAGATACAATCATAGCTTTCTTGCCTAATTACAAGTTGGCATATAGTAAATAAATAGTTATTTCAGAACTTTTAGTTGTTGTATTCTCTCACTACAAAAAGTAAAAAAAGTATGATAGTTTTGAAAAATAAATCAAGGTGTATAATTCATCTTGCACATAACTACAGTAGGCTACATGATTTTTATCAAGTCTAATACTTAGATCATATTTATAAAAAAAACTTTGTATTTCTCTGAAAAATTCAGTTCGGAAGCTATTGTTAAAATAACTACTTATCAGATTTTGATCATATTCGTAATTCGTCATAAAAAAAATCAGTTTGGGAATAAATAGCCTACTGTGAAAAAAAATTAAAATTAAAATATAGCCTGGCAACCCTAATAGTTTTCTATATAAATAGATTTTGAACTAAAATTTTTTTTCAGCAATATTTATTTTGGTATAATTATTAATTCTATGGTACTAAGAATATTATTATTTGTGTTTATTCGAACAATTGTCATCATTTGTGTATATAAAAACAATATGGCATTTTAAATAATGGATCGATTCTCCTTCTCAAGTACTTAACTTAAAACCTAAAAATGCAAGTAGATTACGAGTCTACATGCCCTAGGCCTATGTTGATTCACTAAAAAACTAAGGTTATCAGAAAACTACATATGAAATAGCTATATATTAGCTGACAAATACTTATCTATATATTAGCTGACAGAACTTCAAGACAGCAATGTAACATAATTTACTGTTATTAAACAAAACAAAAATTAGAATCTATATAGTAAAAAGAAATCTTTCTTTCTGCTAGATTAACAATTAAGCTTACCAATTATTAAATTTGAAACCTATTTCTAATTCTTCCAAAAAATCTTCAAATCTGTCTTAGATAACATTGCTAAATTAACAGTACAGATTAGATAAAACTTTTGACAAAATCAATGTTCATTGTTTTTGTACTATAGAAAACACTACGTTTAACAGACTGGGGCTGGGGGGTAGTCTGTTAAATGATAGCATAATCTATAGGTAATTATTTAATTTAATTATCTAAATTAATAATTTATTTTTAATTTAATTAAAAATAAATAAATTAGTTTTTTTACAAGTTTTGTTAGTTACATGTAAATAGTATAATATTTTGTTAAATTGTTAGGTTTCTTAGAACTCTGTACCATATATTTAAAATGTATTTCCATTGCAGCATATTAAAGCATTGGTGAGCTGAAACTATCAATGCATTATATGAACTGTATATATACATACATATATATATATATATATATATATATATATATATATATATATGATTTAAAAAATTCAGATATAAAATATTATCACTCACTTTCAAAATTTTAAACAAAATACTAATTGGTTTTCACTGTCCGTTAAATCTAAGTCTCTTAACCCATGGATTTACATTATAAATTGTACAGCACCAGGAAAAAAATAATTGTTACTAAAAATATTTTCAGTTTTAAATTTTATTGAAACATATTTTTACAAAGTTTTCTTGTCAAGTTCAAAACAGAAACAAATAAAATGTAGAATAATAACAAGGTAATACCATAATATATAACAAAATCATACTAAAATATAATTACATTTTTTTTGGTCTTAAATAAAACTTAAGTTGAACAATTTAAATATAAAATGTTGCAGGAACATTGCATATACTTTCTATTCAATTAATATAGTCTACAGTTTTTATACTGAACTTTTTTTTTTTAATTATGTTTTTGGCAACCTATGAGTCCAGTTTCAGTATTTAAGGAGATAAGATGGGCAAACTATACCCATATGCAAAATTTATTTCACAAACAAATTGGTCAAATTAGTTTCTAGGTGGACAGACATGAAAGTAAAAACCACTTTTTAAACTCAGGAGGTATAAGAAGCTATATACCCAACACAAGTTCAAGATCAATTTTTTCCATATAACCTTCTTTCTGTACACTTCACAGAGTCCGTAAATTGGTTCAGTTAAGAAACTAGATATAAACAAAATAAGTTTAGGCATCTGTTTTACCGTTTTATCTTTTTTAAAGAACGTACAACAAATAGCCACCGATCCTCTAAAGTGAACAAATCTTAAATCTGTCTTGCTGATCATAAACTTTCTCTACAATTCACAGTTTTGTATTAAATTTGCTAAACATCATATACATCCTGTTTAAAGGTAAGCCAGTGTCTACGCTCCAAATCAATTATTAACGAATTTTCATTGGAAAATTGTGTAAGTACTCCGGCGTTCACCAATGGTTCGATTTTGAATTAAATGGAATAATTAATTTTGTTAAAAACTTAAGACAATTTTGTTACTATATAACGTCATTTAAAACTGCAGTTACAGTTTTAAAACTCTAAAAAATAACGTTTTATTTTTTTAAAATTTGATTTCCTTATTGTAAACAGCATTTATTGAATTTGCTAATTTATGCAAATTTTACTGCTGATTACGATGGGAGAAAATTTTTGAATTTTACAGTAATTAAGGCGTTTTTCACCGCAGTATGGAAACGTTCATGTATGTAATATTTTTTAATGTAGTTAGTTTTTAGAAATTCGCTTCCATCAAATCAGCTGTGTGTTGCAACTATTTACTTTCTTTTGGTAATGAACAGTCTAACCATTGAATCAACAGAATGCCAAATTAAGCAAATATGTTTAAAAAGTGTGTCTTTTCCCACATTTAAAATTTGTGACTTACTTGTTCTTACTCTGACCGGGATGTTGGTTAAAAATAAAAGTGCACCAGCTTGGAAATTCTCGCAATGGTTAATTTAATGTAATTAAAAGGATTACAGTTTCCACGCAAAATAGCTGTAGTAAATTTCTGCTTGGAAACTGGTCACGATTGTCTTGCCAAGCATCTCCATAGGATGAGACTAATAACCTCTGACAAGTGCAAGATTTGTTCAAAAGATGTGTATGTTATGGACAAGGATCACTTACTGAGCTGCGAGGGCCTGGATAGAGGGAAGCAGGGACGAAGGGACTTTCCTGGATTGTATTGGGAGGCAAGATCCAAAATGGTGTGAACCAAAAGGAGCCATTGGAAGAAGAAGAAGAAGTTTCATGGACCAATGAAAAATGTCCAAGTAGTTATTTATTACAAATTCTGTTTGTATTAAACAATTCAATACAAGAATTTTTTAACATTCAATATAAGAACTGCATTAAACATGAAATTCTAAGGACTGCTAAAAAAATTTTATTAACTAGAATTTTAAATCACAGTTGTCAATGTTGAAAGAAGGCATAATTTTTAAATAGAAAAAAAAATCATAATTGGATTTATGGTTTTTCTACTTATGAATACATGAAGTACATAAAGTGATGTTGAAAAAAATAGATTTTAATGTGCTTAAGGGACACACAAGTCTCTTATGTCAAAAAAAGTTTCTTCTTTTATGTCTGTGCTCATCACTAGAAACTAAACAAATAGACAAATTTCAATGAAATTTGATCTATTTTCAACAGAACATAAAGTTTACAGCGGATATCTTCCTATAAAATTGAGTTTGTGGGCAATTAACAAAAACTGGTCTAATTTCTCAAAATTGGTTTGTCAGATTTTAGGTATGAATATTCATATTGTAAGTATGTATAGTTAATTTGAATTAAAAGAAATTTATAGACACAAAATAAACTATATGTTATGAAGCTTGTTCAGAATTTATTTTACAATAATAATTATCATGTAAATGATGTACTCGAATTAACAGAAATTTCAGGTATTTAATATCACTGTAAATCTTGGATTTGTACATTTTAAAAAAATTTTTATTTTACAGCAACGAAATTGCAATTTTCCAACAACTTAAATATTGCAGCAATTACATGCCAAATAGGTGCTTGTTTATAGACACTGAATATAAATGTACTAGAACGATAACTCTTATGAGAGATATGTGAGCACTCACTGCTGGTGGCAGAGTGTTCAACTACAGTTAAATAGATAATAGTAATGTCTACTTTAACAAATATCTTCCCCCAGGCCTTGCAGCGTTCACAGCGGCAAATAGACCAGTTATTTAAACTTTAGCCTCTGATATTGAGCATGCTTTTTATAATGGTGGCTTTACTTCTAGTCCTTTTATATTCAATGACTAGGGCCAATAAGTTCATAGTTTGAAATTAGGTAGACGAACACTGCATAAGTAACTTAATACCTTAAAAAAATAAAATATTGAAGAAAGCCATACAAAAATTATCATTATTAGGATTGCATGCATTTAAAATTGTATATATATATATATATATATATATATATATATATATATATATATATATAAATTGGTGAATTTGGAATGAGGTCATGCTCTTTAGATTATAAATGCAGAAAGGAATACTATCGAGTCCAAACTAAAAAATAATCAGGATTTTGTATCGCTTGGCAGTTTCCAAGGTAAAACATTTTGTAAGAAATAAAGTGGTCCTTATTCAAACAATACACATGGTTACACACACTGAAAACACCATTAAGGTTTGAACATAGTAAAGTTTAAGACAGCCTAGTGTACTCCCACATTACCTACCATGAAATGTGAATGTACCTATACTGACATAATGTATGATATAACGCCCATTACAGTTTTATATGAAATTAACACAAATGAAATATTATTATTGGTGCCAAATAATTTATAATATGTATTAGTATTACTACATACTAATTATATTAGTATTAATACATATAGGACAAAATTTTAGGACAATGTTCAACTGTATTGTTTACCTAATATATCTACTTCCAACATGGCAATATAAGACACAATGATACAGGACAGTGGATTTTAGTCTTGTCCGATAATCTTATTGGAGAATACAGGTATGACTATAAAGAGGACATGGTTCTGTTACTAAAACCAAGTTGGCTACTACTAAAACCAAATCCTGATAAATCATAAATGTTTCAGATACTATCTTCACACAATCTCATAAAACAGCTGGTGCAACAAATTAATCTTGCAATTGTCATAGATAATGCAACACCCAATTTTTTTAGGTGTGAAAGATGGAGATACAAAAAAAAAATTGTATCTTGGGAAGAAGAAATATGAACATCAACATTCTACTGTGTGTGTGTGTGTGTGTGTTTTAGCATGATCAGAAATCTAGCCAAATGTGATTCAAATACACCACAAAAATCGATTTTGATAATAGCTTGGACAAGTTTGTTAATCAGCAAAATTAGTTCAACAGTTTCAAAATGGTAGCCATTTCAAATTTTTGAAAACTCTAGCGTTTTTGTAAAATAATTTTGAAAATCTGATTTCACCACGGTAATCAGTGTTTAAAACTGTACAATTTGGCATTTTCAACTTTTAAAAACCCGAGTGAAATTAAGAAATTCGATTTGACAGTGATCAATGTTCATTTTTTCGTATTTTCAGTGCACTCCGTAAGTTTAAAATGCACAGTTTAAAAACATGTGCAGATTTTAATGCTGAAATTAGAGTTTCAAAAAGAGGGTAAACTTTGGAAATTTGCTTCCATCACACTAGAAGACAGCTGCACGCCACGATTATTTTTAAACAACACTAGGTGATTTTAAAGCTTGTTAGTGGAGGAAGTTGGTGTTTTAATCATAATAAATCTAAACATTAAAACTTTTTTTCGCCCTACTGAGCTTGAACTTAGGGCAAGAAGTAATGTGCCAACAAAAAGAACTATGCACAAATAGAGCAGAACCTAGATTATCGAGGTAGGACACAATGTTTACCAACTAAAGTAAAAAAAAAGTATATAATAAAGTACAAATACCTTAAAATCCAAGAACAGAAAATAGAAATTGTAAAAGAGTTCAAATATCTTGGTGAATGGATTAGTTGGAATGCAGATGAAGGCAAGGCAATGGAATCCAGGAAAAACAAACTTGAATTGGCCTTCCAATTGATGAAAGAAACATACAATAAGAAATCCCTTTCATGGGGGTCCAAAATTAAACATTATAAAACAGTGATCAAGCCGGAAGCACTGTACGCAGCAGAAACATTAACCATGAATCGCATAGGCCAGATAGAAAAGCTTGAAATAACGGAAAGGAAAATCTTAAGAAAAATTATAGGAACCAAATTTCAGGATAATAAGGTAGTATATATAAGAAATGAAGCTCTCTACAAGAAAATTGAAAAACTGTCAGATACTATGAGAAAAAGGAGAATAAATTTTTTACGGCCATCTTCTTAGAATGAATTCTAATAGATTAACGAAACAAGTGTTTGATTTTTTCCATAATCGTAAAACAAAACCGAACTGGTTTAAAGAAATTGAAAAAGACCTAATAGAATTAAAAATTACAGAAAATTCACTGCTTGACCAAACTGCTAAGATAATTATCAAAGACGAAAGAATAAGATTCCAAGATAAAACCAAAATAAAACCTAAACCTATCATTTCTGAAGAGGAGAGGAAAAGAAGATCAGAAAGAATGAAGAGTTACTGGGAACAAAGAAAAGTACAGCGCGCAAGAAATGATTAATCCAGCGTACCCCAAAGAGGGTGAAACGAAAAGAAAAAAAAAGTACAATTCAACAATTAAACTTATAAAAATTGATTTATTTGGTACTGAAGTAAACTGTACAGAAAATATTTTTATTTTTATGCCAAAGATGAATCTTTGAAAAGCGAGGGATATCTGTGCATGCTATTGGCACTAACAGCGTCATTTTTTTTGTTGCGTTTAGTCATAAATTTTTAGAAGCAATGCGTGTGATGTTCAAAAATTGTAACTTCCAAGTTTATAAATTGCAGCTTCGCCAAAATCAAACCAAGCCACAAAGAGTACTACAATCAAGGTAGATTTCATGTTTATGGAGTAATCACTATAATTTGTTGAGTAAGTGCAGTACAATGCTTAATTAATTTCCCCCAAAACAGATAATTATTGATGCAATATACATGGTCATGTTCAAAAGCTATGTTTTTGTAGATTGAAAGTAAGGATGTTTACATTTTCTAAAAACCTTTCACATTACGCAACACATCTGTGGATTAAGCTCAACGACCAATTTCCAGGAAGATGGATAGGTCTTACTGCTTGGTCACCCTGCGGCCTAGATGGGTTTCTTCTTTGAGGCTATGTCAAAAAATCACTTGACCAACTGCAGCAGAAAATAACAGAAGCACATGCTCACCAGTGTGAAATGAGGTAGACTACCTAATTAATGTTCAGTAATAGGGTAGTAAACTTTTTTCTTTACGTAATATTATATTTGCCACTTATTTGTCAATAAAGACATAATGAAATAGACATTATTTAAAAGTTTTTTTTTCAGAGCCCTGTCGAAAGACTATAAATAATTCAGTGTTTACAAAAATGATTATAATCGACCAGTTTATTTTATTCTAAATCAGTTTCGGAAGGAAAAGTATATTTTAAGGAGCCGGGCTTAGAAAACATGCAACCTGATTAACTTCATTGCTCTATTTACATAAAAGAACATTTAAACAAAAGCTGATATTTATTTAAAATTGAAATTTGCTATACGTTTATTTGTTAAATACAACACTTTTAATTTTCAAATATTTACATTTTTTGTAAAATTTAATAATTGCAATTTTACGATACAAGTATTGTAAAATTTATCACACAAGTAAATATATATATATTTTGATTTAATTTAATAGTAATTTTTTTATACCTTATAAATCAGCTGTTCCCTTAAAAGAAATAAATAACGAACATAAGTTCCTTGTAAAGTACAATATATTACTACGCCTGTCTTTAACACAAATACAATTTAAAGTTTTATTTTGTTTGTTATTTAAACTGGTCTTACGAAACCACCTTCAACTAGTAAATTGTAATTATCAATGGAAACAATTTAAGTTATTTTTCAAATCTCTTAGAAATGTGACAATAAAATAATAAACATTGCAACAGTCGCAGCGATTTCAGTACGTTGTCACCATTCTTAGGCAAATGTTTGTATGACCCAGGTCAACAGATTTCTGCTGGTACATGGCTTTCTACATGCGACTCATCCGTTGCTATCCTAACGTCAGACAAGGAAACAGTTTTGGTTAACTGTTCTAATTTGGTATCAGTGTTTTCTTGTGGTCCCATTGGGCAAACTTCCATGAGTTCTGTAACAAAATTGTTTTATAGGGTATTTATCAGCACTGATGATGACAGCCATTACATAAGTTATGGATAGAAAGGGTTGATGGGAGAGGATTTAATTGGTTTGGATGTTTGATAAGAATAGATCAAAAGATTTGTATACCAATAGGAAGGTTGTATGGATAGATTGAAGAGAGTGTAGTACATATTTGTCATCTCTGCAACAGGACTTCAGGAAAAGAAAACATTGAACTAGAAGAAATGTCAAAGTGAAAATGACTGCAAATAGATTTGTGCACAAAGAAGAATACAGTAAATATTTTAAAAAATTAGGATTATGACCTATTCTTTCCGTCAGTGGTCTATCCACTCACCTCATAAAGGCTACCGCGGTTTCGAAACTATCGTTTCATCTTCAGGCCGTTATACAAAATGTTAAATCCCTCTGTCGAGGTCATCACAAAGTCAAACAAAACATTAAAACACACATCACAAACACTAAGCACAATTACACATTTAAAATATTCATCATGAAATTCGGCTTGGCCAAGCTACACACGCGACTCGTACGTCGTTACATTCCGGACTGCGGAGTCTCCATCATTAGTAGCATGCCCGTCATTGTTATCATTTACTGTGCGTCTGTTGGTGTATGTTACTCAAATCACTTATCCTTAGAGCCATGTCATATATTAAATTTGATTTAAATGAAAGTTTTTCATTGAGGATGTTGTGGGGGTCTGATTTTTTGCTCTTGTAAATCTCAAAATCTTTAATCGCATCCATATAACTACTTTTATGACATAAATGTAATATTTCCATGTTAGTATCGATGTCTTCAAATTTATGGTTTTTGTCCATAAGATGTTCTGCGAAAGCCGAGTTTGTCGATAATGCACTTCTGGGTATGTGCTCTTTAAATCTTTTCTTAAAAGAGCGAGATGTCTGACCGATATAGAAGCTTAGGCAATCATTACATTTCATTTTGTATACGCCAGTTTTTTCAAAGTTATCTCCACTTGTATTTGCAACTGGCTTCTTTAATAATTTTGATAACTTATTAGTTGTTCTAAAAGAGACATTTATTTTCTTTGGCTAATTTTTGTTTAGGGTGTGGCTTAAAGTTAAACCATATTTTGTGGAGATGTATGTTTTTTTATCAGGGTAAGCTGCCATTTTTATATTATATGGATGGTGGGATAAAGAATGTATTGTTTGGCTAGTTGTGGTAGGTTTCCTATAAACACTGTATTTGAAACTATTGTTTACTTTTGAAATGGATAGGTCAAGAAAATTTAATGTATTATTGGTCTCTTCTTCCAGTGTGAAATGAAGGTTCAGATGTATTGTGTTAAGAAATTTATTGAAATTTTTTAATTGTCTACTATTGCCTTTGAAAAGTACAATTATATCATCCACATACCTGTAATAAAAAACTACTTTTTCTCTATTGTTGTTCCTATCCGGCCATAAAAATTCACTTTTCAATATGGTTTAGAAACAATTCTGCCAAAATGCCAGAAAGGGGGGAGCCCATGGCTAAACCTTCATTTTGAATATAAAATTTATCATTGAACTTGAAATAACAATGACTGATAACTGTTAACGACAGGCGCGCTACTAATGATGGAGACTCCATAGTCCAGAATGTAACGACGTACGAGTAGTGTGTTTAGCTTGGTCAAGCCGAATTTCATGATGAATATTTTAAACGTATAATTGTGCTCAGTGTTTGTGATATGTGTTTTGTTTGACTTTGTGACGATCTTGAGAGGGATTTAACATTTGGTATAACGGCCTGAAGATGAAACTATAGTTTCGAAACCGCGGTAGCCTTTATGAGGTGAGTGGATAGACCACTGATGGGAAGAATAGGTCATAATCCTAATCATTTGAATATGTGGTCCGGTGGCTATGTTACAATACTGAAATTTAAAAAAAATTGCATGAAATCTACACGTTATATTGAATACAGTAATAATTACAGATTTTACGAAGTAGAGTTGACAAATCAGTTAACGAAAGTGGGGTTATAATTTATTGCAATCGCAATTTTTTGTGGGCCTAAACACAGAGCATACAACTCAGCCTTTATGCAACAAATATGCAGGTGGGTATTGCGATATTTGCTACAGCCCACTTGGATTTTAAAGCCTTCCAGAGGTTATATTAGAAATTGTAATTAATCTAAATATTTAAATGTTGCCAACATTTAAATAAAAAAACTGTAATAATAATCTAGTATGAAATAAAGTAATTCCAATTTCTAAACTAGTGTTTAATAAGGTACAGAAAGTAGCAAATCCAAAAAGTGGCCTGAATTTCTTTTTTATTGTATCTTATCTTTTGATTACAAAATGTACCACTGTTTACTCAAAAAAAAAAAAAAAAAAAAAAAAAAAAAAAAAATACAGGATAACTTATTTTTACTAAACATAGCTATTGTTCATAGTTTTCAGCCTACAATTACAGTACAGTAATACCCAGCTAACGGTTGACCTGGACAATGTTCATATAGGACAACAGTCTAATTTACGGAATGAAACAAGACCTGCATAACAGTTTATGTTTCGGATAAAGGGCTGAATATATAAGTGTTTTCATTTTGTTAAATTATTTCTAAGCATATGTGTAACATATATGTGTAAGTATGGAGATAACATTGTGCTGTGCTACAGAAATAAACATTGTGCTGAGTTAACAATACAAGTGATTGATGGGTGTTTGTAGGGCAATAACTTCCACGACATTTAACAAAACGTTACGTATCTTTGTGTGCGAGTTTCAAATTGTTGTTTAAACCCTTTTCAATTTTTTTGGTGAATATTAATTAAATGGATCCTAAAACAAGTGCTTGTGGCAGTGGAAGTGAAACTTTGACTACTGAACTAAAAAAAGTATGAACTAAAAAATATACAGTATTGATTTGTGTGCTGTATTGTCCTGTGTACGTATGTGACATAATTAAATTTGTATGAATTTAGTTAAAATAAAGTTTGACTTTTGTTCTGTTAATTTCCTACATTCTTCATTTTTTTCTAACTAATAAACTAAAATGTTTTCAAAACGTTAAGTATCTTTGTGTGCGAGTTTCAAATTGTTGTTTAAATCCTTTTCATTTTTTTTGTGAATATTAATTAAATGGATCCTAAAACAAGTGCTTGTGGCAGTGGAAGTGAAACTTTGACTACTGAACTAAAAAAAGTATGAACTAAAAAATATACAGTATTGATTTGTGTGCTGTATTGTCCTGTGTACGTATGTGACATAATTAAATTTGTATGAATTTAATTAAAATAAAGTTTGACTTTTGTTCTGTTAATTTTCTACATTCTTCTTTTTCTAACTAATAAACTAAAATGTTTTCCGTAAGTAAACACTGACTCGCACAGCAGTCTGCTCAAATAACATTCTTAGTTCTGGAACGAATTGAGACCGTTAACCAGGGTACCACTGAAGTTTCTTAAAACAGTAGTCTTCAACTTAAAACTTGTAATTTTTCTTTATCCATTGTAACATCACTTGTTAAATTCAGTTAACCTTCAATACAAGTATAGTAAAGTTAAATAAAATTACCACTTTAAAATAAGATGAATTGTTGATTATCCTTTCATTACTGATATAGTTATAGATTGGTAACTGAATTGTAACTCTACTATTACTATTAGGTACTAGTTTCAAGACTTTCAGATCAGAATCCACCAATAAGTTTTTTTCTTTCTTTCATCCGGATCACCCACTTTGGGGTACGCCAAATCAATTACTTTGATGTGCATTAGCTGCCTTCCGCTGTATCCAATACTGCTTCATTCTATCCGAGGCTGCCTTCCTTCTTTCATCTGAGACTGCCCCGCTCCTTTTAGATGTTGGTTTTTCTTGGAACCTTAGGTTTTCATTATGTAAAAGTTTTCGCAGTTTAAGTACATCGTCAATCATCTCATCCTATATCGCCAGCTCAGTTAAGTCCTCCTAGATCTGCCTGAACCAATTACTCTTCGTTTTCCGATCTCTGAAGAAAGCAAAGATCCGCCTAGTAAGTCTACTGCTGTTCATCCTACTAATATGGCCATAAAAACTAAGTCGTCTTTTCCTCATGCTATCTGAGAGTCTCTCAATTTTGAGATACAGGTTTTTATTAGAAATCAACTTTACTTCATTATTTCTATAGTTTTGGCCCAATATCTTCCTTATTAACTTTCTTTCCTTCTTCTCCAGTAATCCCTTATTATTGAGTGTAAGAGTTTCAGATGCATATAAAGCCTCTGGTTTGATCACAGTTTTATAATGCTTAAGTTTGGAATTCCAGGATAACGATTTCTTGTTATATATCTCTTTGGTTAATTGAAACGCCAATTCCATTTTACACCAATATAAGTTTTTTTATTATTGAATTTTTTTTAAAATTTAATTCTATAATATTTTTTTATCTGCTCTCATAGCACGCGTGACAGGCAGTTTTGGTAATGGATATCCATTGCAGCAAAATGACAAATTGATTTTAGTCGTGCTTTTATCAACAGTAATAATTCAAAAAAGCACTGCCTGCTGGTAACTTCCTTATCGACCTTATCTTTTAGCTGGCTACTTCCATTCTACTCAGACTTTCCTTCTGCTTGAGGAAATAGTAATTTAGTACTGCTCAAACAAAAGATTTTATGTTGAAGGTAAGTGACTAATGACGAGTTCATTACACAACAAAATCACCATTTCAAAATGGAAGCCATTTCAAATCCTACAAAAATCATATTCTTTTCAAATTCTTTTTTGAAAATCTCATTTCATCATCGGAATCAGTATAAATTATCACTTTAACTATAAATTACATTAAGAATAAACCTGCAGATGGCTCAAAACAAAACAATAATATAAATATATTTATTATAATAATACAGTTTCAAATCAGTGGTACTTCCAGAAACATTATATGCCAGTGAAACTCTCTTCCAAATCAAAAACAATAACAAGACGGACCCACTGCTTAAGACAGAGAGAAGGATCATCAGAACGTGTCTCAACAAAAGCTACCAGAAAGACGGGACCTGGAGAATAGCCACCAATGAAACAGTATACAAATTATCGACCCAGTTCTCAGTGTAATGAAAAAACGAAGAATTTCCCACTTCTTTCACATATTAAGAATGCTGGAGGACAGAATCCTGAGACAACTGGTAATGAGAAGCATCAACAGGAAAACACAGGGGATATATATCACACAAGTCCTCAGAGACCTCAGTAAAATAGGACTGAAAATTGATGATGCAACAGACAAATGTAAAAAATAACACACATTCTTAAGACTAATAAATTTAAAGTGGATAAACCAAAGAAACACAAGAAGGTAATGATCACAGATGTCGTCATGAAGCAACGATCTGATCGAATGAGGGATTATTGGAGGAAAATTACAGCCCAATGTTAGGAAGAACTGAAATTTAGACTAAAGTGGTCCCATGAGGCCAAAAATTTAAAAAAATAGTTTCAAATGCTAACAGATACAGATTTTATTGCTGATTATGATTTAAAATTAAGATTTTCAAATAAGTAAAAGAAACAAATTTAGTAATATTGTTATTTTTTGTAAATTCGCTTCCATCACAACAACAAGACAGTTGCAAATCATTTTTTTTTCATTTAGTATTCATTTTATTATTTAAGTAGGAAGACGTGGCATACTGCCCAAATAAATTGTTTTGGATTCTGTCTAACAAAATACAGTTTCATTATTAAAACTCTTATTTCAGGTTCAGAAAATATTGTTAAAAAACATGAGATAAACATAATTTCACATTGGCATACAGTATTATAATGTGTACACAAAAGAAGGATTAGGTCAATAAACATGGTTAAAAAAATGCCTGGACAACGTAGCAACATAATAGAAAAATTAATTAATACCTATTTCAGGTGTTTAAAAGCATTATAAGAAACCTTAGAAACAATACACAAGTAAACCTAGTAAACAATTTTTTCCAGAAACTTGATCAGAAAAAAAATATCACGCACGTTCTTACAAAACTGCAAACGCCACGGATCAATGCGTTTTTGAAATTTGTCTTTAGGGAAAAAATTAATTCCAAAACATTTCATTTCTATTTTTAAATCTACACTAGATAAAATGACACTAAGTTTAAATAGACATTTTGGGGGGAAATTTACCACGAATTGTCCCCGCAAATAATGAAATTTTGAATTTACCTGGAAACACTTCCGTGGATTAACAAGAATCAAGGTAAAATACAATAAAGTCTGGCTTGTGTTTTTACGAATCACAGTAAAAAAACAACAAAATACAATACAGTCCGGTTTTAGACACTTACCCAAGTCAGCATTGCAGTCCCCGCCCTGGTGACTAACGGGCATATGCAAGTTGTTAATAGATTCAGAGATATTCCAAACTTCAGAATTATTTACTCTGTCTGGACTTCTACAAACACAAAACAAAATAGTTAAGAACAATAACCTCAAAATCTTCAAAGAGTAAATATATAAATTAAACATTTAGAAAAAAGCTGCTGAAACAGAAGGTTTTTAGACAATCTAGTTAAAACATTACGAGGTTCGTTCGGTAAAAGTAATAATTTATTTAGTTCAAAATATTATTTCGGACAACATTTTCGAGTACTTCAACAAGAAGGTGAAGCAGGTGATAATTATCAACACACATGATTATGGTTATGGTTATGAATGGTTTATTAATTTAAAAAGAAACACTCAGCCGCCTCGGTGGCCTAGTTGATAGTGTACTGGGCTTTCACCCCGAGGACCCAGGTTCGATTCCCGGCCAGGGCTTGGCATTTTCATATGCTATAAATCATCCCATCGTCTGCATTAGTCCAAGCATGCACAATAGTCAGATATTAAAAAAAAAAATAATAATAAAAAAAAAAAATCTTCCAACCGAGCATCTTTCTCCTGTATGCGTGTCTGTCTTCAACGTCTGTTGAGTCTATTTCTGCGCCATGTAGGTCTATTCTGACTTGTGCGATCCATGACGTTGTTGATTTGACTCCTTGTATATACTTAAGGATTCTGTTGGCAAGTCTCGTTGTTGGGAGTCTACTGATGTGTCCATAGAACCGAAGCCTCCTTCTTCTGATATCTGCTGCCAGGTTCGATATCTTCTCTGTGGTCTTCCGGGAGTGCAACCTATATCCATCTTCTGTTAATGATATATATATATGACTACGTTGGCACAGTAAGAGAAATGAGAAAATATCAGAGATTTTATCAGGAGTAGTTGAATGTGCAATGGAAAAAAATGTTCCAGTTTTTAAAAGAATGTAGTCTTGTGGGAACCCTGCTACATGTTCCAGTCACGTAGCTAATCCATGTCAATTTGATGTCAATGATTAGTCGACAGATCGTTTACATTGTTACTATAACCCAGAATATCATTTTCAAACTGTTGTTTAGGGAAATTACCAAAGTCTATATTAATACATAGTCCACAATTATGGTAAGCTAGGTTTTATAATTGTTAATTTTTAAACCATGCTTTTTAGCCGATTGGGAGACACTAAAAATGTCACTTTTCATGTACTGCACCACCCTCCCAAAATCTCCTACTTTAAAATGTAAATATATTTAAAAATCATCATGTAATGAATTGGAGAAAGTGAGATGGCGACAGAGGCATCGTATGTTATCTGTGGTAATATGGAGCCTGGAAGCATTTTCCAAAGACCCAGTCATGGCTTTGTTCGCAAAAAATTATATACAAAAATTTATGCTTTGACATGTGTGTCATTCACACGTTGAGAAAGGTGATACTATAAATCCACATTACATCCAGGCGCGGTATAATCGGCAAACACTATATTTGCATTAATTTGAATTACAATTTTACTTCACTACTTTTACATACATTACTTTTTAGAATATTTGCGTTACTTTTTAGTTTGATATAAGTTATGTATGGCAAACATCCTTCAGTCTAGTGCAGGGGTTCTCAACGAGGTGCAGGTAGACCCGTTGGGGGTCTATTGAACTTTGCTTAGCTATGTCTATGTCGTTCTACACTCGCACTGCATTCGTATTTTATTTAAATTTCTGCTTCTATAAAAATAATTATTATTATACCAAAGAGGTGTATAACAAGAAATCGCTATCCTGGAATTCCAAACTTAAGCATTATAAAACTGTGATCAAACCAGAGGCTTTATATGAATCTGAAACTCTTACACTCAATAATAAGGGATTACTGGACAACCTGGAGAAGAAGGAAAGAAAGTTAATAAGGAAGATATTGGGCCAAAACTTTAGAAATAATGAAGTAAAGTTGATTTCTAATAAAAACCTGTATCTCAAAATTGAGAGACTCTCAGATAGCATGAGGAAAAGACGACTTAGTTTTTATGGCCATATTAGTAGGATGAACAGCAGTAGACTTACTATGGTTATGGTTATGAATGGTTTATTAATTTAAAAGAAACACTCAGCCGCCTCGGTGGCCTAGTTGATAGTGTACTGGGCTTTCACCCCGAGGACCCAGGTTCGATTCCCGGCCAGGGCTTGGCATTTTCATATGCTATAAATCATCCCATCGTCTGCATTAGTCCAAGCATGCACAATAGTCAGATATTAAAAAAAAAAATAATAATAATAAAAAGAAACATTTGTGTTGCGAAGAAAGATTTGTGTTCGAGACTAGCAACATTAATAAAGAAGATTCACAGCCTCCAGATATTTATGAAATTCAGGACCTAATATCGGAACTTCAGAATAACAAGGCTTCAGGGGAAAGTTCTATTGTAGGGGAGCTTTGGAGGAAAGCCAATATCAGTGCACAGTATTCATTGGTTGGTATCATCGAAAATGTGTGGGAAACAGAAGAGGTACCATCTGACTGGAAAACAGCTTTAATACATCCACTCCACAAGAAAGGTTCAAAAGCAGACCCGAACAATTATAGGGGAATTTCGTTACTGGAAGTAACGTATAAGAGATACTACAAAGCGTTACTGATGAGAGCAGAACCACAGCTGGACTGCCAACTAGGGAGTATCAGGGTGGATTTAGGAAGGGTAGATCATGTGCGGAGCAGATTTTTAATCTTAAAAGTGTCATGACCTATTGTAAACTCTCGAGTAAAACGTATGTAATAGCATTCATTGACTTCCAGAAAGCATATGACTCCATTGATAGGACTTCACTCATATCAATATTAAGGGAATTAGGCCTGGATAACAAAACTACGAATATAATTAAGTCCACCTTAACAGACACATATTCTAAAGTGAAATTTATGGGACAAGTGTCAGAACCATTTCTGATCAGAACTGGAGTCAGAAAAGGTGATAGTTTATCACCGCTATTATTTAATTGTGTGCTGGAGAAGGTGGTTAGAGAGTGGAATCAAAATCTGAAGGAAGGCAGTGGAATCAAAATGGGGACCAAAGTACTGAAGTGTAACTGCCTGGCTTTTGCGGATGATCTGGCTCTCTTAGCCAAGGACTGGTCCGAGGCAGAATTACAAATTAAAGAGTTGCAGAAGCAAGCCATTAAAGTAGGTCTCCGAATCTCATTTGAGAAAACCAAAATACTAACGAATATTAAAAATGCACCACGACATCTGGGAGTCGGTAGTCATAAAATCGAGAGAGTTGACCACTTCAAATATCTGGGTGAATGGATCAGCTGGAACGCCTTAGAAAAGAGAACATTGGAATCCAGGATGTGTAAAATGGAATTGCATTTCAATTAACCAAAGAGGTGTATAACAAGAAATCGTTATCCTGGAATTCCAAACTTAAGCATTATAAAACTGTGATCAAACCAGAGGCTTTATATGCATCTGAAACTCTTACATTCAATAATAAGGGATTACTAGACAACCTGGAGAAGAAGGAAAGAAAGTTAATAAGGAAGATATTGGGCCAAAACTTTAGAAATAATGAAGTAAAGTTGATTTCTAATAAAAACCTGTATCTCAAAATTGAGAGACTCTCAGATAGCATGAGGAAAAGACGACTTAGTTTTTATGGCCATATTAGTAGGATGAACAGCAGTAGACTTACTAGGCGGATCTTTGCTTTCTTCAGAGATCGGAAAACGAAGAGTAATTGGTTCAGGCGGGTCCAGGACTTAACTGAGCTGGCGATATCAGATGAGATGATTGACGATGTACTTAAACTGCGAAAGCTTTTACATAATGAAAACCTAAGGTTCCAAGAAAAACCAACATCTAAAAGGGGCGAGGCAGTCTCGGATGAAAGAAGGAAGGCAGCCTCGGAAAGAATGAAGCAGTATTGGATACAGCGGAAGGCAGCTAACGCACATCAAAGTAATTGATTTGGCGTACCCCAAAGTGGGTGATCCGGATGAAAAAGAAAAATAATTATATCTTTATATCTAATAATACAAAATAGAAATTATTTTTAAAAAATTGTATTATTGAATTGCTCCCCTAATAAAACCTTCATCTGCGATGATATTTGTGCATACATTGTAAACATATGGGGATCTAAGAAATAAAACAAATTTATTTAGGGGGTTGAAGAAGAAAAAAGGTTAGAACCCCTGGTACTGTCAAATGACTACTTGGTACTAAAACCACAGACGGGCGCATATAACATTATATTTTGTTCCACTAATTTAATTAATCTGAAATGTGAAAAGAAAATTTGATTCAGCAATGTGTTTGATACTTACTGTTTTCTCGCCTTTGGTGAAGCTGGAAGCGGTCGGACGAATCAGTATTTCAGGTCCGCCTCCGTATATACGCCATAGCATGGCCCACTGTTCTGCAGTCACTTGTACAAAGTCTTTACCTAGTAAATACACATTTGTGTTACGTTCAATGTCAATTTTAACAAATATTTATATTTCAGTAACTACTAGAAAACTTTTTTATTCTAAGGCGAAAAGCACATCGCCTCCCTAAATGTAAGTGTGAGTATAAAGTGTTAAAGTTGTAAGTGTGT
Organism: Callitettix versicolor; assembly: GCA_022606455.1. Lineage (NCBI taxonomy): Eukaryota > Metazoa > Arthropoda > Insecta > Hemiptera > Cercopidae > Callitettix > Callitettix versicolor. The sequence goes on along the minus strand of CM040185.1, from coordinate 13,053,698 downwards.
GTTAGACTCGGATTCGGCATGGGATGTCTAAATCCTCTCAATAGGTGCAGCTAGTCTGCACCAACCTGCGGGGAACTCCTAGAAAACAATTTTTTGTATAGTATATGTGTTTGATGTCAATTTTTTTTTATTTTCAAAAAAAAATTGAAAATTGAAAATGCTGAATTCTTCAAATTTTAATACAGATTAAAAAAGTAAAATGAAATTTTGAAGTGCATGACAAAAATGCTGGATTTTGCATGTTAGCAAGCAACTTCAAGCTGTTATCAATGTTGTGTTCTAATATAAATATTACTGCAACAAGCAGTGAGTTACCAACACTGCTAGTAGATAGTGCGGCAAATAGTGCTCTACAACTGTAGAAGAAGAACAATCAGGCAACACTGGTAGCAGTAAGCAAGACATAGGCACAATCTCGCAACATGTCACAGAACAAATGACGTATGACTTCGGTTTTACTTTCTCTACCTTCAACAGGTAGCTGACATGTTACACCAACACACATTGAGTAGCTGAATAACGCACATGTATATGCATTGGACTTGCGTTCTCGCATTTAACAAAATGAAAAATAAAAAGCGTCACACACAGGCATAAAGGCCTGACACGAAAGAGGCGCACGGGCATTTTACATTCGGTTTCGTTACACATCTTTTAAGTGCTTGAAAAAATACTGTTCTTAGAGGCTAGGTTGGATTAAACAGAAGGTCGGATAAGCGGGACTCGACTATAATTCAAATTATTTAGTGCCTAGCCAGGTTTCCTGCATAATTATGAAAATCATATGCTAAATGTCCACTGGTATAACTAGAGGAATTATTTCTAACAGCCATTTTAGCTTAGTTTGTGTTATTAATATTTGAACGTGCTCATTAGCATAAATACAACGGATATCTAATAAGGGCATAAATTTTGTTATGGTGGCCTACAATTTTATGAAAGCCTATTAACCAGTACTATTACAATGGTGTTGATATTGGTTAACCCATAACATGATTTAAAGTTGTCAATAAGTTTGAGAATTGTAACCGTCAGGATTATTAGTTCAAATTAAAAACAAGACCTTCTGAAAAACTTTAATTCTGTTAGTTGATTTAAAAATTATAAATTTCGCTTACTCATAAACTATATAACGCAAGTCTCCGTCTTCGGCTGAACTGGGGCATAAACTTAGCCTGATTCTGTGCTGTTAGTGTTACTCAAACTACAGGAGCCGTCAACTAAAATCTACAACTAAGCCTCAACTTTTATTTGTGCTTTAGTGTCAGGTGAAAACAATACACCGATCTTGTAACTTACTTTAAACAAAATTTTACCTTGAGTTACAGCACCCTCGATGAAAGCAATTGAAGAGTTATCTATAGCTCCTGGAGGATCGTTAGACTGTCCTTTGACATAAGCGTCCCACTGGCCAAACCAGCACATAGACAAAGCATACAATTGTCCTATCCCTCCATTAGCTACCTACAACACAAAATATTTCAATAAGTTTATTAGCCTAGTTGTTTAGCAGCCTATACTGACCTAACCTTATATCAATTGCTCCCCGAGTTGTTCAACCAGGTGATGTTAGGTAATCTACCCAAGTTAGCTTTATTGTTTTGTTAGGATTTAGAAATAATATTAGTTTTTGGTTGCTGGTTTTGAATATGATAATGAGGTCACAGCCAAAGAATGAACACTATTGACAAAAAGAAACATAGGCGAAATTACGAAACTGCTGATGTACTGCCTGTTGCAATAAGCAACACGGTATGTAGAACAGCAGTTGAAACAAAAGCATGGGGAAGGGGTAGGGCAAGAACAGTCGATTCGGCGGAGCCGGAAAGTCAGTTTACTCCCGGTGACTTTTCCGTAGAGACTGTGTGGCTTTTCTGTTCCTACTGGGCGGTGCCGAGAAGTGGCAAATCGGCGCTAAAAGTAAGTAGACGATTATTAGCGTACACTTCTTCCCCCTTTTATTATTTTGGTTTAAAGGGATTAATATATATTTTGGGAAACGTTTCATTTCACACAAGACAGTAGTGTTCATTCTTGGGGTTGCCACCAACAATAGTTGTAAGGTAAATGTAAGGTAACACATATCAAATAATTAAAGGTAATTTTTATAATGAACCACTGATAAAAAAATTATTCGAAGGAACCCGTACTCCTAACAGTTTCATACGTTATAAGTGATAAAACAAACTGTTATGTAAAGTAACTTGTTTCCTAAGCAAACATCCAAGATAAACATGTAAATGCAGCCAGGTCGGTTCTAAGGGCCTAACTGTACTGACCGCATGGTTCAGTTTCAAAATAGCTACGTTAGCGAGATATAACAATTTATTTAAATGTTTATTAAATGTAAATGTTTATTAACTATTTATTAAATGTAGTTACACGCAATAACTACAACTGTCTGCGTGTAGTTGAAATTCACTTTCCAACTCGCACCGCTAACGACCACAAGTGTCCGCATGCAGTTAAAGTCTATGCTTTTAAACTAGCATAGGCAGCGACCTCAAGTGTCCACGTGCAGTTCAAGTCAAGTTTTTTCCAACTATCACCTATGTCCGAGTGTGGTTAAATTCCGCAACTGCTCAACTATTACTGCTAGTGACCAGTGTCCGTGTAAATTTGAAGTTCGCATTGTTCAACATGACAGTGCGTTTTCTTTTCTCTCTACATTTTAACTAAATCTGACAACCTAAATCTTAACAAATGCTAATTAAAACACTTTTTCTTTATACCAGTCCATTCTAAGAGTTTCCATCAGTCAAAATCTGTAGTTTACTGGCAGTGACCTTCCTGACCACAGTGATTGATAACCAGTGACTGTAGAGTATGCAGGACATCTTGCCAGGTAGGTCAGCTAATCTACAGGATTTTGACTGATCAACAATTATTTGTACTACCAGATTGGTCTTCCATAGAGGGTGTAGCCTAAGTAGTAAAGTTAGTTTTCAGAACTGATTTTATTACAGAACTCCTTTACACAACAAAAACATTTTGTTAGCAAATGAATCATTTTACCTGGAACTCATGTGCAAGCCTTGTAAATTCTCTTAGCTGAGTTTCTGGCCTCAGATAACTCTCCGTCAAGCAGATATCACAGGGAATTAATTGCGCTAACGTGCAGACAGGACCTCCCCCGAACCTAACCACAAAATACAGAACACCTTCTAACTGTTGTGGTAATAAAAGTTACATATTCTACAATAGACATGACAAACTGTAATAATACAGCTTGGCACAAACAACACTGCACTTTAGATTATATTCAGAGAGTAAGTATTTCTATAAGGAAAGAATAAACAAATGTCCTCCTCTTTTAACCAGCAGCACAAACGTCCTCTAAGTACAATATTGTTTGTGTTATACTATAGTTACCTTAGTTTATTACTTTTTCACTGTATGAAGTGATAAGTCACATCACCAAAAGATCAAACAACCAAACGATCATTCAACCAAATTATATTTAATATTTTGGTCGAATGAACTTTTGATCATATGAACCATGTTTTTATTATTATTTTAAACACCATCATACTACTTACCCAGTCCAACTTGATTATTTAGCATTCAAGTGTTAATTCTGTAACAGTGATGTTTTATACATTTATTATATATTGGCAGGTGTGAAAAATAAATGTTTACATTATTTTAAACGCCATCATACTAGTTACCCAGCCCAACATAATTACTTAGTATTCAAATGTTTATTGTATAACGACATTTTATTCGTATATTATACATTGATAGGTGTGAATAATAAATGTTTAAATTATGTTAAACGCAATCACACTATTTACCCAGTCCAACTTAATTATTTATTATTCAAGTGTTAATTGTATAATGGCGTGTATTATTAATTTAAATATTTAGTATTGAAACTTACCTATATGCAATAATAAAGAAAAAGTGAATATAAAATATTGATAGTATATTCAACTGTAGGCCTAAACGCTATAACAATATAGAAATGACTGGTCTGGGTATGTAGTGTAATGGCGTGTATTATTAATTTAAATATCAGTAATGACACTGATCTATATGCAATATAAAAACGTGTTTTATAAAATATCCTTCTTCGCAGGAAATATGAACATCGATGTTAATAAATCTCTAAGTTATTACACATTTTTGGCCGAATGAACCTTTGGTTGTTTGTTTTTTTGGTCATATGAACCACTCTGTTAAAAACATGGTTCATATGACCAAAAAATCATTCAACCAAAATATTTAAGTATAATTGGTCGAATGAACTTTGGTTGTTTGATCTTTTGGTCATATGAGCTCTTCACGTAGAAAACGTTTGGTGATCTTTAACAAAATCAATCCTGAGATTTTCATGGGTCTATTTGTTGTCAGGTACTCTGAATCCTACTTTTTGTTTGTATATCAAATGATCCTCTTCACGCAATCATTTGCTAATCTTGTTCTCACAATGCCAAGTACAGTAAAATATCTCTACGGTGGTATTAGTTTTCGCTGTTATAGAGATCAATCAAAATGTGTTTTTATTTGTAACATTTGTTATACACTATTTTTAATTTCAGTGCAAAAGTTATTGAAATAAAATTATATTACACACAGTCTTTATAAAACAATACAGAATTAATTACTGACAATACAGAATTAATTAAATAATATTGCATGAATAAAATACTGTAATTGCGAGAAAAAGGCAACATTCTGCTGAAGCTACTGCGGAACTACATCATCAATTCCTGTAAAACGATAAAAATTCCTATTGTATACAATAGTCTATAATATACAAGGACAGCCAAGTATAGGTACTATGGATCTCTTCACCAGCACCTGAGCACTTTGGTGTAATTTGCTCATATCTAGGAACCAATTTTTTTTTTCAAAACAGTTTTTTGAAGCTTCTTTTAGGTAAAAAGATGTTAAAAATCTAATGTTCCAGAATCAAATCTAATGATTGTGATCAAATTTTGTACCGGAATAAAATGTTCAGGAGCTACTGACAAAAAATTTTTAAAATAAAGAATTTTTCCAATTTAAAATTTTTTAAATATTTTATTATAACTGGTCATTTGGTTTAGTCTCCCTCCAGTAGTATAAAAACAATATCCAAATCAAACTTTTTTTGGCCCAAGGACCTGAAAAACAAAAATATCATCAAAATCTTTTGAATGATTTTTTTTCACCATCACTTAACTATTTGTATATATTAAAATCTCTGTATTGTAAATCTCTTTATAATGGAAATCTCTTTCCATTATAACGCCATAGAGAAAAAAGCTATGGAATCTAGGAGAAATAAAGTTGAATTAGCCTTCCAACTTACCAAAGACACATACAACAGGAAGTCCCTCTCCTGGAATACAAAGATAACGCATTATCATACGGTAATTAAACCAGAAGCCTTATATGTAGCTGAAACATTATCTCTCACAACCCAGGGCCCACTTGAAAGGCTGGAGATCAAAGAAAGAAAGATATTACAAAAAATCTAAGGCCCCAAATTCCGTAACAACCAATTACTCCACATCAGGAACGAAACTCTTTACCAAAAAACTAAAACACTATCAGGTACAATAAGAAAAAGGAGAATTGATTTTTATGGGCACATCCTCCGAATGGACAAAAATAGACTAACCAAAAAAATATTTGACTACTTTCGCAATAAAAGAACCAAACGACTTTGGTTTAGAAAAACAGAAAGACGTAACAGAACTACAAATCACTGACACTATGCTCATGGACAGAACAGCCAAAACAATAACGAAGGACAAGAAACAACGGTTCTAAGGCAAAGTCAAATCCAAGCGAACAATCCAAATCTCTGACGAAGATAGAAAAGCAAGATCACAACGAATGAAGCAATACTGGGCTACGAGGAAGGCACGGAACATTAAAAAGTGATTGATTTAGTGTACCTCAAAGTTGGATGAAACAAATAAAGAGAGGATATCTCTTTATAACAACAAAATGTGTTGGTCCCTTCCTATTCCTACAGTAAACATATGTATTGTAACTTTCTCTATTAAGGTCAACAATATTCCAGGAATTTCTCTATAGCGGTGAAAAACGTACACACTTCCTACTCTCTTTTACCATATTACTCAGTATGCCCTCACATCATTTGAGTGTTAACGTTTTGTGACTAGTACATTTTCACAATTGCAGTATTATATTCATACAATATTATTTAATTAATTCTGTAATGTTTTATAAAGACTATGTAATATAATTGTATTTCAATAACCTCTGCACTCAATTAAAAGTAGTGCATAACAAGTGTAACAAATAGAAACACATTTTATACACACTTTGCTTGATCTCTCTCTATAGCAAGGAAAACTAATGTTCGCTTTAATGCCTCTAAAGAGATTTTACTGAACATGGCATTGTAAGAAAAAGTAGTAAAAAACTGTAGCAATTTATTATTTATATAAATATTAATGACATTTTATTTTTTTTAAATATTACATGTGTGGTCTTAAATCGCATGCTTTATTTAACCTCGTATGGACATGGCTATTTTAGGCTTACTTACTTCTCATAAAGGTAATCCCAAACAGGAGCTGTCACGTTGGTCATAAGTTGGTTAAGTGTTGAAGGATCTCTATCGGGAATCAGCTGACCATGAATACACAGGAAATCAGTGTTATCTATTGGACCTGGTTCAGCGAACGTGTTGAACCTGTTGACCCACTGCTTTGATAAGAGATACTGCGGCCCAGGGTCGTCAGCCGATAGCTCTAGTAGGTGCCATACTCTTTGGCGAAACTGATTAATTGAAGCACCATTTTTTCTGAAACAACCACACACAAGCTTAAAATTTTCGCCTGGAATAGTTTGTATGTTTTAAAAAAAAGTGATTGCAAAACACTTATAATAAACTGATTAGAGACCAAAATCATGACAAACAACAAATACCCAAATAAATACCTTAAAATCCAAGAACAGAAAATAGAAATTGTAAAAGAGTTCAAATATCTTGGTGAATGGATTAGTTGGAATGCAGATGAAGGCAAGGCAATGGAATCCAGGAAAAACAAACTTGAATTGGCCTTCCAATTGACGAAAGAAACATACAATAAGAAATCCCTTTCATGGGGGTCCAAAATTAAACATTATAAAACAGTGATCAAGCCGGAAGCACTGTACGCAGCAGAAACATTAACCATGAATCGCATAGGCCAGATAGAAAAGCTTGAAATAACGGAAAGGAAAATCTTAAGAAAAATTATAGGAACAAAATTTCAGGATAATAAGGTAGTATATATAAGAAATGAAGCTCTCTACAAGAAAATTGAAAAATTGTCAGATACTATGAGAAAAAGGAGAATAAATTTTTACGGCCATCTTCTTAGAATGAACTTTAATAGATTAACGAAACAATTGTTTGATTTTTTCCATAATCGTAAAACAAAACCGAACTGGTTTAAAGAAACTGAAAAAGACCTAATAGAATTAAAAATTACAGAAGATTCATTGCTTGACCAAACTGCTAAGACGATTACCAAAGACGAAAGAATAAGATTCTAAGATAAAAACAAAATAAAACCTAAAACTATCATTTCAGAAGAGGAGAGGAAAAGATCGGAAAGAATGAAGAGCTACTGGGAACAAAGAAAAGTACAGCGCACAAGAAATGATTAATTCAGCGTACCCCAAAGAGGGTGAAACGAAGAGAAGAAGAAACTGATTAGAGCTTATAGTATGAATGTGGAAATGAATCAGAAATCAAATTAAAAATGGACAGTTAAAGCTCGGTGTGAACATCAATTGATAGTTGTTACAGTAATGGTATTGGTAATGGTTATGCTTACCAATACCATGATTTGGTAATGCTTATGGTAATGATAATGGTTACCTACATAAGATGAAGGAAGGAGACAAATAATAATCAATCAATAAGAAAACACTGATAAACAGAACTTTTTCGCAGCTGCAACGACAGTTGGCTGTTACTTTGGCTACAGTTACATGTGTCCTATTTCCAGCAGCACAGACTTTTTTAATTTAAAAGTACTTGTAATTTGATGTCTCATGCACAATCAAGGCACAAGGACAACAAAATCTGTTATTTTGGGGCAAGAAGAAATCCTATTGTATTGCGATTTGTATAATGAGTTTGTGCTACATGTTTTGACTTTGTTGATTCCCGAATATGTCTTAGTAGGCATGCCAGAGATGTTTGGGTTCAATCCCCAATAATTTTGGTTTATGGTGAATATATCACAGGCTCTAACAACAAAGGCAGAATGTTCTTTATCTTTCTGGAACAGTTGATGCTATGAAAAACTTTATACGGGGTTGGCATTTTAGTAATAAATTAATCATTGATAGGTAAATAGATAAGACAAAGTTTTATAGACAGATGAATAAGGAAACAATACAGGCATAAATCAATTCTTTGTTTTTATTTAGCTTAGTAAATACCTTAATTCAATAAAATATTATATAAAATTATAGACATGCCTTTAAAAATCCTTAATTCTTAATCTATTTTTTTGCTTTACTTTTTAATTTTTTTTATACTTTGAAACATTACAAGGATTCATTAAAATCTTCTTGGATTTCTCTTTGGATCCACACTATCATCACCTAAACAACACAGGAACTGAGTTACACAACCTTGTTCTGCTTTTTTTTTTATTTTGTGTTTTAACGTCCGACTATTGTGCATACTTGGGCTAATGCAGACGATGGGATGATTTATAGCGTATGAAAATGCCAAGCCCTGGCCAGGAATCGAACCCGGGTCCTCAGGGTGAAAGCCCAGTATGCTATTAACCAGGCCACCGAAAAATTGTCAATAAAAATAACCTCAATTAAAACGGTATTTTCGAAGGCACAGCTGTTGTACGAAATCAGCTGTTTCGTACAAAATGAAAGCTGTTAATGAAAGAAAGAATTCATTTCATTAACAAATGGATTGATCATGGAATCCCGGCAAGTTTTTGGATATCAGGATTTTATTTTCCTCACTGGATGTCTTCAAAACTATGCTCGCAAATATATTGTAGCTATTAACTCAATCAATTATAAATTTCAGGTTAGGTGAATGTTTAAATATTATTCATAACAAATTATATTTTTTTTTTTTTGTGCACACTTGGGCTAAAGCAGATGATGGGATGATTTAAGCGTATAAAAATGCCAAGCCCTGGCCAGGAATTGAACCCGGGTCCTCGGGGTGATAGCCCAGTACGCTATCAACTAGGCCACCGAGGCGGCTTACCTTGTTCTGCTTACTAACCAAAACAACTACGCTAAAAATTCCCATACTTTTCTCCCGGCTTGAAAAGAGACACAGCCTGTGAAACCTAATTCACTGCCGTCAACCAAAACTCACTTCAGAACGGCCGGCACATCAAATCACATACCCAGTGCACAAAAGCTTCATTCTGATTGGTGTTCTTTCTCTAGTTTTAACAATGGAATTCTGAGAAATTATAGCACGCAACATAATTTCTGATATAAATACAGGTCGAAAACCGTTCTTCAACAGAACATTAAGGAGGACCACTCCACTACACAACTACCCAGGACATTACAGCTTGCTCGGGAGGAAATAGCAGGGATCCGGTCAACTCTCAACAAGAAGCCATTCTTTCACCATTTCTCGCCAGCCTGCGGCTGACCTGGTAATCACCCAGACTTCTGTTTCTCCCGCAGACTACAAAACACATAGGATGCTTGTTGCAGAAAGGACGATGTTTCCTTTCTATAAATAAGAAATTCTGGTTGAATGTTTTAACACATGTAATTCTTACCTGTAAAACAAGACGTACGCTTCACAATTTCTCACAATTTCTGGACTAACTCGTGTCACACATTGGTCATCAAACTCATACCACTGATCACACTGCTCATTCAAAGAATAACATGTATAGTGACCTCCGCTGCCGGCCGCTCCGTGGTGGCAAATCACAGATACTAAATCGTAAGTGGTGACCTGTGATACACAATCTGAAACATTTTAAATCTTATGACCACAGCGAATCTACATTAAACATATAATTAAAAATTTCTTTGGTAGTTATGCTTTTGTTTTTCACAATGTTCTTTCTTTTAATACATTAAAATAATGAGTAAAATCTGAAAATGTTACAGAACCTCAATAATTCATATTAATTACAGCCAATTAATTACTGATCTGAGATAATAACAGCTAATATTATCGCACAGTGAAATATACTTCTTGTAAATATAACTTTTAAGCTTTCTCTAACTTTTAAGCAATAATGGAATATTGCTCGTGTGCACCTAAGTCATTTGATTTACTTACCTTTATGCAGATAAGGCCGGAGATCCAAGCCTTCTAAAGGAAAGGTTACGTAACTGTTAATCTTTGATGAAAACATCAGTTCGTGCCGAAACCTTTTCAGATGTATACACAGCACTTCGGGCAGTTCCAACACCTTCGAATATTTCACTCCGTTCCTTAACTTATTGCACTTTTCACAACTGTAAGTAGAGTAAAACAGTGTTTATTGCTATTGTAACGGCACAGGTAAAAATAACCAGTGCCATATTTATACACATTTGTATGATTTTACCATGTTTCATCGACTGTAAGACGCACATTTTTTTCTTAGTATGATACTCAAAAAACTGAGGTAGACTCAATGGTGTCTTACATTAGATGTGAAAATGGTACTACATAATTCAAAAATACTTTTATTTTCATTTTCCCAGAAATGAACCTTTGTTAACTGAACACCCCGCAAGGGGGGTGCAGACTAGCTGCTCCTATTGAAAGGATTTAGACATCCCTTGCGGTACCCGAGTCTAACACACACTTATAATGACAAGACTATAGTTATGACTTAACACTTTACAATCACACTTACATTTAGGGAGGCGATAATAGCCTCAATGTGCTTTTCGCCTTAAAATAACAACAAAAAATGTTAACTGAACAACAGAGCAGAGCGCATACTATGATAGCCCCTTCCCATCTACAATTCTGCGATTTTGTTTCCAATAGCTAGTAACAAGTGTTTCTATTTATACTCATGCTGTTTGGTGAGAACTAGGTTGTTAAAAATTAAACAAAAAGTTATGTTATTCGCTAAACAAGATGGAAACAGAGCTGCAGAACAGGGATTATAAAATGAGATATTACAGGTATTAAAATATGTAGTTTCATTATCAACATAATGTTAATTAACTACTTAGTATTATGTAGCAGTTAGTACCTGAGGTTAGTTTAGTACATTCAAGTGTTTGTTCATGTATTTTCAAATAAGTACTGTAGGTTTATTATTAACCAAGAATAATACATAAACATTACAAGTAATAAATTTCAAGCAATCCCATGCATCCCTCCCCAGGTAATCAAGTTACCTGGTCACGGCAATATATTTCCCTTTATTTGTTTCACCCAACTTTGGGGTACACCAAATCAATCACTTTTTAATGTTCCGTGCCTTCCTCGTAGTCCAGTATTATATCATTCGTTGTGATCTTGTTTTTCTTTCTTCGTCAGAGATTTGGATCGTTCGCTTGGATTTGACATTGCCTTGGAACCTTGCGTTGTTTTTTGTCCTTGGTTATTGTTTTGGCTGTTTTGTCCATAAGCATAGTGTCAGTGATTTGTAGTTCTGTTATGTCTTTCTCTGTTTCTCTAAACCAAAGTGGTTTGGCTCTTTTATTGTGAGTGTAGTCAAATATTTTTTTGGTTAGTCTATTTTTGTCCATTCGGAGGATGTGCCCATAAAAATCAATTCTCCTTTTTCTAATTGTGTCTGATAGTGTTTCAGTTTTTTGGTAAAGAGTTTCATTACTGATGTGCAGTAATTGGTTGTTACAGAATTTGGGGCCTAAGATTTTTCGTAATATCTTTTTTTCTTTGATCTCCAGCCTTTCAAGTGGGCCCTGGGTTGTGAGAGATAATGTTTCAGCTGCATATAAGGCTTCTGGTTTAATTACCGTACGATAATGCATTATTTTTGTATTCCAGGAGAGGGACTTCTTGTTGTATGTGTCTTTGGAAAGTTGGAAGGCTAATTCAACTTTATTTCTCCTAGATTCCATAGCTTTTTTCTCTAGGGCGTTCCAGCTGATCCATTCCCCAAGGTATTTGAATTCTTTGACTATCTCAATGTATGGTTCTCCCACTTGAAGCTTTTTTGGTGGTTTTTGTATGTTGGAAATATATTTATTACATTTGATTTTTTTAAAATGTCTGTCACTTTATAATGTTCTTTAAAAATTGTCTGTAAAATACAGGTGTGTTAAAATCAATGAAAATTCTTAAAAACTACTAGAACTGCATACAATAAATTTTAAATTATTCCAAATTGTTGGGGTGCTAACATAAATTTTGGATGTACCAAAGTTAAATTACACAGAAATAGCACATTTTTTTAACAAAAATAATAATTTGACTCTATTTACAGTATTTGAAAACTTTAGAAGTCACAACTTCTACCATTAAGTAAAACAACTGACAAATGCATGCTCGTCTTTCTGGTTCATCGCCTCATCACTGACCCCATTACGGTCCATTGGTGTAGCGTTCCCAGTTATCTTGTGTCAAAGCAGCAGTTACCTATACCAGCAACTCATTGCAAACAGATTGTGATACTAGCGGAAATATCAGAAAGCATTATTATTGTGAAGTCTGTTTTCACAAATTTCCTTAACAACTTTCTTACCAAATCGTTGCAAACAACAGAAGGCCATCCACTTCGCCTCACTGTAGATACTGATTTGCCCTTCTTTAAACTTCTCAGTCCATTTTCTCATCATTTCTTTGCTCATTGCATTTTCATCTTAAGCATTTTGAATTTGATGATGAATTTCGGCTGGTTTAACGTTCCTTGCATTCAAAAACAGAATGACAGAACAAATGTCCATCACAGTCGGTGGATTCACGAATTGTCCTAAACATTTTAAATGCTCACAGAACACTGAAAACTACCCACAACCGTAATGACGTCAATGAATAGGAAACGAACCAGGAACACTAAAGTGCATGTGTGAAGTGCTGCTAGCAGGACTATGATGGTGGTATAAAAAAAAGTACTTACTTTCTAGATTCCCCTCGTATTAATGACCATAAAAATCTCCTAACCAACTTGTTTTATGTTTCTGCAACCACTAGTTTATTTGTTAGTGTTTTCAAAAACTGTCCTAATACTAAACAAGTTAAGGGTATCCTAAAATCACAGCTGACTAACAGACTAGTAGATGATGATCCTTTTATTAGCACTGCCTACAAAATATGATCGTCAGTCATTATAAAGTGGGTGTTTAACTGCAACGAGGCATCAACTTGCTCTTTCTAACTCGATATTTAGTAATGCATTTAACATCTTAGCTGTTCTGTTGGCACACCTGTACAAATTTAAAGTACTAGTATATGTAAATTTGAATGACGATTATGATAGTAAAATCAGAAATTCAAAAAAAAGGTAAATTAAAAAAAATTATCAGCGAGACAGTTACTACTAAATTAAGTGCAATAAATTGCTAAAGGAAATGGTGTCACTACCACGAGGGTTTACCACCATCCCCACTTAACAGAAGAAGATCAAAGAAGAAGACAGACATCTACTATCCAACACCACCACTACCCCCACTTAATCCAACACCTTCTCGCACCCAGGGATGACCCTAGGGGTCCCCCGGGGGGCTTGAGCACGAACCCGTGGTACCAGTATGGCAAAATACATTAAGGCCTGGACTGGTCACTGGCCCGCTGATCAGCCCACATGGCTTCACAGCTACGGTTTCGGCTTACTTCCGTACCGGAAATGCTTACTGACAGTTACTACTAAATTAAGTGCAATAAATTGCTAAAGGAAATGGTGTCACTACCTCGAGGGTTTACCACCATCCCCACTTAACAGAAGAAGATCAAAGAAGAAGACAGACATCTACTATCCAACACCACCACTACCCCCACGAATCCAACACCTTCTCGTGCACCCAGGTGGTAAACCCTCGTGGTAGTGACACCATTTCCTTTAGCAATTTATTGCACTTAATTTAGTAGTAACTGTTCTGTTGGCACACCTGTACATGTTTTTACAACCTGCAGTTTTGTTTCTAAAACTACAAGTTTATTTATTAGTGTTTTCATTTTTTTTTTTTTTAACTAAGCAAGCTAAGAATATTCTAATATCAGAGCTGGGTAGAATCTAACAAATAATAGCCTACTATTATTACTGCCTACAAAGTATGATCATCATTCATTATAAGTGGATGTTTAGCTGTCACGAATCCTTAACTTACTCTTTCTAACTGGATAGCTAGTAATGCACCTAACATCATAATTAGAAATGTTATGTTGGCGCACCTGTACATGTTGTCACCTTTAAGTTCATCAGCACTGAAGAATGCAGCCAGGCAGTCATGCAGTCCCACAGTAGGGCCCCAGAACCAACTGCAGACCCAGTCCCAAAGCCATGTTAGCCAGCCCTGCAACGCACATATTTCACTGAATATTGCAAACGTATTCCATATTAGTCTAAAAAGGTAGCCGAGTATTGTCTTTACCTAAAAGTATAACATTTAAAGGAACAAAACTGAATTAGCATAGACTTAATAACATGTGTTTTCATATGTACGTATTAGTGCAATAGTTATGGATAAACTGTGAGTGACATGTTTCATCTGTAAGATAGCGATCTGTGACTAGCAGGGTGAAAAGTAAAAGCATAATTATTTAGTTCTGAAATGTTGGTTTATTGAGAGATATCAACGGCTCTTTAAGGACACAACATTTTAGCCAATCACAAAAAAAGGAAACAAATTGCTAAAATAGAAACAAGAAAAAACGTTTAGATGCAAGGTAAGCTATGTACAATACACTTGTTAAACCATTATGAGGAAATCTATGTCATTAAAGTGTAAGCTTCATCAAAATGTTTACATAATTGTACCCTTTAACCCTTAACCAATACATCGGCCTCATGATTATTAAGCTAAAACAGCCAAGAGCAGATATATCGGCTTATTTTTTTCAGTAAATACCAAGCTTATTCTCTATTTAATTAAAATTTACTTGCAATGAAAGATAAATCATCACACATTATGTTTTTAATAATTACATCGCACAAAAAGTTTTTTATATTTCAGTAAAATTGTTATAACTTCGACGAAGTGAAGTAATGCTCGGTCTGACAGCTGTGAGTTGAATCATTTTACAGTCAGTAGCATATTGTTTACGTCTTCGAATACGTGTGTATGGTAATGTTATTTTATTTTTAGTGTTAATTTTTGTTTGTATAATTTTATTAATTGCACTATTTGTTTTTAGCTCAGTTTGACAGCTGTTGAGTTGTAGAATAACTTGTAAACTTGTACAACTTCGGGGACAAAATACGTCTAAATGTAACTATTGTTTAAGTGGTCTAGACAATATATTTATCAGCTAATCTTGAAATTTTCAGAGTTTGTGCAAAATACATTATTACATTAGAAAATAACTAAATTAACTTCAACGTATTTTTTTCAAATATATTTCTTCTTCTTTTCGTTTCACCCTCTTTGGGGTACGCTGAATTAATCATTTCTTGCGCGCTGTACTTTTCTTTGTTCCCAGTAGCTCTTCATTCTTTCCGATCTTCTTTTCCTCTCCTCTTCCGAAATGATAGCTTTAGGTTTTATTTTGGTTTTATCTTGGAATCTTATTCTTTCGTCTTTGGTAATTATCTTAGCAGTTTGGTCAAGCAGTGAATTTTCTGTAATTTTTAATTCTATTAGGTCTTTTTCAATTTCTTTAAACCAGTTCGGTTTTCTTTTACGATTATGGAAAAATCAAACACTTGTTTCGTTAATCTATTAGAGTTCATTCTAAGAAGATGGCCGTAAAAATTTATTTTCCTTTTTCTCATAGTATCTGACAGTTTTTCAATTTTCTTGTAGAGAGCTTCATTTCTTATATATACTACCTTATTATCCTGAAATTTTGTTTCTATAATTTTTCTTAAGAGTTTCCTTTCCGTTATTTCAAGCTTTTCTATCTGGCCTATACGATTCATGGTTAATGTTTCTGCTGCGTACAGTGCTTCCGGCTTGATCACTGTTTTATAATGTTTAATTTTGGACCCCCATGAAAGCGATTTCTTATTGTATGTTTCTTTCGTCAATTGGAAGGCCAATTCAAGTTTGTTTTTCCTGGATTCCATTGCCTTGCCTTCATCTGCATTCCAACTAATCCATTCACCAAGATATTTGAACTCTTTTACAATTTCTATTTTCTGTTCTTGGATTTTAAGGTATTTATTTGGGTATTTGTTGTTTGTCATGATTCTGGTCTTTTCAAAAGATATGTTTAGACCTATTTTAGCTGCTTGATTCTTTAATTCAAGAATCTGAACCCTTGCTTCCTCCATTGTTTCAGCAAAAAAGGCCATATCATCTGCAAATGCAATACAACTAATTCTGAGATTCTTCTTTTTGTAACCCAATCCTATTCCACTTTTTATATTTTTCTTCCATTCCCTGACTACTTTCTCAAGTGCACAATTAAACAATAAAGGGGAGAGCCCATCCCCCTGCCTGACTCCTGTTTTTACTTCAAATGAATTCGATAGTTCACCCATAAATTTAACTTTCGAAACTGTATTTGTTATAGTTGCTTTTATGATATTAGTTGTTTTCTTATCCAAATTTAGTTCTTCTAGTACGGATATAAGAGATTCTCTATCAATGGAATCGTAGGCCTTTTTAAAATCAATAAAAGTAATTACATACGTTTTAGCTCTTCCTTTTTGGTATGCCATAATGTTTTTAAGATTGAATATTTGTTCCACGCATGATCTACCTTTTCTAAAACCTCCCTGGTATTCTCCCAATTGTGGGTCCAATTGTGGCTCTGCTCTCATTAAAAGGACTTTTGAAAGAATCTTATATGTTACATCCATCAATGATATACCTCTATAGTTGTTTGGGTCTGTTTTTAAGCCTTTTTTGTAAAGAGGATAGATGAGAGCTGTTTTCCACTCTACTGGGATATCTTCTTTTCTCCAGATTTCATCAAAAACCCATTGAAGAGATTTAACTGCATTTTCGTTAGCTTTCTTCCACAATTCTGCCACTATTTGGTTTTCTCCAGACGCTTTATTGTTTTGTAACTCTGAAAAGATTTGTTGTAGTTCGACAAGTGTTGGTGGTCAAATATATTTATTATACTTAAAAATAAAAAAATTCAAATAAAATTAAGTATATGTATACAAAAAAAAAAAAAAAATGTTAAACATTTTCTATGTTCTTTTTCTTTATTTATAAGTATAAATAACAACAGAACTTATATATGCAAGTTATATATATATGCAATATATTCTTAAGAAAAAAAATAATGTCAACAGTATTTTTCTAACAGCATTTTTAGTTACATTACACACTTTTGATCAACATCAAGACAAAAGTGGCATTTATAGCCTGGCCTTTTTGGCATACAAGTGCTACAAGGTCACTGGCCTTTTTAGAGTAAAATATTATCTTCTTGCCTGGCCTTAAAAGGGTTAACGTTGAATATTACATAAAAACGTTTTTTAAGGCATTGTAAAGTATTTTACTGAATATCTAAATTAAATGCTGGTATGAAATCTGAATAATTTTGTTTAAAACAATTACGAGGTGTGGAAGTAACTCTGATGTCATCCATTGATAAAATTTAGGGAAGTTAACGAGTGTAAAGAAAACATCGGAAAACGGTGCGGAAGTTACTTCAAAGAATATGGATTTATGAAATGTTAGTGTGAGTGAGTGTGACTGATTGCGTAATAATAAAGCATTCTAAGAAAACACAAGTACAATAATTGTAGACTTATTGTAATAATTTAATTTTTTTAAAAAAACAAATACTATTTAATCAAGTATTGGTAATACACATTTTTTTTACAACCTATGAGTAAATTAACATGATACGTAGTGGCACCACCACATAGATAAAGGTACTGCACCGTTAAGAAATTTTTGTTCAAATGCTAGGAAATATTACTTCAAAATATTTATTATAAATTTATGTAATTAAAATCTTTTAAACAGTAATTTAAAAAAATATTTTTTCCAAATAAGCATAAGATAGATATAGTTTTTGAAGATGGAGGTTCTCCGAAATGCGTCAACGAAAGTTGAATTGACGAAGCTAGGGAAGGCAGATCACTATACTGAACACAGTGATAATAATCCTAGCAGAAAAGAAGAAGAATATAAAAAGAATTTCAAGCATGTTACAAAAGTTGTGGTTAGTCTTATAGGCTCTAAAAATTATGTACTAAATTTATACACAATTTAAATTTAATGAACCAATTTTCAAATAAAAAAAGGTCCCATTGTACATTTTTCAGTTTTTAAGTAATTGCCTCAAAACCTGAATTATTTGATAGATAAAAACTATATATACTATTTCAATTTTTAAGGTCCAAAATTTTACAAAATTAAGACATCTTTCCATCTGCAATTTTTAAGGTCTGAAATTTTACAAAATTAAAACATCTTTCCATCTGCGTAACTGCACTGTTCGCATGTTGCGTATAAAATTCAGCGATGTTAAACGCAGTGTGTGTTGCTTGGCACTGCTTTGTACTGATAAGGGCAGTAGCATAGTCCCATTACCTTCTTTCAGTGATACATAATGCAAAACACAGCTGTCTAATAACCTGCAACTGAAAATCTAAGTGGCGTTTACATGCAAATATTGATAGCAAAATATCCTGTGATATTACTGCCTTCTGGATTCATGCTGTCTAATCGTCAAACTATACGCTTACTTCAGACATACTTTTCTGGGAATTGAATACTTTGCTAATCATATATTTCCGCCACAACAAAATTTCCAAGAACTATATCAAAATAATGTTCTAATGTATTAAATAAAAGGATTGTCTGTCATTATGTATCACTTTATTTTGTAAGTATTATTTCTAAACCCAATTTAAGTACAGTACTGTCTAACTTGTTATTAGCCACACTTCTGTCTATGTTTGATAACCCGAACCACCTCCGGTCCAAATTTGTATGGTTTATCAAGGTTCCAATATATAGATGACTAAAGTTTGTCACAAAATTATGGTTTCAGATAGTGTAAAACCAGATATATTTACTAAAGCCTATTCTTTACTTATGCCCAAACATTATACATATATATATATATATATATATATATATATATATATATATATATATTTCAACTACAAATTAAAATTCAAAAGGCTATATAATACTAACCTGATCAATGTCATAAAGTTGAGAACACTTTGCGATATTCACAGAACCTTGATGCAGCATGTTCAAGTGGTCTCGGTTGGGAATTGGTAACGATAAGTCTTGAAATGTTTCTATACGCGTTGATATCTAAAAAAAACAAAACAGAAAACAAAATATAAACATTAAAATTGTTTTACATATTCTTAATTAGCTTTTTGTCCTTCACCAAACACAACTATCATTGCCTAAGCAATATAGGAACTTAGTCACCCGATTTGTTGCACTTACTAATACTAAACGCACATCTGCACTATATCTTAGCATTTTCTCTCGGTTTTCAATAGCCTACACTTTCGAACCAAATCAACAAACACTTTAGTACCAAATAATCGCTTCTCTGGTTGGATTGCAGTGTCACTGGTCAACTACCGTATTCGTACTTTGATCGTGCCATAGACAATCTACAGGCCTATGCGATCGAGTGTTCTAGCTTTGGGATAATCAAAACCCACGAGCAATTGGCTTATTGGCTGGTCAATAAGAATCATCTTCTAGGCCTGTTCCAGTTTCTTATCAACCTGAACACAGCTCACTCCATATATCTTCTGCAGACCACGTATTCAGACATTGGCAATTTGTGTCGTATTTACTTCTCAATCTAACTGTTCTCTGGTAGTGAGGCAATTGAAATATCGCAACCTCCATCATTTGTTTTCAGTCACTGAGGCAAAGAAGGTTTCATTTTCAGCTCGACTAGCAGTTAATAGTAAACATGAAATTAACAAAAGCTGGATTTATATTTACATAAATCGTTTTAATCTTACTGTCTTTCTATAAGACACAACTGTTAAACAGTACACTGTAACACAAGTTTCAGTGTATCATTCTATAAAACACAATCAATTAAAGTGAACATATTTAATGACGTCACAATCAATGACGTTAAACATTGTGTGCGTTACTGTGTGTTATAAGTGTTCCTACAGCATTCAGGCTAGCCTGTATAGCAACTTACAAGACTTTCAAACAAAGGTGTATTCACTTATTAGAATTGTTTGTAAAATAAATCTTGTTTTTTAGACTTTTGTTGGTCCCCCCGATAACTAATTTTAAATGACTAATCAATCGTATCTGTCATTAAAAATATACAGGCCCACTAGAATCTCATACACGTATAGTACATAAATCTCAAACCACTGAATTAGAGGATGAACCGTTCGGTTATTGGAAACTCGTTCCATAAGCTTTAAATAAAATTTGTTGGTCCACACGCGTTGTATAATTTATAATTTTTTGTCCACATGGGTCAGATTATGACACAACAATGCAACTCTGGTCTAAATTACACTAGACTATTACATTTCTGCTCAGGCATTTCCAGCCAGGCATCCATTTTGTATTGTCTGTAAACACTAGCTTCATTCCAGATTGTGTACTCTTTCACTAGTTTTTCATAAAAAGTTTCTATAAGATTAATGGTTTCCGCCATAATTCTTAGTATACAGGTTGAAATAATTGTTTGATAAAACATTGAGGCACAATGAAGGCCATCCACTATTCTTCCGCAACTACTTTACATCGACTTGCTCAAGAGAATATACTAGAAGGCAGTACCACTATAGATTTCTGACTACTACCATTCAGATCAGGAAAGCACTTAGCTGCCCAAACTATATGAAGTTTCCGATTGTGGAAACCATTCTTACGGAAGATAGTACCCAACATTGCTAACTTTACTAAACGTACACTTTCCAGGGTCTTCAGTGATACAGAGCACGACTCAGTATGAAACCAGAATACAGATCTAACTGTTAATGATGAGTAACTGAAGGTCCTTACCCTGTTACACGTAAGACATTGCACAGAACTGAGAAGTTTGCCGTCAAACACATCAGATATAATACTTCTGTACTTTACTTGAGTCTTTCTGCGATGGCTTCCTCTAGTTGGTGACACTGAAATATAATTATTTTTTAAATTTTAATCAATGAAATATTCAAAATACCAAACATGTCTAGAAAGTACATACCATTTTAGAAAAAAACATTAATTTTTTCAAAACAAAATTTATTTTTGTATGAAACAGCATTTCTTAAACTATTTTTCTACACAGTTGTCACCATTGTGTTCAGACATGTATCCTAGCGAGGAACTAACCTTTTAATACGAGGTTTGTCCAATAAATATGCGAACTAAGGTCATAAAAACTTTATTTTACAAAATTTCATCTACATTGATTTTGTCCCCTTCAAAATACTCTCCATTCACTGCTATGCACTTATCCCATCTTCTTTTCCACTCTTCAAAGCACCCTTGGAAGTCCTCGGAAGTCAGGCTTTTCAGTCTCCTCGTCGTTTCTTGTTTTATTGTGTCCACATCTTCCCAATGCTGTCCCCTCATCACATTTTTGCATTTAGGGAATAGAAAAAGTCGCAGGGGCGAGGTCCGTGAATAAGGGGATGATCAAGGATAGTGATTGAATTTTTAGCCAGAAACTGGCGAACAATCAAAGCTGAATGTGCGGGTGCATTGTCTTGATGAAGAATCCATCCATCGTTTTGAGTCAAATGTGGTCGCACACGACGCACTCGATCTCTCAAACGTTTGAAAACGTTAAGGTAGAACTCAGAATTTACCGTTTTTTCCTCAGGAAGGAATTCATGATGAACAACACCTTCGATATCAAAGAAAACCAGGAGTATGACTTTGATTTTTGATCGGCTTTTCCTTGATTTTTTTGTTCGAGCTTCACCTGTTGCTTTCCACTCCATGCTTTGCAATTTCGATTCGGGGTCATACTCGAAAAACCACGATTCATCACCAGTGATAACCCTATTTAAGAATCCAACATCATTTTCCATGGAATTTTTCCAGTAAGTAACACATTCGACTCTTCTCAACTTTTGATGCGGAGTCAGCAGTTTTGGCACGATTTTCGCACAAACCTTTCTTAAGCCCAAATGCTCGGTTAAGATTGTGTGCACTGTTGATTTTCCTAAATTTAGTTCTTCAGCTATCATTCGGACAGTTTTTCGGCGATCAGTAAGGACAAGACGCCGCACACGATCAATGTTTTCATGCACACAAGAGGTTGAAGGTCGTCCAATTCTTGCATCATCCGTGGCGTCTTCTCGACCTTCTTTAAAGCGCTTAATCCACTTGAAAATGGCTGTTTTCTTCATAGCATTATCACCATAAACAACTCTCAACATTTCAGCAATTTCTTGGTAATTTTTACCAAGCTTTACCAAAAACTTGATGTTAATTCGTTGTTCAGTGAATTGGTCAATTTCCATATCGACGAACAAAAAAATAATGCAAAACTAAAAATAACTCTACTCGCAAGATCCGCTCAGCGTAACGTTCTGCCAAGCACTGACGGCTCAATGGGTCCAAGACAACACGTGAGGCCAATGGGCGTGGCTTAACTTTCCGTAATGGCCACCATATTCGACCAGTTCGCATATTTATTGGACAAACCTCGTACCCCCTTCATAGAAAGGTACCGTCATTGTCAAACAGTTTTTTGCGTTATCGCTGTCAAAGCGTCGTATTTCAAATCATGCTTCAAGTTGAAAAACAAGTGAAAATCAGAAGGAGCGAGATCAGGGCTGTACGGCAGATGATCAAACTGCTCCCAACCAAATTCTTGAATAATGCTTTGAGTAACACCAACAGAATACGGACATGTGCGTCATGGATCAACACAATGCCTTGATCAACCCATTTTTCACCCATTTTCTCACCATCCCATTACTTTTTTCACCACAAACCTCTTCAAGTTGACAAATTTCAGCAGGCTTGATATTCCTGGCATTCAAAAACCGTACTACAGAATGCATTTCACAGTCAGCGGGATCAAAAATTTTTTCAAACATTTTGAACTAACGCTAAAAAATATAAACACAACACAATCCAGCCGTGACTGTCAGCTGTTAGGCAATGATCCAGAGAGAAGAACACACATTTATGGAATCCCGTCGCTACCGATACGGCGGCAGTAGAACGAAATGGTTCTTAATTTCCGGATATGTTAACAACATAATGTTTACAAAAGCTATTTGTAGGACCTCAATTAAGTCTGTGCAGGAAGTCCTCTCAATCACTGAATGTTAATAATTTCACTCTTAACTTGATCCCTCTTTATCCAACAGTCTTTTTTAAGAGTGCTATTTATGATGAGGCAATCCATCTGAAATGCTCTTCCAAAGTTGTCAAGTGCCCAGGACATACTATGTACAATAGGTGGTCCAGTATGTATATTCCACTTTTAAAAAGTTTTAACTTTGTATTCCTTGAAAGTTCTTTCTTCCCATTAAAAATTAATTTTCTGGAAGAACAAATCGTTGGTTTTCTTCCTTCAATTATTAATCACCATATTTTGTTTTCCAACTGACAAATATCCCACAGTATTAAGATTTAAGTCTTGAAAACATTGGCTTAACTTTTTTGGTACACAAAGAAAATCTCAAAATATTTTCAGAAAAAATTTTTTTTTTTTTGGTGTTTAACGTCCGACTATTGTGCACACTTGGGCTAATGCAGACGATGAAATAAATTATAGCGTATGAAAATGCCAAACCCTCGCCGGGAATCGAACCCGGGTCCTTGGGGTGAAAGCCTAGTACGCTATCCACTAGACCACCGAGGCGGCTCAGAAAATTGTAATTCAAAATATCATTACTAAATTACAAATGTGTTTGTTGGTTTGAAACGCAACACTTTAATGTTTTTATTTACTTTATTAGAGATGGTTACTGAATTTGGCATAATTGTGAAATTACTAAAATCATGTTTATAATTGTGACACATTTAATGAGATCACTCCGGGATCTGGAAAGACATATTAGCAGTGAGAAGTAAAGCAACATACAAAACACCATCTATGGTGTATGGTACCATTGTATATTGACTATATTAAGAATTTTAAAATGTGAGTCAATAGAGAGATTCCTAGTAGCGAGCTACTGAATTCTGTAGCTCTACGGCATCTCTAAACGTTAGAAGCTAGGACAACAAGCAGTGTGCAGAACTTAACAAGGACATTTAGTTGAATAGTGACCATTAGACAGGATACTATAAACAAGCCATCATCTAACTGTTAAATTTTTCCATGTGTACGCATATTTTTCTTTGTACTGTTTTGTGTCAGATTTTTTCAGTATTCGACTTTACACTTTTCATGTGTTTCGTTTTTTTCCTTCACTCCATTTTGTGTTAAATATAAAAACATTCAGAGATATTATGTCTTCTAGTTCCAACATATTTTAACATCTTATACAATTCACTAAAATATCAAAAAAAATATAGAAAACTAATAAAAAAATTAATAAAATCACGACTGACAGAACTGGTAAATAGAAAGTGGCTGTGAACCATTAGACACTGGTGTATTTCTCATAGACATAATTTATACATATACTCCTGCCATAATTCACAATTTATTTCCCAAAAGAAATCTGCAAAAATGCCATTCACATATATCTGATTTCATTTTTTTTATACTTGGTATTTTGTGGAACAGTGAAATGGAATTGAGAATAATGGGAACAGTGTTAAGTATTCAACAAAATTCACAGATGGCTGAAACAGCTGGTTATGACAGACATGCCAGTCAGCGAGTAACAATATTAGGTAATACAAAATCAAGCGACGACCATAGATAGACTACTTAGTTTGAATACTGAAAGGTGAGAATGGAATAAAATAATGGTAGAATTAGAAGTTTAAAATGTCAAAATGAGCAAAATAGGTGAAATATTATTATTTATAATTTTTTGTAATAATAATAGAAACAATCTAAAAAATAATAAAGCTAGCGGAGAGGACTCTATAACAGCTGAACTTTTGAAATGGTCTCAATCAAAAATCATTGAAGAGTTGCAGTTAATTTTTGAAGATATTTGGAGAACAAAGAGGTTTCCAGAGGAATGGAAAGTGGCTCTAATACACCCATTGCATAAGAAAGGGGACAAACAAAATGTTGAGAACTATACAGGCATCTCTCTTCTGCAAATTGCATATAAGGTATTCTCAAGGATCCTGCTGAATAGAGTAGAGACATCACTTGACAATCGACTGGGAGAGTATCAAGCTGGTTTTCGAAAAGGTAGATCTTGTTCAGAACAAATATTTAACTTAAAATCCATCATTCGCCATAGGGTACTTCAAAGGACATTCAAAGGACATAGTTGTGACTTTTGTAGATTTTAAAAAGGCCTTTGATTCGGTTGATAGAGAAACCATAGATAAAACAATATGTGAATTTGGAGTTAAAAATATATTGGCAAACTTAATACGTGAAACACTTACTAACATGATTTCAAAAGTAAAATTTATGGGCGAGATATCAAAACCTATTAAGATAAATACAGGTGTACGGCAAGGTGATGGTTTATCACCTCTTCTGTTCAACTGTGTTCTAGAAAAAATTGTCAGAATTTGGAATGTTCTTTTCGCCAGTAACTTTGGGGAAGAAAAATAAAGGCATTGAAGTAAGTTGCCTGGCATTTGCAGACGATTTTGCTGCATTGTCGGACACCCTAAGAAATGAAACAATACAAATCAATCTCTTAAATGAAATAGCTAATAAAACAGGTTTGAGAATCTCCGTAGAAAAAACTAAATTTATTACAAACATCAAGACTGCAATTTTTTGGGCATATGTAATGATTTAAGACTAGCGAAAAGAATACAAGTACCTATGGGATAAAAAGTCAACAACTAGTTGGATTCAAGAGGTAAGGAAAGATTTGGAAAGAAATAATATAAAAGAAGAAGAAACGCTGAACAGAGAGATTTTTAGAAAGAGGATATTGATTATGGAGGGATTCTAAGGAAGACTGCAGAAGAAACCTGGTGCGAAATGGTCCGAAGACCGAAAGAAGCTGCATAGTGAAAGGATGAGGGAGTATTGGAGGGAACGGAAGAGAAAACAGCTAAGTGTGAAGAATTGAAATCGTCACGTGGTCCCTAGCAGGCCTCATAAAAAGAAGAAGAAGAAGAAGAATAGAAACAATAATTATAGACAAGTGTTGTATTTGGCAGTAAGAATATAAAAACATGCAAGACCGATGCTGATATTACAATCAACACAAAAATACATTTTTGAAGCGAATACTTCTTTACACATGTAATGGTTAAATCTGTGGTAGAGTGAAATCGAACTGAGAGTAACACAATTGAAGTAAGTTAGGTTCTTAAGGTAAGTGAAGTGAACACTTCTTTATGTCTAGTACAGCTTTTTTGCATGCAATTAAATCCCAATGAGAGTAATGTAATGAAAAATTGACAAATGAAAGGCAAGTACGAATCATCAACCTAATTTAAAGTGTTCTATAGACACTGGTGTAAACAGGATCATAACATGTATTCACTTAGAAGCATGTAGTACAAATCTACAATCTAATAAATGTACTTAATTAATATATTCAATATTTACCATGTGTAGAACAATAGGACTGGGATTTTGAAGTCATTTTTGAACGTAACCTTTCTTGCGTAGGCGAAGGTGACCTTGACAATGAGCGGCTGTAACAATCGCAGATAATGTATAGTGTTATAGTAAAATAGTTTGAAACAATAATGAATTACACAAACTTCCTGCAATTTAATCAGAATTATTATACAATTACACATAACCTCTTTGGAGTTCAAAGGCACACTCTCTTTTCCACTTATCATAATTATTTTTTAAAGTTGGTATGCATTTCCTATGTTACTATTTACTTGTGCAAAAAAAACCAAAATTTTATTATGTAATTTTTAAAGTGGTTACTATTTAATACAATAGTTTTCTAATATTTTTAATAGGCCAAAGAGTAACAGAGTTATTGATAAAAAACTAAATTTAATTTGTAAAACATAAATTGTGAACTTTTTTTACGTCAGTACAATATATACAAATCCTATATGTAGTGCAAACTAGGCTAGGACGACAGTACATTAGGCCTAAACATGCGACTAACAATTGTAGAATTGTTAATTGTATACTTAGGCCTAATGTCCTTGCCGTCAAACTATTGTGTTCACTATTGTGAAAATATACAGTGTTTAAAAGTACAAAAGAATTTTTCTTTTCCTAGATTATCATACAGGTTAATTTTCATTTCCAATTTAGTTTTTGTGATCCCTCGGAATTACACATTTAATTAATTCTTATTCAGAAATACACTCAAATTCACAGATACACTGTTTTATGAACACACTTCCGTTCTCTCGTAGATGCACACTCCTACTGTTGTTTACAAGGTCACAGAACTAAATTTAATAATTAATAAATAAAATGTTTATTATATTTTTCTGATTTTTTTTTGGTCTAAGATTTTGGTAAATTTGAAATATAGTTGATTTTGTAATTCGCTAATATGGAAGTGATGTTTCCTTGTCATACATACTTGAACTTCAACATAATAGACTTTCAATATAACGTACACTGCTAGGCCCCAATTAGTCCACTGTAGCAAGGGCCGACTGTAATATATTATTATGATAAACAAATACACAGTATCAAGATTTTAAAAAATCTTTCATCTACAAGACAGGAAAATAAAAACAAAACTGCTGACTTACGTTCTTTTACTGCCAACGTTGCTTCCTTCATCGCTCAAAGAACTGCGCTCACTCACACCGGAATCACATGTTTCGTATTCTTCTCCTTCTGACTGACTTGAAGCTCCGCCTCCTTCTGTTTCGATTATATTGCTAACATTGCTCCGCCCACTGTCCATTTCTTCTTCAGACAACTCATCGACACTCGATACTCGCCGGACTAGTTTTCAAGCAAAAAAAGAGAATTTAAACATATTTGTTGGCAGTTTATTTTAACTATACCAGTGTTATATCTAACAAGAATTTTTCCCGAAAGTAATTAATACAATTTATTCACGTCCTAACAAGATAAATTTTTATCCAAATTGTTGCAAAATTTTGTTACTTCTTTCTACATATTATATATACAATAATATATATTGAATGAATTATATATTCAGCAAAGATATAATTAACAAAAGCTTCACTTCTTTTGAGTTCCACACGTATAATTTTTCGTTTAGTTTGGTAAAAATTCCATTGATATCAAACGGTAAATAATTTTATAGTAAGCAAACAAGAAATGAGCCGTTATATCGGCCCATGGCTTTAAAAAAGGTTACGGTCAGATGCCAATTTGGAATGAACAATCAGTACATAAAAGAAATTCATTAGATTCAGTGCACCTAAAATCTCTAAATTAATATTTTCAAAATCACAATAGTTTAGCGAGAAAATAAAAAATCTACTCGAAACATAGATCAGACTGACAGATTTCAGGTACCATGGAATGTTTGCCTCGTGTTATGAGGCGGAGGTGGTTCCACCAAAGGGACTTTGAGTTCTTCGTGAAGTTGATCCATGAAACATCGCAGAAACTCTTGTGTATCGTGTTGGTAATAGCCACGAAACATAGGGTGAGCCTGAAACATATACAACACCAATACACTAAGAAATATTTAATTATCGAACTTCATTACTGTTCCTTTTTTTTTAATAGAGTATACATAAATTAGTATAATTTTTTTCCGAACTGAATTGACAATATGAAAAAACTGCAATTACTGTGAATTTTTCAAATTTAGAAGTGAATTTTTGGAAATCAGAGTACATGAAATGAACAAGACAATTGCTTCCTAGATTAATGAATTTACATTGAAAAATAAGCTATTGGCAGCTGCCATCGTGATAAGACCTTTGATTTTAAAATTAACACTAACCATGATTTCTATACCATTTTTTTACAGATTTCTAAAAATTAAATACATACGTTTCTGTTTTAATACTTTGTTCATAATTTTGGTCTGATCTGATTCAAACTTGGCACAAAAATTTGTTGGTACAGCATATACATGTTTGTTTTTTAGTAAAATCTGTTTGACCATTTAAAAGTGGGGGGGGGGCATTCTAAAACTTTTTCTTGTTAGATAGTTAAACAATTTTGCTGCAATTTTCCCTTCAGTATTGAATTTAACCGAACTAATAGGAGATTTAGGTTATTACCACGATATGAAGAAACCAAAATAATTAAATATATAAAATATTCACCGCTGTTTAGCTAATGTGATGGAAGCAAATATAAAAACAGTTTGTCTTATTCTCTTTTGAAAATCTTATTTCATCATATAATCAATCAGTAATAAAACATATATAAATTAGCATTTAAACTTTGAAATTATATTAAAAGCACAGCAATCAGTGTTCATTTTTCTATTATGAGTATAACGAAACTTCAAAAATAATTTCAACTCTGATTACGATGGTGAAATCAGATTTTCAAAAAAGTATGAGATAAATAATTATCTAGAAAATTTGTTTCCCATCATATGAGCATGTTTTTTTTAAAGTAGTAAGCAAATTGTGTCTAATGTTATATACAGAACATTAATGTAGGGAACATTAATATAACAATAATGTTATATTCTTTTTTATAATACAGTACAGGCTATTTAGGCCATATTTTATGATTTCCCCCCAAAATTCAAACAATAAATACATCAATTATGCTTATGTTAAATATAAATTTTATTATTGTAACATTGCCATCACATATTTAAGTAATTAGGATTATGACCTACTCTTTCCATCAGTGGTCTATCCACTCACCTCATAAAGGTTACCGCGGTTTTGAAACTCTATTGTTTCATCTTCAGGCCGTGATACAAAATGTTAAATCCCTCTGTCGAGGTCGTCACAAAGTCAAACATCACAAACACTGAGCACAATTACACGATTAAAATATGTGAGATGAAATTCGGCTTGGCCAAGCGACATGCACGACTCGTACGTTGTGACATTTCGGAATGTAACGATGTACAAGTCGCACGTGTCGTTTGGCCAAGCTGAATTTCATCGTACATATTTTAATCGTGTAATTGTGCTCAGTGTTTGTGATGTATGTTTGTAATGTTTTGTTTGACTTTGTGATGACCTCAACAGAGGGATTTAACATTTTGTATCATGGCCTGAAGATGAAACGATAGTTTCGAAACCGCGGTAGCCTTTAGGTGAGAGGATAGACCACTGATGGGAAGAATAGGTCATAATCCTAATTATATAAATTTTAATGTTAATTTTTATCAATTATATACAAAAGAATACTGAATAGAAGATTTTAGCTGTATTGGACATGAATTTCGTTACAATCAAAAAGCACAATTATTCTTAATTGTTAAATTTACAATTGATTGTGGAAAGGATTTTATATTTCTGTTTGCTAATTATATAAACGAATATAAATAATTTGTTCTTATACAACAATTTTTTGTGATAACAAAAACTGAAATAAACTGTAACTTATATTTTACTTTAATGTGTGTAGTTTATGCGTAAGCTAACTTTAACATAAATGTAAGCTGAATTTAAGTAGTAACTTTCAAAAATTGGCTTAAAACATTAAATGTTTAATGCATCAGTTAAGTACACTGATACAATGTCAAAGTATTTGATAGGTAAACAGCAATGTTGCGTCCAAAGATAAAAAACTAATTACCTTTTTCAAAAATAAATCAAGAGTAATTTTGTTTCTGTATAATCTAAACTGTTTTTAACAAATTTATGCTGGAAAATGACGAGACCCGGACACTATACCATGAAATGAATCCTTCCTGACCTCCAGAAATTATTTCACGTGATCATTAATTTCTTAATGTATTATGTGTCAGCATTCCAGTGTTTATTAATTTCAGTCCAATTGGATCAGATTTCAAATTTCTAATTCACTTGGACAAGTTTCTTACCTAAAAAAACCCTTTCATCTGTTTCAGCCATTCATATTTAAAAAATATAACTTTTTCATCTTATAGTTTTGTTACAATCTGATTTCATCATCAGCATTAAATTTTGCATAGATAAATTAGACTGATAATACAAACACGTTTTTTTTTTTTTTTTGCCTAATGTCCATATTTGATAAGCCAGTTAGACAGCAATGAGGAGAAGGGATCGATGTTAATAGAAAGATAAATCGTTCCTGATAAAAGAACATACATCTCCACAGAATATGGTTCAACTTTAAGCCACACCCTAAAAAAAGAATTAGACATAGAAAATATAAATGTCTCTTTCAGAACAAGTAATAAGTTGTCAACATTATTAAAGAAGCCAGTTGCAAATAAAAGTGGAGATAACTTTGAAAAAACTGGCATATACAAAATGAAATGTAGTGATTGCCTAAGCTTCTATATCGGTCAGATATCTCGCTCTTTTAAGAAAAGATTTAAAGAGCACATACTCAGAAGTGCATTATCGACAAACTCGGCTTTCGCAGAACATCTTATGGACAAAACCATAAATTTGAAGACATCCATACCAACATGGAAATATTATGTCATAAAAGTAGTTATATGGATGCGATTAAAGAGTTTGAGATTTACAAGAGCAAAAAATCAAACCCCCAGAACATCCTCAATGAAAAACTTTCATTTAAATCAAATTTAATATTTGACGTGGCTCTAAGGATAAGTGATTTGAGTAACAAAAACCAACAGACGCACTGTAACTGATAACAACGACGGACACGCTACTAATGATGGAGACTCCGCAGTCCGGAATATAACGACGTACGAGTCGCGTGTGTAGCTTGGTCAAGCCGAATTCCATGATGAATATTTTAAATGTGTAATTGTGCTTAGTGTTTGTGATGTATGTTTTAATGTTTTGTTTGACTTTGTGACAACCTCGACAGAGGGATTTAACATTTTGTATGGCCTGAAGATGAAACTATAGTTTCGAAACCGCGGTAGTCTTTATGAGGTGAGTTGAGTCCCAACTAATATGGGACACTGACGGGAAGAATAGGTATATAATCCTAATCAGAAAGATTAAAGCTTATACATAGCAGTAACTGCAGTCCAGAACCTACAACCTTGACATGCACAAGTTCGGAGACACAGGAGACTGATTTAGTCATTTCAACTATGTAGGCCCAACGAATATGAACAGTAAATAAAACCACTGTGAATTTATGCAAATTTTAACAATGATTACTGATACGATAGTGTCATACCAAATAAAATGTCTTACATTTCTAATACCATATAAAATGCCAGTAGGTGCTACATAGCCGGGACGTTTCTGATGCCACAGCTCCTGCATTAGTCGCAGATAGTTCCTGCTTAACGTAGGAGGTTTCTTATTTGGTTCCACTGTATTGATGACTCCCACTCCACAACCCAAGAAGAACTGCGTAAGCGGGGGCGTGTTTGAGAGCGCTTGCAATGCAGCGTTCATGTAGCACGTATTGCCGATGTTCTGTAACCCCGTTAGACCTGAACACACCGAAAACTACTCACACCACTTCACACACAGTTACTAACACATTAACCTATTGAGGATCAAAATCAAGTTTTATTTCACTTAAAAACTCAAACGGATTTATTTAATGTTTCAGATCTGTCAACCTACAGATGTAATGGATGCACGATGTGAGCTCGCCTGTAGAAGGGAAAATGCAGAGGTATCAGGGAGGCATAATATTTATATGTTTCAGATCTGTCAACCTACAGATGTAATGGATGCACGATGTGAGCTCGCCTGTAGAGGGAAAAATGCAGAGGTATCAGGAAGGCATAATATTTATATGTTTCAGATCTGTCAACCTACAGATGTAATGGATGCACGATGTGATCTCGCCTGTAGAGGGGAAAATGCAGAGGTATCAGGGAGGCATAATATTTATATGTTTCAGATCTGTCAACCTACAGATGTAATGGATGCACGATGTGAGCTTGCCTATAGAGGGAAAAATGCAGAGGTATCAGGGAGGCATAATATTTATATGTTTCAGATCTGTCAACCTACAGATGTAATGGATGAACAATGTGAGCTCGCCTGTAGAGGGGACAATGCAGAGGTATCAGGGAGGCATAATATTTATATGTTTCAGATCTGTCAACCTACAGATGTAATGGATGCACGATGTGAGCTCGCCTATAGAGGGAAAAATGCAGAGGTATCAGGGAGGCATAATATTTATATGTTTCAGATCTGTCAACTTACAGATGTAATGGATGCACGATGTGAGCTCGCCTATAGAGGGAAAAATGCAGAGGTATCAGGGAGGCATAATATTTATATGTTTCAGATCTGTCAACCTACAGATGTAATGGATGCACGATGTGAGCTCGCCTATAGAGGGGAAAATGCAGAGGTATCAGGGAGGCATAATATTTATATGTTTCAGATCTGTCAACCTACAGATGTAATGGATGCACGATGTGAGCTCGCCTGTAGAGGGAAAAATGCAGAGGTATCAGGGAGGCATAATATTTATAGCAAAATTAAGTGAACAGTCCAGTACACAGATGGATCATTGCATGATCAACAGTCTGGATATGGAGGATACTGCGAAACCACTGGGGCTGCATTTAATGCTAGCCTACGAATGTATTGCACAGTATTCCAAACTGAGATCTGTGCAATCTCAGCATGTGTTCATTGAGTATTAGAAGGACTTACAGATAAGGACATTCTAATACTTATATAATACAAATATTTTTTTTGTTGCTTAATGTCCATTGATAAGCCAGTTAGACAGCAATGAGGAGAAGGGATCGGCGTTAATAGAAAGATAAACCTTATATATAGCAGTAACTCCAGTCCAGAACCTACAACCTTGAGATGCACAAGTTCTTAGCCATGTATCTTAGCCATTTCAACTATGCTGGCCCAACAAACATGAACAGTAGATAAAAACCACCATTTTTATGCAAATTTTAACAATGATTACTGATACGATAGTGTCATACCAAATAAAATGTCCAGCCAGGCAGCATTACAGGGTCTCAGCTCCGTAGAAATCACATCCAAGTTGGTAAGAGATTCTCTTCGCTCCCTCTGTGTCTTGTCAAGTGCTAATATGGGACTAGTACCTGGGCATTACAGGACTGAGGGAGCAGACATGATGGCCCAGAAAGGAACTGCTGATCGACTAGTGGGACCAGAGCTCGCATGCGGCATTAGTCGCTCAACTAAGAGAGCAGCAGTAAAGTGGGTTCGGGATGAGCACATCGAATGATGGAAACAATTCCCTGAGGATTGGAAAAATGCATTCTCTCGGGACCAGACCTTGTACTGACAAGGACACTTCTTCAGTTAACAGGAAGTCAGTGAAGCAGGTAGTCATGATCACCGGACACAGCCACATCCGGAATCATCTTCGTATGGTGGGATTGTTACAAATCTCACCTGAGTGTTGTTTGTGCAGGCAGCGTTTTGAAACTGCAGCACACACTCCTTGATTGTGAGGTCCTCAAGGCCAAAAGAGACTCTTTGGATCTCAGCAACCAGATTAAGAATTCAACCAGGACACCTTAAACAAGATTCTGGAGCTCGTTAAGGGTACTGGGGTTCGTTTAAAATGAAGTGATAGGGGTACACTGAAAGCTCTTAAGCTGACATGTCGGAGGCCACAGAGCAGCTGTTAGTCCCCCCCCCAAAAGTAAACAGTGAATAGTATATTTTCTTTGTTAAAAATATATTGCTTGACAAATAAATGGTCTCAGTATTAATAAATTGCATTATAAATACTTATTAAATTTAAAGTAACATATAACATTTTATTTTTTGTTCTCTTCATTGTAGAACCTGTGGCAACCTTTGCCGTTCTTAAAAATTCAAATGAAGGCTACTTCTTCTTCCAATGGCTCCTTTTGGTTCACACCATTTTGGATCTTGCCTCCCAATACAATCCAGGAAAGTCCCTGCATTTTCAATCTATTTGCTTCTTGGGAGGCGTTTGCTCTAAACATTCATTTTGCTTTGATGCTAACTTCACAGTAGTAATCAACACAATAGCGACATCATTGTTCAATTTAGCTCCAAAATTAATTTTAATTAAAACTTTATTTTGTTATGTACGGGTATGGCAAGCACAGCTCCAACTAAAGTTGACAATATATCAAGTTACTGATATTCTACTGCAAATGTAAAATCACACAAGGAAGCAAAAGTCCAAGATGAAAACAACAAAGATCTTTGTATTACTAACATAAGTATTGAACAAAATAGTAGAAAAAATTTTGAAAAAAAAGAAAATTATTATTTTACTACTGAGGTTATATTTATTTTTATTCTTTAAGGGTTACAAAATGATGCAAATTTATACAGCAGTTGAGTAAGTGGGAATGAGGGGGAGGAGTTTATGGTTAACCACAACTCCATAAACCATAAACTCCATAAACCATAAACTAGTTTATGGCATGGAATCACAATAAAGACCAGAGAGACCAAATTCTGATGATGAGGACTGATAGGATGGTTACTAAGCATTCATTATCTAGACCCTTTGATGTCAAGATGACATTAGAGGTCGAAGATTGAGTAGTGTGAAATTCTGAAGACCTTACACCCTACATAGATAGCTCTTACACGTACAACAATCGAGTTTACACCGGTCTGGGAGTGTCATAGGAACTGAATGCTCTGTTTCTGTAGTCTGGGGCACAAGCGGGTTGAGGGTAATTGAGAACACACACAGATTGACTGGACTGGGTTTCTTGGACCTGAGTTGGTGGTAGGGATTTGTCTGCCGGTCTGAAGCTGCAGGCAGGAGGATAATAATAATACCTTTGCAGGCAATAAGTAATAGGTAGATAGGTAATACATAAAAGTAATAGGAAAATAGGCAGGTGGATCAATAAGTAACACCAGACACGATAGGACCTTAGAGGGAATTTAATTAACAAAACAAATTTCCTTAACAACAATTCCTTAATAAACACAAAGACACCGTAAGTAGGTAATGCAGAAAGAAAGAGGAAACTGCAGGCCATATAACCTATGATTGTGAGGCTCTTGCAAATAGGAAGCTATTAGTATTTGGTTTTCAGGACCCTGAGGATTTTTAGCAAAATTGGCTATTCAATGGACTGTTAAAACTTAAGGTGACTGAACTAGTCTGCTGAACTAGAACCAGGAGGCTTACCTACAAGATAGTTTCATTGATCGCAATGCCTGGGCTGTATAATCCTTTTACATCTAATACTTAATCTTAAGTGGAAGACAGCGAGTGGTGTAGGACCACAAAGCAAGCAAGAATATGCTTTACAGTTAATTAGGAGTTTTCTATAAATGTAAAAAATCCATGACAGAACTAGATTATGATTTATAAAGCAAAGAAAATGATTAAAAAAAATAACACAATTAAACAACTGATTTGATCCTCAATGGGTTTACAAACATTATACCTAACCTAACCTTGCCTACTTTATAACATATTTTCTAAAAGCTTCTATAGAAAAACAGTCAACACATGTTAAAAATCTAATTATTATAACCTGTTGCCTTTATATTAGTCTAATTAAAATCAAGCGAAGAGGTTAAAAAATTATTTAAAAAAGTAACAATTTAAAAAAACAACATTCATAACTAACATTTAGAATTAATTAGCATACAGTATTAGAAAGAACATCTTTATACAAAAAGCTATAGGGTTCTAAAACTTTCAAATACAACCATATTTATATTTAGGAAACAAATGTATACAAAAATAAATGATGCAGAAATATTATACAAACTTTCTCACATTCAATTAGTGTCACACACACACACACACACACACACACACACACACACACACACACACACACACGCACGCACACACACACGCACACACACACACACACGCACACACACACACACACACGGTTCAAAAGCTATAACAAAAAGATGAGGGACTTTAATAATATATTAATATTGATTCATTAGATATTGCTTAAATTCTGATTTCATGTGATGATTCATAACTCAGCGCAGAGTAACGAGTTCCATAAACAAAATTAAAAAAAAAAAATTTTTTAATAAAACACCGAAGAAAATGGGGGTTTCTTTTTGTTTAATTCCTAAACCACAAAAGGCTTCTATTTCAATTTTTTTCGTACAAATTAGGCAGATTTCGTAAGTTTTTTTTTAATGATATAGCGATCCATAAGCTTTCAAGTTCTTCATAAACTACACTTGTGCGAAAAATTTATCTCAATCATTAAGAGTTGATTTTGAGGGGAAACAATAAATTTTTGTTCCAAAGAAAAGCTATTTTTTTATTAACAATGGTCCTAAAATATAGGAACTAAACTAGACCTAAGTTCAAAATTTCTTCAAAATCGGTCAATCTGTTTAGTCTTCAGTGAAGTGTAAACACAGACTGACATATATAATATTTAACTGGATTCAAGAGAACCTGAAAACATCTAGCAAAATTGTACAGATTTTTTTTCATGATTAGGTTGTTTAGTGAAGAAGTAAACATGATTTTTTTAAACTATAATTTTAACTTAAACTTCTTACTATAATTTTTTTAATGTATATGGCCTGCAATTTTTTAATTCTGCTAAGGATTTTTAACAACACTGCTTGGCTTCTAAAGAGAAATTTCCAGTTTCGTAATCCCCAGTACTAGTATTTACATAAAACTGAATCTACTTGTACTGAATCACCACACTTTTGACTGCTTACCTGTAGGCTTATTATTATCATCGATTGTTGATCTGCTGTCATCTGAATCATCGTCAACAGAATCGCCGTGCCTGAATCGGCATGAAATAGGAACTTGGTGTTGATCGGAGTTTGCAGTGCTGGAGTCCCAAAATACTTCTGTGTCGCATAAATAACACCAGATTCGCAGAGTAGACAGATTCAAATGGACGCAGTGGCTAGGTTGTTTCTAATGGAAAACAAATAAAAATTAAATCAAAATACGAAACATAACTCTATGCCCAGGTAAAAATACAATAAGGCAAAACTTTAAACCACAAAATGAAAACTAATAACCTTTTTCTGTACCATTAAGACCAATTAGGACGAGGTATGGGTGTTACAGAAAGGACTAACGGCTCCCTAACAACAATAACTGCAGTCTTCAGACTTTTGATATACACAGTTTCAAAGATGTAGCCGACTGGCCAATGTTTTAGCCACCTCAACCACAGAGCCATTACTTTAATGCAAAAAAAAGTTATATGAAACTAGTGTTAAGTTGCTCTATCCTAACATCTTGATTAACATCTTCAGAAATTCAGTCACAATTCCATCCTCAATAACCTTTCATGGTAAAATTTAATATATACATTCCTGTTTCATTTAAATATGGATGGTCCAATCATTTTAAAGGAATGTCAAAATCTATACATGTAA
Source organism: Callitettix versicolor (assembly GCA_022606455.1). NCBI lineage: Eukaryota > Metazoa > Arthropoda > Insecta > Hemiptera > Cercopidae > Callitettix > Callitettix versicolor. The sequence goes on along the minus strand of CM040185.1, from coordinate 13,015,406 downwards.
ATTTGAGTAAAATCATCCATTAGAAAAAAAAGAACTCTTACAATAAATTTGATTTCTTTTCTCTCTGTACCAAATGATCTCGAACATAAAACCTTGTCTTCCATTTTTTTATAACAGAAATAGAAGAGTAGGCTGAAAAGTAATGCACACGTGCTCGCATCAAGACCAGGCAAAAATTACATTAAAATACAAATCTTAAAGTTCAAAATCATATATTTATTTTTCTACATAGTCATCATTAAGACTAACGCATTTTTCCGGTTACAAATTTTTTCATGCAGTCACTGAAAAATTCTTGCGACCTTTCTCGAATCTAGGACTTGATCGTTGCTTTCTCCTCATCGTCCGAGGTGTAGTGATTACCCTTGAGATCTCTTTTGAGTAGAGGAAAAAAATAAAAATCATAAGGCGCAAGATCAAGGGAGTAAGAAAGGTGTGGAATCAGTTCTAATTTCAGGTTTTGCAGAGCCTGTTTTGATCTCGTCTGTGAGACTGCGTAGAACCAATCGTTCACAGACTTTACGGAATTAAAACTTATCAATAATGAAGTTGAAATGGTCCTTAAATATTCCAGTATGGTTTTCGATACACTTTTGAGTGATTTTCCGGTCATTTTAAATCAAATCGTGACCTTAATTATAGCGTAAACTAGTATAAAACTGATTTTTTTTCATCTACACTGTGGAACACTGAAGCCCACTGACTACATGATTACACATACCTGTTGGTGAAGAAGGCTGTGGTCCACCCCGTTGTCTCCACAAGCCACGGTCAAACAGTCTCTGTACAGGCACAACCATAAGTTTGGGCCTCGCACATCACATGCATGGCACAGTGCCCGCTGTACAAAATCAACAGGAACACAAAATTAGCTACAATAAAATACAAGTGGACTATGATTAATTCGAACATAAAGGGCAGGTGCAAAAAATTCAAAATATTAAAAAATATATGAAAATTTTACAAATTTTAAAACCGTATTTTCTTCTTCTTTTCGTTTCACCCTCTTTGGGGTACGCTGAATCAATCATTTCTTGCGCGCTGTACTTTTCTTTGTTCCCAGTAGCTCTTCATTCTTTCCGATCTTCTTTTCCTCTCATCTTCCGAAATGACAGGTTTAGGTCTTATTTTGGTTTTATCTTGGAATCTTATTCTTTCATCCTTGGTACTTATCTTAGCAGTTTGGTCAAGCAGTGAATTTTTTGTAATTTTTAATTCTATTAGGTCTTTATCAATTTCTTTAAACCAGTTCGGTTTTGTTTTACGATTATGGAAAAAATCAAACACCTGTTTCGTCAATCTATTGGAGTTCATTCTAAGAAGATGGCCGTAAAAATTTATTCTCCTTTTTCTCATAGTATCTGACAGTTTTTCAATTTTCTTATAGAGAGCTTCATTTCTTATATATACTACCTTATTAACCTGAAATTTTGTTCCTATAATTTTTCTTAATTATTGTTCCTATAATTAAACATAAAAAACATTTTTATGAAAACTCTTCGAAAACAACATGTATAAACAAAGTATACAAATGTCTGACAGCACGTAATTGCTAGACAACTGATCTTAAGAAAGAAGAAAGAGGAAATAGGGATGTAGGCAGTCACTTAGTGCCTTCGACACAAAGGTGACAGTTGGTCTCTGGACAAGGAATTTCACAGGTGTCCAGCATTCAGTCTTGCTTTCACGGATGAATATCCCACCTCAACAGCCACTTTGATAATCGCTAATTTTGAAGCGTTTTGTATTTGTATAAGTTGAGAGCTGTTTTTTTCAACTTCTGATTGCACAGTATAAATGCTTGAAAAGTGAATTAACAGACCCGGCAGGCAGGTGGTGCATGCAGTAGGTAACTGCGCATCTCAACACAATATGCTTTATCACTAACAAGTTTAAGATATCAATCTGTAATTAGCTGCACATAAAGAAGACCACCTCAACTGAATCGTCCACCAAGTACGAATTGCAAAGCATTATTCGATTATTGTAAACAGAAGAGCAGTACAGCAGAAATTCATCGAAGAATAATCCGAGTTTAGGGAGAATACCGTGTGATTGGTGTTGAAAATTTAAAGATGGTAAAACTGATGTGCATGATGAATGGGATCAAGAATGGAAGTCTGTCATTACAGATGACAAAGAGTCATTACAGACGATGAGTTGACAAAGTGATTTGAGAAAACCAGAAGTTCACCAGAAGTTTATGAAATTTCTGGCAGTTTGAAGATCTTCTCTGTCTTTTACAATTACAGAACATTAAAGCTACAAAAACATTTCTTGGTTGTTATGACGCTGAAGGAGATTTTTTTAAAATCAATTGCAACCGGAGATAAGATCTGGATTCAATAAGAAACACCAGAAACAAAATGTAAATCACAACAATGGATGCGCACACACATTCACCAAACAAACAAAATTCAAACCTTCAAAAATTGAACGGTTATGGCTACCATAGCCTGAGATGAATAAAAAATGTATGTTGCTTGTGAAAAACGTGCAGCCAGACGACAATTAATGCAACTGTTTATGGTAAAGCTTTACGTTTGCAGAGAGCAATTCAAAACAAAAGAGGTATGTTGATTTTTGGAAACGTTCTCGATCATGTCAATGCCTGTCCTCAGTGCTGGTGCTTCAGCACTTCCATGGGACATTTCGATCACCTGCCATACAGTCCCAACCTAGTACCGAGTGACATTCATCTTTCTCCTAAACTGAAGAAGCAGCTAGGAGTATAGCGCTTCCAAACCAACGAGGACCTTCAAGACATCAAGACTTATTTCACTGGCGATAACATTTTATGAAAAGGATAACGGAAATGTTGTCAACAGGTACGACAAATGCATCAATCTTTACAGTGATTGTGATGTAAAGTAATCATAAGTGTACGTAACTTTTAGTAATAAAATAATTTTTTTTATATACACTTGCCTTTTATTTATCGCTTATCAGAGATTGAAAGAAACAGCCTTCATAAAATTAATCTAATTATATGATAAATATTCCATTAAATGAGATATTTTAACATTACTTTAATACGAATTTAAAGAGACCACATAAAAAAAATTGAAGTGATCACAATTTTCAAAATTAAATAACTTATTAGTCAGAGTCCACTATGATGTAAAGTTTTCCAGGATCATAATTTAACCCCAAATTAACAATTCCTTTAAATACTTCACAATTTATATTTCATAACATTAGAAACAATATTTCTTTAATTTATAAAACTGTTATACATCAGAACAAAATATATTTATCTTTTCTGTATTTTTTCTTAGGTACAATAAAAGCGTTTACATGGCTATTAGAGTATCACAACTAATAATTAACCTGTTTGAATAACCTTGAGATCTAATCTATCTGAGGCTCCTGAAGGTAATTTTGGGAAAAATGTGCGTGACATTTTCGAATAAAAATATGGTCCTAGTAACAGGTCATTTTATTATTACTTTTTTAAAAGAAACAGCAGCTTAAACTTTTTGACATTTTAAGTCAAACAAAATATAAGCACTTTGAAAATTGTAGTAAATTGGCCACTCTACCAAAATATATACAGATTTTGTTGTCCAAACATCAGAGAAAAAAGTATTAAATAATTGTTTTTATTTAAATAAACAATAATAATAATAATAATATTAATTTAATAAACAAAAATCTTTAAATAATTGTAACTTTTTCTTTCATTTTTTTGAAAATCTAGTTATTCATAGCCAGCAATAAAGTCTGTCCTCCGCACTCGTTTCTGTACTTTCAATAAAATTTGAAAACCGAACACACACATGCATGCACGCACGCACGCACACACACACACACATGTATGCACACACACACACACACACTAAATGAGAATTATTACATGCTTTTTATATATTGTTTGAAAAAACTAAAATTTCCATGAGTACAACTTATTATTTAACATAATACCACTTATATTTTTAATTTGACTGTAACAAATTCTTTAATTCCAACGGTTATTTAGAATATATACCATGAATAAAAAAAAAATTAACTTTTTAACGCTACTCTTTCATTTGGACCTAACCCATTTATCACATAAAATTGTCATTTACCTGAATCAACTGTTTCTTATGTTATTTTTCCTAATCAACTTTGGCTGTAATATCAGCAAGTAAACAAGTGAACTAAAAGGCAATAAAATAACAGTGCTGATCTGACCACAACATTCAACTTCAGGGCCTACGCGCAATTAATTTACATTCTAGTTAGTTAACTGAGTTTGAACAGAATTTTAATAGTGTTTTTATTTAGAAGTAATATACACATTTATATTTAACTGTCATTCAATGCAGAATTTTAATACTTGTGAATTTTTGTTTAAAGAATTTCAAAGTCAACATAATAATTACTAAATTATATTTGCCATATAATATTTACTGGCGTAATAAATCTAAACAATTAGTTAATTTTTTTATGACAACTTCAGATGTTATGTAAACTCAACTGTTGTCACTTTTTTATAAGTTAATAATAATAATAAAATAAATAATAATAAAAATAAATACATACAACAAGAAGTCCCTCTCTTGGAATACAAAGATAAGGCATTATCATACGGTAATTAAACCAGAAGCCTTATATGCAGCTGAAACATTATCTCTCACAACCCAGGGCCCACTTGAAAGGCTGGAGATCAAAGAAAGAAAGATATTACGAAAAATCTTAGGCCCCAAATCCCGTAACAACCAATTACTCCACATCAGTATAATGAAACTCTTACCAAAAAACTGAAACACTATCAGACACAATAAGAAAAAGGAGAATTGATTTTTATGGGCACATCCTCCGAATGGACAAAAATAGACTGACCAAAAAAATATTTAACTACTTTCACAATAAAAGAGCCAAACCACTTTGGTTTAGAGAAACATAACAGAACTACAAATCACTGACACTATGTTCATGGACAAAACAGCCAAAACAATAACCAAGGACAAGAAACAACAGTTCCAAGGCAAAGTCAAATCCAAGCGAACGATCCAAATCTCTGACGAAGAAAGAAAAGCAAGATCACAACGAATGAAGCAATATTGGGCTACGAGGAAGGCACAGAACATTAAAAAGTGATTGATTTGGTGTACCCCAAAGTTGGGTGAAACAAATAAAGAGAATAAAAATAAATAATGGTATGTACCATTAACATTAAAAATACCCGTTTAAGTGGAACAAAATATCGGCCATAGTAAAACAACTTCTTACATATAATTTACTCTAAATTTTACGGTACAAAACACTTCTTTTATTCAATTTAATATGGACTAAAGTCGAAGTCTTTTAATTCGTCAGCATGTGATATTTTCACGGACCATATTACTATACTTATCAATGATGCAGTTTAAAGAATCAGTTTCTAAAGTAGTTTGGAGACAAACAAAACAATAAAAACTTAATTAAAAATAATTACTGAAATAATGAACTGAAGCTCAATGAAAAAAAAAAAGATTTATTCTAGCTTTAAAAAATTATTATATTTGTGAATAAATATCAGATATAATATTTACAGTTACTGCACTGACTGGCTAACATAAGCTTAAATAACACAGTCAGGTAAATAAACAAACATAGAATTCTGCTAATCAAACATCATATAAGAGGAAAAGCCTATATGGAATTGATGTTGCCAACAGGCAGATAAGTGTTATTGAAATTACTACTACAGATAATGACTTTACTGACAATTGATATTCTGCTGAAACACACTTAGGCTCAGACAGGATTGTAATTGTACTATATGTTCTTTTGTTTAAAACAGGACTTTAAAATATGAACAATATTTTGTTCTAGACTACAAAAATGGCATTTCCCCCTACGGAAATGGTCCTCAAACTCAAAAGAATTGTTAGGAAGTTTACTTGCAGACCATCGGGAGACCTCTATACAGTTCAGTTCCTCGGAACAATCTCATTATATAATACTAGGGCTAAACTGGACCACTACCACTGATGCTTTTTTATCAAGTGTCAATACAGCATTTTAGATTATCACTATCTACTTGAAATGCAACTTGCTATTACTAATCGTCAGCATTTACGCCCCTTGCGGTTGGGTCACCCCTATAAAATTTCATGCTAAAAGCCTAATGCAATCCTTGTGGTCATTGGGAATATCTTGAGACACGTTACCCGAAGAATCTGCACGAACCTGGACTAGGTTTATAACTGAGTGTATTACTTAACATCATTTTGGTTTATTACCAACAAAATACATTCTTTGTTTTTATGAATGAACTATCTTTTTCACCTAAGAACTATCATCGTTGCTTATCCTTTTTAGTCCGGTAACATCTTCTTTATCTTTTTATGCATGAACTACCGTTTTCACCTAAGAACTACGAGGGTTGATCAAATATAAACGAGACTGATTTTTTTTTAAATTTATTGCTTACTTACAAATTATTCTTGATACAACTTATTTTTCTACATAGTCTCCCGCACGAGTAGCACATTTTTCCCACCGGATTGGAAGTTTCTTAATTCCATCTTCGTAAAAAGTTCTCGGGCGTTCATTGAGCCATTGGAGCACGAAGGTCTCCACCGCAGAATCGTCTTCGAAACGCTGGCCTCCAAGCGCCTCTTTGAGTGGCCCAAACAGGTGATAGTCGCAGGGTGATAAGTCTGGACTGTATGGGGGATGTTCCATTGGTTCCCAGCCAATTTGATCGAGTTTAAGCCTCGTAGCGTTTGCCGAATGTGGTCGGGCATTATCGTGAAGAAGAATAGCGTTTCTCGCCGGTTTAGATTTCCTTTTCCCACTAAAAGACTGTTTTGCAGCCTCTAAAACATCGCAATAATATTGTGCATTTATTGTGCGTCGTTGATGGAGGAAATCGACGTGAAAGGCGCCTTGATTGTCGAAAAAAATGTTTTCGTCCGTGACGGAAGTGGTCGGGCGACGATCATGGCTGAGGTTTTCTACTGCTTCCCGCCCTTCGGCGAATTCCTTGTGCCAAGCAAAAACGCGAGCTCTTCACAGGGTCCTGTCCCCGTATTGAGCCGTCAATCTACGAAAGATTTCAGTCGGATTGACCCCCTCCTTGGCCAAAAACTTAATAATAATTCTCTGCTCCACGGAAACGTGCACTTCACTCTCACTCATTGTATAGTTTTATACTGAAAGGTCCGAACGGAAATGTTGCCCGTCTACGCCCGTCCCAAATCTCCCAGGCTACCTGAAACCCCACCCTTTAGAGTTCAAAGTCCAACGGAAAAGTTTTTAGAAAGTCAGTCTCGTTTATATTTGATCAACCCTCGTATCACCGGTGCTTATCCCTTTTAGTCCGGTAACGACATCACACAACCGTATAGAGCTTATTCATTACTTTTACAAGCAGATATAAAATATTTTGAAGTAATTTATTTTCAACTCCGTTTTAAACCCATAAGGTCAAAAATTTCAACCACTGTGTGGTCAACCTACAAAAGATTTTTTTATGTAATTGTTTCCTATATAGGCATCACCTGTAAATTTTTATTAGCTCGTTATGACTTTCGGTTGATATTGACTCAAATAAAGCCCGGAAAGGGCAAGATTATCACAAGCAAAAAATTAAGTGTTTATTTATTCAGTCGTCTCAACTTTTCCGTAAGACCTACTATGATATATTGTTTATTTTTACTTGCTAATAACAGAAACATTGTAAACAGTTAATGCTATTGTGCAGTTATAAGAATTAGTTTCTAAGGTAGTTTGGAGATAAACAAAACACCAAAAACTTAATTGAAAATAATTACTAAAATAATGAACTGAAATAAACACACAGACAAATAATTTTTCTAAACGCTCAATGAAAAAAAGAAAAGATTTATTGTAGATTTTAAAAAATGATTATATCTGTAGATAAATATTAGTCAACTAACCTCTTTGGCTAACTCTATATCATTTTGTGAAATCAATCCAATAATGTTGAGATGTGTGCACCGGGAAGGTCGCACTGCTGCCATTTTTCTGTAAATGAGAAAGAATTACTTATTAATCGTGTGCTTAAATAAATATTTTTCATGCTCCATTTATGTAAAAAATTTGCGTGTGCACACGCACATTTACTGTGTACATGCAAAGTAATGCCTGGTGGCGGTTTAATGGGGTCGTTTGTAAAAGAGGAATGCACCAAAAAATGTTTTTTTTTTAGTGGGTAGCAATAACTTGAACTTGACTTGAGTTCTACACTGGGGAATGACAGTACCCTAACCAAAGAAGTTTATAAAAGATCTGACATTGCAAAAAAAAACCTACTGTATATAGAACTTTTAACGATCTCCTCAAAATGACTAAGAGGTTAGAATCTGTACTCATTTCAAAGTTAACCGCCTCGGTGGCCTAGTTGATAGCGTACTGGGCTTTCACCCCGAGGAACCGGGTTCGATTCCCGGCCAGGGCTTGGCATTTTCATACGCTATGAATCATTCCATAATCTGCATTAGCCCAAGTGTGCACAATAGTCTGACGTTAAACGCAAAAAAAAAAAAACATTTCAAAGTTACAAGTCTGGGTCCTTACAAGGATGGCTACTACAATAGCGCAATTTCCAAAGAAAATTCGCTATACAAATTCTGAATTCACCAAACTTTTCTAGGTAGTAATTTTTAATAGCCATAAAAAACATCTTTTTGCATTTATATACTGCTTAAACGGTGTTAAAAAAATTACGTTGCAAACACAAGTTTAACAAAGAAGGTAAGGGCTGAGTAAGCTACGGCATTACTTGTCAGTTTGTGTGATTACACTTGTTAACATGTTGTAAATTGTAAGATGACAATTAAAAGCTGGCATGTCAAGGTCATTTGAGTTAAGTGAAGGCTACGATCAAGGTAATTATCTACAGCCACTACTGACAAGTTGTAGGCCTGGTCAAGTCTAGCTTAGATACTGTGTACTGGTAAATACGCACAGTACAGACATAAAATAATAGCACACATGAACAATCTTCACTAACATGAAATTGAAAATACAAAAATAATTTTATTTTAAACTTTTTGAAAATCTGATTCTACCATTGTAATCAGCACTGAAATCTACATAAATTCGCTTTTTAAATTCTACTGAAAATTTGAGAATAGCTATGACTGTGGTCAAGAGTTTATTTTCGTATTTTTAATGTGGTCTGAAAGCTCAACATGCTAATTTGATTAAAGCTTTTTATAAAAATCGATTTTTGTAATAGCTTATACAAAATTTTTGCTCAGCAAAAACAATCATTTTAAAAATGGCAGTCATTTCAATTTTCTAAAAATAACAACTTTTTCTTAAATTTTTTTTGAGAATCCACCATCATAATCAGCATTCAAATCTACCCAAATCAGCATTTTGAATTTTTCAAATCTACTGATATTAAATGATTTAATTATATATATATATATATATATATATATCATTTTTGTATAATTTTAAGATTTAAAAGGCTGATATATTGATTTTAATGCATGATTATGATTGCAAAATCACGTTTTCAAAAAGAGCATGACAATTTTTTTTTTAAGAAATCTGCTTTCATCGCAACAGCAAGACATGTGTCCAATGATAATTTTAAGTGATACGCTAAACATAATATTAAAAGCACAGTAACTAAAAGCAAATATCTACTTATTGATAGATTAAAGATGAAAAACAAACAACTTTTCTATAGTAAGCACGTGCAGTATTATATCTCCAGACATAGATAACACAGATTAGTAAAATATATAGATATATCATTAGGCCTATGTCCAAAATTTATGACACTTAAGTACAGTACTCAGATAACATTGTATATGTAAATATATACATTCTATCCAAAATTAACTAATGGGAAACCATAAAAATAATTACGAACCATAGATAAATTTTCTGCTAAGGATTCCTCATCAAATTATAAGCGATAAGACTGGCTTTAATTGACTGCAGTTCGACTGTCATTCAATCAACAGTTATTCTTTTTGTGCTGAGAACAAAATTTTGGGTTACCTCTTCTTCTGTTCATTAGTTGCACATATTAGTAAGGACATCAACGTTGTATTTAAGTTTCAAAATATATTATAAAAAAAACACAAAGGACAAATTGGAATGAAGCATGATCATGTATCCTGAGTATCTGTTGATCGGGAAATGGGTTAACAAGAAATTTGAAACCATATTTGTCACGAAACGATAAATGGTAGATAACCAGTAATTTTAAAACTATCTAATCTTTTACTTGAAAGAAGTTATGAACATCATAGTGTTTATTGCAGAGTTGTCAACCATCCCAATTTTACCATGTTCATACTTTTTTAAGCGATTTGTTTCATTATAATCCTACTTAAGACTGTTGATTCTGATATTAGGTCTTCCAGAAGAATTAAGGCACTGCTTTTTCATTTAAAAAATAACACAGATGATTAATTATGTTTACAAAAAAACCAACAGTAAATGTACACAATTAATGTAATCACCTGTTATTTATATTTTTAAACTGTAAATATTATTGAACTGTACTGTATCTTGTGTTATGTTGTATTATGGTTGACTGTATGCTATGCCACAACAACTGTATGCTTATGCCTACAGTGTTGACAATGATGATTAATATTGTTGACAATGTCTGAAAAATAGGCTAAACACATGACCAGAACACACACACACACACACATACACATACACACACACACTTGTGTATTATAAATGCTTTGTTAAGTGCTACATAAGGTAGTGAAACACTTGCCATTTCTACTAAAAAAAACTTTTAAAACGTTATAAAGTTGTATCATGACAGATTATGTTTATGCAAACATTTGGCTTCACTCAGTTATGCATTCGATTTTGTTACCACTCCACATTTCACTGTGTGTGTGTGTGTGTGTGTGTGTGCGCGCGCGCGCGCACACACACATGCACACACAAAGTTAAATTACATTTTATTTATAACCAGGAATATCCTTGAAAAGGGAATAATTTTAAATGTTGACATCAAAGTTCCAATTAATGAACAATGGGTTAAACAATACTGTTTTTTTCTCACAGATGCAGTATGTTATTCATACAGTATTACGTAATAAGCATTGTTTTTTAAAGACTGTACATCATATAATTTTATTTCAATAACCTTTGCACTCAATACTTCAAATTAAAAATGTGTATAAAATGTTTTACAAATAAAAACATATTTTTGTTGAGTTCTCTTTATAGCAGAAATCTCTTTATAGTCGTGAAAACTAATGTTCCCTTCAATGCCGCTATAGAGAGACTATCCTATATAATATGTTGTTTCAATTCCTCATTTTTAACTCCGTAACTTATTCTTATCCAATTTTTATTCATTTATCTTAAATTTTAAGTTGAAATACTACGAACCTGGCCTAACTAGTATTATTAAGTTTAAATATAGTGTTGATATTATTGGCAACAAACGTAAAAAAAAGTATAATTGATTAAAAATTAAACTAAACTACTGAATGAAAAGTCAAATATTGATTAATATAGCTTAAACAAAGAATGACAAAGGCAATAACAGCAAGGCTAACTTCATACTCTAAGCCTTAATAAGCCTGCTGTAGGCCTAATTAATTATAATAATGCACATTCATGATTAGGCTTTTTTTTTTATTACTTCCAACAGACTTTGCTTGTAAATTATGTAATTATTTTCAATTTGTTAAAAGTACCATCCAACATACAAGTTTTTCATATTGTTTTATTTATATATATATATATATATATATATATATATATATATATATATATATATATATATATATATATATATAGTTGCCATCATTACGGATGTCTATATTTTTACTTTAACAAGGAGATTAAAAAAATGTTAAACCTGCTTCAAGGTTAAAAATACATTTTAGCAAATAAAAATCTAATTTACTATTTTAAAATAACCAAGTTATTTTATCATTCAAAAACAGTTGCCTTTTACTCGGAAGAAGTTAGACTACAGAGATCTATAAGACTGAAAAAGTATTGGGAGAATCTCAAAAGCCTAAAAGAACCAAAGTTGAAAGCCCAAAAGAACCAAAATTGACTAAATGTGCTCCATTGAAGGCTAAATAAAAAAAAAATAAGTAAATAAAAAATAGCTAAGTTTGATAATTACAAACAACCATAAAAATCTTATTACTTTTAAGAAAATGTTTATAAATTTATTAAAAACTTTATAAAAATTTAACCCCATATGAATATAATCATATTTTGTATGTTTATAGTTTCAACTTTAAAATCCATATCCTTTCTATAGTAATAAAATAAGGGCTAATTTACGGATTTTTCTAATAATTACAATAATGATATTTAAAACTTTTGAGAGTATAAAGGCTCACTCTAGTTCAGTCACCTAGGTAACAGACCCTAGATCAAACTTAAAAATGGCTGAATGAAACAAATACTGATAATAAAATCAATTATCACAGAAGAGATATAAATAAATAAAACTTAATTATAAGGCTGTATAAAATATGTTTTGTTTTTTTTTTAACAGAGACAAACTATGTTAGACTAACTTGAAGCAACTTATCAAAAATGTGGTATATTTTAATTCTGTATCTTTATTAATTTCAATATCTTTACAAATACTTTGATCATATTCACCTTTATACACTCATTAAAACATCTAATCTTTATTACATAGTTACAAATGTGCGTGTCAGTTTTGCAACACAACAAAATATTCAGAATTGTACCAACGAAAATTCAAACAAACAAAAAACTAAAAATATACACTTCCAGTATTGTGCAGAACAATATACTTCCTGTATTGTGTAGAACAATGTTAATTTGTTAGACGTCCCTCGCAGTACCAAAAAAAAAAAAAAAAAAATTTTAGAGGACTCAAGAGACAAGCTTAAGGAGAGGAAAATAATAAGTAGTGAATTGTCACTGAAGTGGTGGTCCAACTTTACAACAGATAAACAAGTCAAGTATCTCGGTCCACTCAGAGGCCAAAATAGAAGTATACTATATTCAAATCCTACCCTACCTCATCTCAAAACATTTGCTCCAGAAGAGTTTTCATGAAAAAGGTTTGTACTTGAAGTTTTAGGCCTATAATTACGTGGGACTTTAATTCCAGTGATCTGGATGAAATTTGACAACAAAATAATTTTGCTAATAGCATGAATCAAATATTTCAAAATTAGAACCATTCAAAATCGTAAAAAATTACATATTTTTTATCTTATTTATTTTTTTCTGCTAAATATGATTTAACTACTGTAATCCACATTAAAATCTGCATAAATAATTATTATATATTTTAAAATTTCAAATTTCATTTTTGATTTTTCAAAGTTGTTTGCAAATTTAAAATACTTCCTTATTGTTTACTTTCTGAATTTAGTGATTTTAACACTGATTACAATAGTGAATTAGAGTTTCAAAAAATGCAAAAAAAAAGTTACGAATTTTATAACGATCAGGATTAATTTTCGTATTTATACGAAAATGTTCATTCATTTTCATAATATAAGTCATTGTAATTAATTAGGGAAATTCACTTCTAATGTTAGTGAGACAACATGCAGCAGATACATTAAATTATTATTAACAAAAAAACAAGTTAAAGTTACGTTAGAATTTTGGGAAAAAATGACTTGGTTGAACCCCCTATTTCTATTGCAAGGAAATAAAAGGTATGGAGAACAGAGTAAACAAGCAAGAGAAACACACAAAACCAAATTCGGAGAGAGACAAATGCAGACTGGGAAACATATCCACAAAAAACCATTTCTCACTTTTACCTGCCTCACACCTCATTAACAAAAAGTGTACCATTTTACGAGCAAAAACTCTAAAATTGATAAGAAACACCTCCTCTACATGAAACTAGTTGTTAATCTTACATCAAGAAACATGGCATAACCGCATTGTCTGCCAGAAGATAAATGGACTGTAGTCCAGGATTGCCATAAGAAACTAGAACATATTACCTAAGGAATACAAGGACTCTGATGACATTGACATTCAAGTTTAACGAGTAATTTAAATATCATGAAAGTGTAAAACACAATGATTCTTATACAGACATTGAATGATAAAGCAGATAACAGTAAGGCCATTGCAGCTGTGCCTAATTAACGTAAGCTTGTTAGACCAAGGTATTTTTCAAGTATAACTGAACTTTGTAAATAAAAAAGCCTATCTTATTCCAATATATTTTGCTTGGGTCATAAAAAACTAATGCCTACTAACTGTTAAGGCTAATTTTCATAAAATTCAATTTTTTCAGTATAGACTTTTTAATGTGTAGGTTTTTTATGAAAACATGCATTGAAATAAAAAAAATTGTGTCCCAAGATGTCTGAAAAAGGCTACTACACTATACGTACAATTGTGTAAGGCAATCAATTATGACCAGTACAATTCATGATATCTAAGTAATATGTTGCCTATTTATTTTTAAATTTATACTCAATATGTTCCTGAAATTGAACCGAATAATGACACAATACAGTTCTAATGTTTTCAAATACAAGTCAACTGAAAAAGTACTACTGACTCTTATTGTAATGTAGTGTATAAAACCATTTTCATAATTATTTTACAACTTAAAATGCTAATTGTTTGAATTATGATATAAATCAAACACTATACAGTTGATTATTTTTTTATAAAATTGAATTTACAAAATACAAAGGTCAAGGTACAAAATAAATTTATAGGATGCTTGTTTGATTTAATTTTTACTGATTTCCTTCTACATATTCATCTCTTTTTTTATATTTGATATGCCGTGTGATACAAGAAAATGTAGTCACAAACAATAAGATTTTTAATTCCTTCCACTATTGTTTAATACAAGCTGCGTGGAAAACAATAACCGGTCAGAAAAGAGCTGCAATCTAGGGTATTTATGCAGTGTAATTTTTTTTAAATAGTGATATTTTTTTAATATTTTTTGTTTTATTTTATATTTTATTATCTAATTAACACATTCACTTGCAGAAAACAGTTTTTCTTAAAGATTACTTATTATTTTAGCCGTTTTTTACTAAACTATATAGTGATGTCACTGCTGTTTACATTGCATACATACAAAATTTCACACACAGATTTACCAGTCATGCGCATTGTAATTAACTACATGTAGCCTACTTACTGCTCATGAATGTTACACATTCTGACAGTCATTACTAAATTTTAAGTTTATTGCTTTTTTCATTCTCGTAATGATTAAAATGGTGTCGTGTTATTTATGAACTTTGCAATTTGCCTCTTTTTGTATTAGGTTCATTACCCAACAACCGTGTTAGTTTTTTTAATAAAGGTTTTTTTATCATTTTAGAGATCAAAACAAGTTACCTGTAACTAGTTTAATTAAATAGGTTTTCATCCAACAACTGTGTCAGTTAGGTTCTGGTACTTAAAAAAAAAAACGCATGTTTTTATCACCTAACAATCGTGATAGTTAGGTTTACCACCTAATAACAGTTAGGTCACTGAATATTTAAAAAATAAATGTTTTTTTTATTGTTTTAACGATCAAAAACATGTTACCTACTTTTCACAGTAGCAGAGGTTATATGGGTACTTCCAATGCTTTTATATTTTTGATTTATGTTTTTGGGCATGTAATGAAATGTTTTCATGAAAACAAGAAATAAAAAACAACCTATACTGAAAATTTATTCAATTAAATTTGGGTCTTTCGGAGACCATCTATTGTTTTACTAGACAGTGATGCAACCTTAGGTTATACAGTACCGATGGTGCTGCGAATAATGTCTCTCACTCACACTCTGGTAAAACCTTAACAACCTTATAAGGAATAGCAGTGCCTAAAGAGATGTCATTCTGATGTGTAACTTAACTTATATAACCAGAGAATAATTATTAACTAGTCTGGTGTGTTCATTTTAGAAATGTCTACTCTATAATAAATTTAACTGACTAAATTTTGTTTTGGGAATAACGAGATATAAATTTTTAAATGACCCATTCATTTGATAAAACAGCAGGAAGGGTTGCGAATTTAGCAACAGTAAGGTTTTTCCACTAAATTTTGCACTGAAGCACTTTACTATATGTCCAATAATAATAATTCAAAACATAGAAGTGTGGAAACAACAGGAATTTAAATGATAAAAAGACTGAAAAACATAACCTAAAAAATTAATACACGAAAGTAGGTAAAATGTTTTTCATCATGAAAACGATTACTTAAATACTTGATATTAATAATTAAAAGAATATAATTCTTTTTAATAAAATGACTTCAGAACTAACTTGACTTGATTGTTGGGTGAATTATGGTTACTGGGTGAAAACATGGTTGTTAAGTATGTAACATGTTTTTCACAGTGAAAACATTTTTTTTTTTTTAACTTCAGGACCCAACTGATGTGGCAAAAACGTGGTTGTTGAGTATTTTTAAAGTTACTGTTACTAATAAAAGATTCAAGAATTGTCAAGATAATAAATGATTTATTGTACTGTGATAACACCCATGATCAGTACCTTGCTGGGTGTTGAAAGCACAGCAATCTTGTATGTGAAATATAACATGTTCAGTGTAAATAAACAATAATAATGTCACAATATAATTTTTCTTAAGAATGGATTTGAATCATACATAATCATAATAAATTGAATATTCTGCAGGTGAATATGTTAATGAATAATAAATACATAATAAAACAAAAACTTTTGTTGAAATCACTACTTTAGCATGATGCCTGAAAGTGCAAAGATAAGGTAGTTTTTTTATTTCAATATGAAAATAAGGTATATTGCACCGATATTGCAAGCTATTAAGTACTTATCTTAAAATGAACACACAAAAATCGTTTTTATAGCCTATATTAAAAACATAATTGGACCTAGGCTTACAAATTAATTATAGTAAATAATTTATTATAATTGTAATATTAATGTAGGAGACTAAAACTCTGTTCATATTTTTTTCACCAAACTGTAGCTTTGACTAAAATGAACACTAATAAAAATTTTATTTTCCTGTAGCCTAACAAGGGCCTATCTCATACTGTTATCAATCCATCTAAAAAAATAACATTGAATTAAATAGAAATAATATTTACCTTTAAGACGTGTATATATATTACACACTAACTATTTAACTGAACCGCACATTTTATAGACAATCATTTTTTTTTTAATAAGTTTACAAACTTGATAATTTCTTTACTCTCTCTTACCAATCACTCTCACTTTGATTCTTCGCCATTTGCATTTCATTAGCAATTAGATTATGCTGCTCACTCGAGATTGGTAGTAGTAAATAAAAATATCCTGGTACATAGATAAACTACTATTTTCGTACAACTATTGTTTACATTATATATTAAAATATGAGGGAAATATTTGAGAAACAGCTTTTTGACCACTAAGAACGTTAATGCCATATTTTTCCAAATTTATAACTTAAAGATGATAATATTAGACCCCAGTATTACATATTTCAAAATATATTTTTAGACTTAGACAGTCTTCTTACAATCAATTTATTATTATAATACAATACCATTGAAATATGAAAAAAATACATATTATATTACTATGTATACTGTTCACTGCAATCAACACTTAACGAAACTAGATTCAAAATTAATGTTTCCACTACACAACATCGTATATAACAAAAACTGTACTGACTGCAAATTTGTACTAGAGAAGAAGAAACATATATATCCGTGTGTCATGCTAAATTATGCCGTATGGGTTTGAGCAGTTGTGCTTAGAAACGAGTGCATTCATTACAAAATGCAGGGAACAATACTTACAAAATATGACACGTAAAACGGTTCTAATGAAATACTCGAAACTATTGAAATTGTTTTAAAAAATTACAAATTATATATGATAAAATAAATTTGTTATATAATTACATGAGAAGAATAATTCAATTATTTATTTTGTAATTTTGTTACGAAAAGTAAGCGTTAGCATAGTAAGTTACAAAACAGTGATCAATCTGCTACGCCGCTCTAGCAAATTTCGAGGTCATAGATTCAGGATTTAAGTTACCACTGAGCTTTATCCTTGTCTTTAATGCTAATCACTGGTCCTTAATAATCAAGTATGGACACTGAGTAAAGAAAAAAAAATTATGTAAAGTTAAAGGAATTATGAAAATGAAGACCTACAGTAGTTCCTTCATTTACCAAATTAGGAATAGTAATAATAAAAGCAACAATATCCCTGAAATGTTTAAAATTAAAATAACAATAACAACAATGAAAACATTACGTTATGAACATCTCATGTTATGAAAATGAGCACTGACCATATTCAAGTACATCTTTAATGAAAATTGAAAATGATTCTTTATGCAAATTTTAATGTTTAAAGTGATGGTGAAATGAGATTTAAAAATGAAAAATACAAGTTATGAAAAACGTTACTGGGTTGGAAGTAATGGTATTAGGGAATATAATCCAGATTAATAACAAAGTTAATTTGTGTTTAAAAGTTAGTGGGTTCAAAGGTATGGTATTAGAGGATATAATACAGACTAATAACAATACTTAATTGCATACTAATAATTAATAATTATTAGTAATTAATAATTGCATACTAATAATTAATACTTAATTGCAAATGATTAAGTATTAAAACATTTTTATGAAGTGTTTTTCATAAGTTTTTCCAGTGGGACAACAGTCTTTCCAAGGCTCACTGGAAAATAAATTCCTTGGATATCTTATTTTCCAGTGCAAATTATTTAATAATGTTGTTAAACATTATGGAAGTTTAAACTTTCCTTTAATAAAATTTTATTGTTATAGTGTGGATTAAGAAGTGTTGAAATATTTAATTTGGACAAAACTTTTCAAAAATATATTTGAATATAGTTGGTTAGATCAAAATGATTTATTTTTCAAATATTCTTATTTGAATAGTGATGTCTTAAAAACAGTTTCAACAACCTCATCTGAAACTTTTATTGACTAATACTTTTAATTTATGTAGTTGTTTCATGGTTTTTACTAAAAAGTGAAACATACATTGAAACAACTGATCAACAGCTGATTCATTTAGAATTTGAAATTATTCTGAATTGTTGAAAAATTCAGTTTAAAGACTAATTTGAATACTTTTATTTATAATGTGTTTAATAGTTAACATTTAAATTACAAAATAAATTATTATGGATGAACAAATTTTCTTTAAAATGCAAATGTCAGGTGATACATGTAAACACTTTGACATAGATAGTATAATTGGTCGTTTACTTGCAGTGCGTGGTGCAGTGCCTTTAAGAGATGCAAATTTAAGTGATAATGAAATTCGAGGTTTATGTATGATTTCAAAAGAAATATTTTTAAGTCAGCCTATGGTTTTAGAAATTACAGCACCATTGCATATCTGTGGTGATATTCATGGTCAGTACAATGACCTACTCCGAATTTTTGATATAGGAGGATATCCCCCAACATCAAAATACCTATTTCTGGGCGATTATGTAGACCGAGGAAAACAATCCATTGAAACTATATGTTTACTTCTTGCTTATAAAATTAAATACCCAGCAGATTTTTTCTTGTTACGAGGTAATCATGAATGTGCAACACTTAATAGAATATATGGTTTTTATGACGACTGCAGTAGAAGATATAACATCAAGGTATGGAAAACATTCACAGACTGTTTTAATTGTCTACCAGTTGTTGGAATAATTGAAAACAAGATATTTTGTTGCCATGGAGGTCTAAGTCCCGATCTACACAGTATTGATGCCATTAGAAAAATCACAAGACCTACTGACGTCCCTGACTATGGACTGCTTTGTGATTTGCTGTGGGCAGATCCATCAAAGTATGTTGCTGGCTGGGGTATGAACGATCGAGGATTGTCATATGTATTTGGTGAAGCAGTATTAAGGGAATTTCTTTTAAAGTATGGTTTTGATTTACTAGTACGAGCTCACCAAATGGTGGAAGATGGATATGAGTTTTTTGCCAATCGGAGACTTGTGACTATTTTTTCAGCCCCAAACTATTGTGACCAATTTGATAACGCTGGCGCTATCATGGCAGTTAATTCAGAACTAACATGTACTTTTTTTATACTTCAACCGAAGCTTAAAAAGAAAACTGTGCTTACAAGTATACACAAATAAACTGACTTTTCTTAAGCATTTAAAATTGAGTAACTAATTATTTAAAACGCTTGTTTACCAATATCATGGTACTTGCATGTTACCAGAAAAACTATCAATCTACCTATATTTATATAAATGAAAAGTAAATGTTCGTTTGTTCAAAATCTTGCATCTTCAAAAATTCTTTGATTGCCATGCAATTTTTTTTTGCACGTTGCATTGAATTGACTGCATTAAATGTTTTTTGTTCAAAATCTTATCTCAAAAAATCTTTCACCAATTGCTTTGAAATTTCGACCCGTTACATTTGAATACATACATATTTTTATCTATGCAAATAAAAATGTAAATATTCTTTTGTTCAAAATCTTAATCTCCAAAAATTCTTCACCAATTGCTTTAAAATTTTGACAACATTGCATTTGAATATGTACATGTTTTTATCTACCTACCCATCTGTCTATATCTATATAAATAAGTATATGTTCATTCAAAACTTAAATCTCCAAAAACTCTTCACAGACTGCTTTGAAACTTTGACACAACATTGCATTCAAATATATATATATATATATATATATATATATATATATATATATATATATATATATGCATGTTTGTATCTATCTACATAAATAAAAATGTAAATGTTCTTTTGTTCAGAATCTTTAATTTCCAAAAATTCTTCAGATTGCTTTGAAATTTTGACAGAACATTGTATTCAAATATGTGTATGTTTTTATATACCTAAGATTATACAGACATCACACCTGTGACTGGTAAAATATGTTTTCTATTTGAAAAACAGCACCATCTTTTGGATTTAAAAGCAACATACGCTATAATAAAAATTTTACGATTCAATTTCAATGTTTCCGAATGCATGTTAAACTGAACCACAAGAATGCGTGGCCGGGTACAGCTAATTTTTTTTCCAATAATGTTGAAAAACAAATACTTATAATTTTTTTTATAGCAAAATAAAGATAAAGGAAAGACGTTCTTGATGAATGTATGATTTTGTTTCCGGACACATTACGGGATTCTAGAAATAAGAGAAAATAGGAATGCATAAGATGGTGAAAGAGTTCAGTGTCCAAGGATGTACGGAATGGTTATTTATTAATGAAATATCCATTAGGTAAATAAGTATTTATTAAAAACGTCCCTCCACACAATATGATTATACAATTACGTCATAAACTAAAGCTATAAATAATTAAATTTAAACACAAACACAGAATGTAGTAATTAAACTATATGTAATAACTTATGTTCTGTATTATAACAAAATAAGGAACAAAATGAAAAAACTTTAAAAAAATTGTCAGTTGCTACTAAAACACTTTCTAAAGAGAGCATGTTTACCATTAGGATACATTACAAACAAATAAAATAACGTACTGTTAAATAAATTATAACAAATTAAATTATATCTTCCCTTCCCACTATTTAAATAGAATTTCTGTTCAATGTATATTAATAAATCAGCCTTGAACTGCTTTAAATCTAGTTAAGCTAAAACAGTCATAAATAGTGGTGAATTTTCTAAGCATTACTAACTTTTGTTTTGCATTCATTCGATTCTTTTCAAGACATCACAAAAAACCCAATGGACACATCGAAAATAATAAATCACGTATGAAAATTTACAATTCAAAACTCTTATCAAATTTGAAAAAAACAAAATTTATTTTTTAATGACTAAAAAACGCCAAAGCAAAATTTTGTTGGGTCTTTTTAAAGCTACAAATGGTTTTATTTTATAATTTAATAAAAAAATGTTAATTTGAAATTTAGTAGTTATTACTTTTGGAAAGGTCAAAAATAATTAATCACCAAAAAACAAAAATTTAAACAGCCTTTTCAACAAACACTTTATTAAAAACAGTGAATTTAATAAAAAAAAACAAAACACAAATTGTTAGCATGTGAATAGGACTATTGAAATACTTGGGAAGGGTTAGAAATTATTCAGATCAAATTAACTTATGCAATTTGACTCCACACAGCACCAGTACATCTTTAATCTATAAAATAAATATAAAAAAGCATAAGCACTACAGATTCAACTTAATTAACTAAATCTATGTAGCACTATTAAACAAACAGCTGTTTAAAAAAAGTACAATTGCGGAATCTATAAAATGCTCTACTTTTTTGCTATAAAAAGTAAACTATTTTCCAATGGAAAAAATCAAACTAGAAATTGATAAATATATCAGTTTTCAAATCTCCTGAGTTCAAAAATAAGTATTATTTTGTACGAGGCTCATCCAGAAAGTGCTATTTTGTTCTACCGCAAATGCAGCACTGCTATTGGCACTCTACACTTGCCTTTGTGGTTCATTGTCTCTTCACTGATGTTATTTAAAATGTTTTAGACAATTCACGAACTCCCCAACTGTGTGAAACGTTCTGTCATTTGTTTTTTAACATTTAGCCAGCTGAAATTCATCATCAAAGAGATTGTGAAACTTGCAGAAATTCATCTGAAAGCATTGTTATTGTGAAACATCTCTTCTGTGAATTTTATCATCAATCCTTACCAAATCATTGCTGACATCAGAACGACGCCCACTCCGTGCCTAAACGTGGACACTGGGTTGGTTCATCCTTCATTAAAATTCCTAACCCACTTTCCCATCACTCATTGCATTTTCACCGTAAACATCTTGAATTTGACAAATTTTGGCTGGCTTAACGTTCCTTGTGTTCAAAAACCATGACAGAACGACTCACAGTCGGCAGGTTCATGAATTGTCGAAAACATTTTAAATGCTACAGAAAACTAGAAACACTACACAAATCAACCGTAACGGCATCAATGAAGAGGCAATGAACTAGGAACACTAGTGCACATGCATGTAGTGGCGGTAGAACAAAATGGTACTTACTTCCTGGACATATCTCATATGTTTGTCCACCAGTATCTGTGCATATAGCTGAAAAATCACTTCAAACAATTTTGGTCAAATGTAATCCTTCGCTACCCAAAAAAAATTTGCATTGTCCACTTCCTCTAACAAAAATCTACATTGGGAACTATTGTCAACTATGAGCAGAAATAGGTACATCAGAATTTGCTCAAATTTTGATTATTTATAAAAACTGTTAATGAAATCAATTCAGTGAATTTTAATTTCTTTTATTTCAAATTTGCACCGATTTCAGTTATGAGTATCCTATACAAATTCTAAAAAATTAAAACATCTTTTGGTACATTTTGTGTGATTAGAAAAAGATTTCGACATTAAAGCTCATATTTTGTATGAAAAGTTGATACAAAAAGAATTTGATAACCCATGGATAACAGGATCTCCTCCAAAGCAAACGCTAAAAACTCAGACCAGCTTTAAACAACTTATCATCTCTAATAGGATAAACAAAGTAAATGTGGAACGACCTCCTCAACTCATGGACCCATTGGAATTCATGGATTTTAACATTCTCTTGGATCTGCTTGAACCAGTGAGCAAGAACTCTGATGCTGCAGTGAAAATATCTCAAATCGCTTTGGAAACCTTGGAAGTGCGATACCCGTCAGACTCTTGGATCCGTGTATATACTGATGGCTCTAGAATGGAAGGAGAAACAGGAGCTGGAATATATTGTGACCACAATTGCTTTAAGCAGCAATTCTACAGTGTTTGAGGCAGAATTGATAACTGTAAATGAGGCTCTCGAACAGCTGATTGTGAGACCATGGCTGAACACAAACATAGTGGTCTTAGTTGACTCCAAATCGTCTCTGCAGGCAATAGCCAATAATGATAACCCAAAAAGCAAAGTAATACAAAATATCAGACAGAATTACAAGATTGTAAGAAATAATGTTGGCAATATCGCAATGCAGTGGGTCCCTGCACACGTGGGATTGATGGGAAATGAAGCTGCGGATAATTTGGCGAAGAGAGGAACAAAAATTATTCAAAAGCCAGCAGGCTCCCTGTCATTACAAGCAGTTATAAGAAAACTAAAAACAGACTCACAGCAAAAATTTGTTAGTGAAATGAAGAAAAACCTACAAGACAAAGCTTATGATCCGTTTAATCTTTTTAAGGACAATAAGATGCTTCTACGCAAAATAGCTGTAGCAAATTTCCGCTTGGAAACTGGTCACGATTGTCTTGCCAAGCATCTCCATAGGATGAGACTAATAACCTCTGACAAGTGCAAGATTTGTTCAAAAGATGTGTATGTTACGGACAAGGGTCACTTACTGATTTGCGAGGGCCTGGATAGAGGGAAGCAGGGACGAAGGGACTTTCCTGGATTGTATTGGGAGGCAAGATCCAAAATGGTGTGAACCAAAATGAGCCATTGGAAGAAGAAGAAGAAGACATTTTGTGTGATATACAGTGTTTATCAATTGTTTCATAAAATGTACTAGAAGAAAAAATGATTTTTGTTTGTCTTAACATCACATGTCAGTTATATATGAACACTGTGCAAACAATAAATACGTTCTACTTCTAAAAGTAAGCAGAATTAAATTTTATACATACACTTTGTTGCTATTTTCCCTATTGGTGAATCGAGTGACACATCAGATCATAATGTGATTTTTAGATGGTTAAGTGCAAAGAAAACAACATGATCTGTCATGTAGAAGGAACCTCCTGAACTGCAATGAACTGTTCAATGAGCTGTTCCAGTGGGACGTTTGGAGAATTTAAAAAAATTTGCTTTCATCCCTACAAGTTCAATGTTCAAGACATTTAACAGCATAAGCAGCTTAAACGAGACATGCTTGAAATTTTCTAAAACAATGAGAACTTGATTTTGTTTATGAGCGATGTAAGTTCATTTCTCCATTGATGGTTTTGTGACAGTAAATAATGACAAAATCAAATTGGCACATTTTAGTATTGATAAAATATCCATTTCTTATGGTGAACCAAGTATGTACTACAGAATACATATGGCGTGTGTGTGTGTGTGTATTATTATTATTATTTGCGTATAGACTCTGTTGGATCACGCAAAGCACTCCGACTCATGTCTTGTTCCTTCTAATCCTCCACACCTCCCTCATCCTGTCCCCATGGATCCTCTTCCGCTGCTCCGTCCATTTTTTCCCTTTATTAGACTTTATATATATATATAATAAATTCATTTATTATATAACAATTTTATAACAGTTATATAAATTTTGAATAAATTCATATAAACAACAAATATGATCTCTCAGGATGAAATTACTAATGATAAAATAACAGATACAAAAAGCACTTAGAGGAATTAAAAGTGACAAGAAAAGGTAGGTGGTATAAATGCTACGATGGTCACTAGTCCCATGGCAGGTCTAAAACTAATACAGAGGAAGCCCACTAATTTTCATTTTGTACTCTAATAATCCAGATAAAAGGGACTGAACATGTGAATACTGATTGTACATACACTGTTTGTGGACAGATGATTTTCTACAACTTTTTATTTTCTTAGATCAATCAAGATAATTGGCGATCTAAATGATTCGAGTTTACATGGTAATATGATTTCATTATCTTCATGTGATTATAAAATTTAAATATCTGGGTAAATACTACATAGTTTTACTGTATTAAAATTTAGAACGTTATAGGTTATAAAACAAAATTTTTATCAAAACATTTACAAAAAACTTCAGTTAAAAAAATCATGGCTAGAAAAATCAATAAAAAAGGTTGAAAATAATTAGCCTTATGTTAAACATTGTAGCCGGGAAACAAAAGTAAAGCGTATAAAAAAAGATCTGTTCAAAATTGAACAATGAAAAATGTTTTTGTAATTTGACAATGTTTTGGAATTCAAGTCCTCAGTAGTGAAATATCCTTCTGCAGAATTATATTAGAAAATTAAACTAAACATTTACATCACAGGAGTACAGTAAATTTAGTGATGACAAGTGTCAATTTAAGAAAGCAACACTGTTGAACATTTGACAAAATAAAGAAAGAAAAATTATGAGGTATTTGAATAAACAATTTTCTGAAGAAATCATGGAGGCCAGAATTTTTAAAGAGGAAGAAACGAAGCAGAATGTAGAGTATTTAAGTCCAATGACTTGTTACTAGAGTTTATTCCTGTCCTATAATTACACACAGCTTGTATTGCTGACATGATGGAAGCAAATTTCCAAAAATATTTGTTTATCTTTTCGAATATCTGATTTGCAATAAAATTTTCATATTAACATTTTAAATTGTCAAATTACACTTAAAGTATTAAAATGAGCCTTGAACACCGTCAAATTCATTTTCTTATTTTCAACAGATATTGAAAATTTAAAATGCTAATTGATGCAATTTTTAACATTGATTTATGATGGTGAAATCAGTTTTTCAAAGAAATTTAAGACAAAATACGAGGTACGTCCAGAAAGTAAGTTCCGTTTCAATTTCTCTACGCTGCAGCGCTGTGATCGTAGTTCCGCACATGCACGGTAGACACTCTGTATCAAGGAGAAGAAACGTGTGCCATTTTGAGATCGCTGTCAGCCACGTATGCTTTGTTGTGCTTGTTTACAATGTCGGTGTTGATTGAAAATCCCACTGTTTGTAAAATCAGATCTGTGATTCGTTTTCTGAATGCTATAAAGTGAAACCAATTGAAATTTATGCACAAATTTACGGACAAAATGCGATGAGTGAATCAATGGTGAGAAGATGGGTCCAACAGTTCGATGAAGGACGTAATGAAGTGCACGATGAAGAACGAAGTGGGCGTCCATCTTTGGTTACAAAAGAACTGGTTCACGCGATTGATGACAAGATCCAGGAAAACCGCAAGTTTACAATTAGTGCTCTCGCTATGGAATTTCCCCAAATCTCACGATCACTAATTCATGAAATTGTTACCGAAAAACTGAAATTTCGTAAACTTTGCTCACGTTGGGTACCAAAGATTCTTACTGAACAAAACAAACCAGATGGGTAGTGCACTTCAGTTTTTGACCTGTTATGATGAAGGCGGCGAAGAATTTCTGACACAGGAGATGAAACTTGGGTTTCTTACGACACCCCTGAAAGTAAGCGGCAATCAATAGAATGGAGGCACACTTCATCCCCAGCAAAGGTTAAGCCGAAACAAATCTTGACACCTCGAAAAATGATGTGCACAGTGTTCTGGGACTGGAAAGGCATCTTACACATTGATTTCTTAATGCGTGGTCAAACAATCAAAGCAGATGTTTATTGCGAGACACTTAGGAAATTGCGCCGTACAATACAGAATAAGCGCCGAGGATTGCTGTCAAAAGGTGTTGTTTTTCTTCATGACAATGCACGACCACACACTGCAAATGTGACGAAAACCCTCCTACAGGGATTTGGCTGGGACGTGTTTGACCATCCTCCATACAGCCCTGACCTCGCTCCTAGCAACTTTCATCTGTTCTTACATCTCAAGTCTTTCCTTGGCGATCAACACTTCAACAATGACGAAGAGCTGAAAGAAAATGTTTCCAACTGGTTGAAGACACAGGCGGCAAACTTCTATGAAGAAGGTATACAAAAACTTGTGCCACGCTATGACAAATGCCTGCAAAATTTTGGCAGTTATGTGGAAAAGTAGTTTAAGAGTTGTAGAATTTTGTGCAATAAATAATTTTTCTGTATTTGTACACAATTTAATTTTATTACCAAACGGAACTTACTTTCTGGACGTACCTCGTATTTACGAATTTTCAAAGATTTGAAACTGAAACGTCAGTTATTTTGAAACTGTTGAGCGAAACCTCGGTAAAAAACTAGTTCAAGCTACTACTAAAATCGATTTCTTGTAGTATATATAAAAATATAATTTTACAATTTGTGATAGTAATATACAAATTTCTAACAACTCCTTAAAGTGATTCTAACAACTCCTTATAGCTCAGGATTAGGTCCTGGGTCTGGGTCTTACTATGATGGACCTCCTAGAGCTCATTTTCCAATCGAAATTTACAAATACTACTAAACAACAATTATTTTAAGTACTAAAATAGCTGTTATTCTTAGCTTCAAAAATAGTGTAAAAGTACTTTAGGATAAACTGTTTTATAACGTAAATTGTATTGAAGATAATGTCCTTGAAGTGGCAAATCTAAGAAAAGGCTCAATAGTACTTTCTGTGATCATGTTATTCCTATTAATAACACATAATTTCAAACAACAATTATTCGACTCAGATTAAACTAAAATTATACTGCAATTATAAACTAACACTGTTCAAATGCAATGTGCATTTTTATCAACTGAGAAGCAATAAGGAAAATAAAATAGGAACTTGATAAGTGAATTTTTGTTAGTTCATTTTAAAAATTCAGGAACTATGTTGAAAAAATTTCAGTCGAATGATGTATACAACATAATGAATGGACGTTTTCAGTACAAATATTTGATTACAAACATGAAACGGAATAACTGGCCCATCCATTTTAACTTCTCTTTATTAAACGGTACCAATTTTTCATGCTGAGTTTTACGAGGTGCGACTAGAAAAACAAACTGATTTATAACAAAACTACAAGTGTATCGAGTTCACACAGTTTTCCTACTTAACGATCTTCAATGTTTGTTAATGGTCAGTTAGGCTGAAAACTTTGTTCAAAGTGGACGGTATATTTGTATTCAATGCCATCAAACGGGCAACAACATGTTAATTGAAAGTTTCTTACGAAACTCGTGAATACCACAACCAAAATGTATGCCTTGCTGAAAGAAGTACAAGTAGTGCATCCTGGTATATATTATGAATCCAAGTTTTTGAATGGTTTTTTAATGGCAAAAGAATTGCTTGCAGATGACACACATCCAGGAAGAAGTACACCATATTGGCAGTTGATTATTCTCTAACAGCACTGCAGAAACTGGCAAAAAAGTGTTCATTCTATTTTTAAACAAAAGTTTAAACATGAAGAAAGTCTGTTAAAAAAGGTACCAAAGAACCTTGTACTTAAAAAGAATCTTGAATGAACATTTGTGCTAGAAAAAGACTTGAAACATCAAATTAAAAAAAAAATTACATCTTGTACTGAATCGTGTTTTATGCACAATTCTGAAACTGCTAATGTATCAGAAAAGAAAGAATTAATCACAAAACAATATTAATAATGATCTACGGTGTTATGATAATGTTTACATTGTAAAAAATAACATTAAAAGATTTTAGGGTCAGATTTTTCTAGACACACCTCGTAGTTCCTCCCGCAGAAACAGGCAAAATGATTTGAGTACTTCAGACATATCCTACACCTAGCTATTCTTTTACCTTGAGAGAAAGAATAACACTTAAATGTGTGCATCAATGATAAGTTATTCTCTATTTCATAAACAATATCACCTGACACACAAATACAATTACTTTTTACATCAAAGCAATATTTTTTAGAATTTCATTTTTGAACATAAAGACTAATTTTGTGCCTTACAAATATTGTATTGCAATCTGCAAAAAGACCAGCTTGAAACAGAATCTTTCTGTGTACTTTTAATCAAGAAGGCAGGGTTTCTTTACAATATAAACTATCAAACATGCACAACTGCCTTTAAAGAAGTTTTCAGATAATTATCTACTTTACTACTGATAACGATTCTGGTGTAATACAAATTTAAAGCATATATTTTACAAATAAAGTTCTCTGGAAAATTAAATAATATTAGAATGTTTATTAATTACTAGCTTAGTGGCATAATTCCTTGTTCGATTTTTTTTTAATATTAAAAAAAAGATGACTGACAATAAACTGCCAAACATATATTTAAAGTATCATTTCGTTCGCTTTAACTACAGTTATTAATTTTTTTTCTAATTCGATACAATTAACCGAACTAATAAATGTTTGACAATAATTTTTTTCATTTTTAATATCTAGATAAATTGTCTGATGTCTATTGTCAATTGTACGATGATAGTTACTAAGTTGTGATCGAGGTCAGAATAATTGTGCATAGAATTTGTGTTTATCCTTTGAAAACTTTTTTTAAGAAATGTCATATATTACTATTTTTTTAAAACTTTTTTTTATTATAATATCATATTAGCTTCCAAAACAATAGCATGTTACACTAGGGAATTGATTATCCGGATTACATTTATCCGAAGTTATAGCTTATCCACAACAATTTTTACAAATTTAAGAAACAATTTTTTTTTTAATTTCTGTGATGTAAAAAGTTGGCCTACTGTACACAATTTACTGCTTTTAACAGCTGAACACCCACGCAGACTTTTTTTTTTGTATGTTCACACTTGTTTATAAAACAAGACTTTTTTTATTTATTTTTAACAGAACCAATTTAAAAACATTATATTAAACTATTACGTTGCGTATTATTTATAGTACAACTACTGTAACATACAATTTCTGTTTATTTTACACGTTGTAAGTTTTACTATGCTCGCATCAGACCTTTGACATTTCTGCACGCCAGCTCATGATAATATTATCTGATGTTTCAAATCAAACCAAAAGTGATGTTTTTACAGAATTCCTCCTTATATTAAATTTTATTTATCCAAAAAAGCTTTGGTTCCATCAAATTCGGATAATCGATTCCCTATTGTAATTACTTATTTTTGCATTTATGTCCAGTTTTTCTTCGAAAATAAATTACTCCCTATAGTAAAATTATTGTTCATAGTTCTCTCATTTGAACATGAAACTTACAAAGCAATAATTGCAATTACAATTTCAATTTACAAAACCAAAATGTTGCACAACTTTACGAATTTACACAAATTTTTAAAGCTTAAAGAGTTTTACAAAGTAATTTTGCTCAGAAAATACAACAATACGTATTAAGCAAAACATTAATGATAAACAATTTCGAATTTTCCGTTTTCGTATGAAGTAATTACCTACAAGAAAAAATATACAAAAAGAACAAAGAATTATGCCAAAAAACAAATCTTACGCTCAAATTTTACTAAATAAAACTACACAAAAACAGTCTTAAATAAAAAAAACTATAATTAGTAATAACAATATAAATAATTATACATAAAGCTTAAATAAAACATGTTTTAAACATACATATAAAATCAGATTTGTTCATCCAATGTTTTTACATTCTTTTTAATTTCTTATTGCACTGTTGTATCTACTTATATTAATTTGCATTTACAAAAATTTAAGATCTTTGTTAAAATTAAGTAAAATAACATTGTTACGACTTTCACTAAAAAAAAAACTTAAAAATACTGTACATTATAAAACAGAGCGTTCCGCTGAAAACCAGCTCCCACATGATGAAAACGATCTTTTAAAATAATTTTTATTCACTATTTGGGAATGATTTTAAAATGGCACACGATGTGTGTTGAAGGTTATAATTAATTATAAATCAAATATACAGACCTAATGTACATTTCATTTGCCAAAAGCATTGATTTGTATATGGTGGTTTAAAGAAATGGGTCGGTGATGATAATCTTAAAGGTTTTTCGCTGGAAAAATAAGAAATGGGCCATTTTAAGATTGTATAATTAGTAGTGCAATTTAAAAATAATAAATAAGTTTGGTACATTTTTTTCTCATTTTTAACACCAAAACTGTTCAAGGTTAATATGTCTATAAAGATATTTGTCAGTGAAGTTTAGACTACTCAGTTTTTATAATTTTTCTTTCTTAATAGATGTCCAACTGTACGCTAGTTATATTAATGAGGAAATTGGCATTAATAATGTAAACTGATCTTTACGGTAAAACTTACGGTAGTAACTGCACTTACAAACATATGACCTTGAGATGTTTTAAAGTGTTTAATATCAGCTCATATTTTGTAATGGTCCTAATGGTTTATTTAATAAATATCAATAAAATACAAACCGTTTAGAATAAAATTGTTTTTCTCGTATCTATTGGTAAACCACCCATTTCACTGAATCACCATACAAAAGTATAAAATTTATTTAGAATTATGGTGTTTATACTTATGTGCATTACAATTCTCAAGCTCGCTAGAGCTTATTAAGTTGTACGTATCAAATAAATATAATATAAACTACTCACACTTCGGTAAATATTAACACCAATATTTACAAATTTTTAAATAACAAATTACAATAAAAAAAACTTTTTGTTTGTTTGTACATTAAGTTAATATTCAAACTGTTAAAAAAACATACACATTTATACGAAAATTTATGAGACAGCACACAATAAATTACAGCTTGAATGGAAAACCCTCGGTTTCCTTCGCTTCCTCAATTCTTAATTAAGAGGAAATTAAACTTATCAAAACAACGAACCGGAGTACTTACTAAATTTTGTTTTATGTTTGGATAAGTGTAATATAAAATCTGTACATGCGAAGTTTTGGCACTATGCACCGTCAGTAATATCGACGAAGGAAGGAAACCGGGTTTCGATCGATGTAGGAATACTAGAGACAAACACGATAGGCAGATCCAATTACAGTCGATAGCCTGATGGGCGTCACAAATGTGTTTAACACAATAGTAATACTGTTTCGACAACAAAGCCATGGAAAAGCACTGAATAAAAGTTTAAGTGTACTGAAAAACATATAAAAATACAAAATTGATCATTATAGCGTTACAAGGGTTGTTTAAACACCTGCCTAAAAGACACTAGCAAATAATACTAAGGAAGCGAACATAAATAGCATTGAATACTAATATAATTTCTTTAAATAATAAATACTTTAAAATATACCTTAATATTATGAGTAGGAATTTACTAACTTAATAAAAAGTTATAAAAATATACAAATAAATTATTTACACTACACAAATATACGTTTTAAGAATAAAATTTCGCAACATATATCAGTTCTATTTTCCTGCATGTCGTACTGAAATTCAAATAGGAAAATAGCGTTCATAGTCGATAATGTGCAATATGTCTACATGACCAATCGGCCAATAATGAGGACGAATGAAATAGCACCAACATCAATAATGTACACTGTAGCTATTAACATGTTTACAATCAAAATAGTTAACAAAAAAAAAAAACCACAAAACATTTTTCAAAAAAGAAAATGAAACAGAGGAGCATCAAAAATCCAGATTAATTGAAATATCCAAATTATCAATTTTTCACAATTTCCCATATAGTTAAACAGGACAAATTACTAAACAGTATTTAAAATTATCACAATGAAAACAATACAAAAATTATACACCTTGACAGCTGAGATGTACGAGGGTTGATCAAATATAAACCAGACTGACTTTCTAAAAACTTTTCCGTTGGACATTGAACTCTAAAGGGTGGGGTTTCAGGTAGCCTGGGAGGTTTGGGACGGGCATAGACGGGCAACATTTCCGTTAGGACCCTTCAGTATAAAACTATACAATGAGTGAGAGTGAAGTGCACGTTTCCGTGGAGCAGAGAATTATTATTAAGTTTTGGCCAAGGAGGGGGTCAATCCGACTGAAATCTTTCGTAGATTGACGGCTCAATACGGGGACAGGACCCTGTCAAGAGCTCGCGTTTTTGCTTGGCACAAGGAATTCGCCGAAGGACGGGAAGCAGTAGAAAACCTGAAGGCCAAATCACGATCGTCGGCCGGGAAGGTAATGGCCACTGTATTTTTCGACAATCAAGGCGCCTTTCACGTCGATTTCCTCCATCAACGACGCACAATAAATGCACAATATTATTGCGATGTTTTAGAGGTCGCAAAACAGTCTTTTTCAGAGGAAAAGGAAATCTAAACGCGAGAAACGTCGTTCTTCTTCACGATAATGCCCGACCACATTCGGCGAACGCCACGAGGCTTAAACTCGATCAAATTGGCTGGGAACCAATGGAACATCCCCATACAGTCCAGACTTATCACCCTGCGACTATCACCTGTTTGGGCCACTCAAAGAGGCGCTTTGAGGCCAGCGCCAAGACGATTCTGCGGTGGAGACCTTCGTGCTCCAATGGCTCAATGAACGCCGAGAACTTTTTACGAAGATGGAATTAAAAACTTCCAATCCGGTGGGAAAAATGTGTTACTCGTGCGGGAGACTATGTAGAAAAATAAGTTGTATCAAGAATAATTTGTAAGTAAGCAATAAATTTTTTAAAAAATCAGTCTCGTTTATATTTGATCAACCCTCGTACATTCCATTTGAGAGGAGACAATAAATATAGTAAAAACATGCAATGGACTTGTAATTTTGTTGCAGTACATTATAGGATCTGTAGGTCCTATCTATAGGTTTTGTTTATAAACTACTGTTTATGACGGAACTAAGATACTGGTTTAGCAACATCTGTTTGTCATTAGTTCAGTGTTCAAATTGTGTTATTTTTTTTATGGAATGGACTGTATAAGTTTAGGCTAGACCGAGATCTGTATTTTGTTCTGTACTTTTGGTAATAAAAGAATGACTCGTAATTTCTACACTATATTTGTACAGCAAAGTCTCGATTAACCCTCATCACTCTTTTAAGTCAGTTCTATTAACTGTTAGGTTAATTCTGTTATGTCACATTTGTAAACAGTCTTCCACAGCAAATAATTTGTAATAAATAATAAAAGTACCTTCTAGACAAAACAAAACACCGTATCTGGGCAGGACTCATTTAATTACAGTATAGAAGATGGCAGCTGACACTAATTGCTACTTTCAACAAACACTGATAATCGATAAACGATCTTATCATCTAGTGGGGTAAGAGAAACACTTTAAAAATAGTGTCAACAAATTCGGAAAGAGTGCATGAATGTTTCTAATGAAATATATACACTCACACTACTAAGGATAATACCACTCAGCATATAAGTTGGTCATGTAACAATCACATGATACTCTAAGTGACGCGCACGATGCTCTTGTACGTTACATGAATACTTGTCACAAGATTAAGTACATCAATCCCACATGTGCAGGGACCCACTGCATTGCGATATTGCCAACATTATTTCTTACTGCGGATAATTTGGCGAAGAGAGGAACAAAAATTATTCAAAAGCCAGCAGGCTCCCTGTCATTACAAGTAGTTATAAGAAAACTAAAAACAGACTCACAACAAAAATTTGTTAGTGAAATGAAGAAAAACCTACAAGACAAAGCTTATGATCTGTTTAATCTGTTTAAGGACAATAAGATGCTTCCACGCAAAATAGCTGTAGCAAATTTCTGCTTGGAAACTGGTCACGATTGTCTTGCCAAGCATCTCCATAGGATAAGACTAATAACCTCTGACAAGTGCAAGATTTGTTCAAAAGATGTGTATGTTATGGACAAGGATCACTTACTGATCTGCGAGGGCCTGGATAGAGGGAAGCAGGGACGAAGGGACTTTCCTGGATTGTATTGGGAGGCAAGATCCAAAATGGTGTGAACCAAAAGGAGCCATTGGAAGAAAAAGAAGAAGATTAACTATATAATAATAATAAAATATTCTGTACTGTAAACAAAGTACGGTGTTATTTTTACCGATCACTGCAAGTACGTGTCGTCTATTTCTGTTATCCGTCTATTCTGTCATTCATTACCCCAAGAGTCGCAAGAATGATGATTAATCGAGAATCTACAGTATTAAATACAATGTCCATGAACCTGTTTGTTAGCAAACACTATAACAGTCCAATTTTATAAAAAAGAATCGACTATTGATTACTCATTAACAGTGATATATTTAAAATGTTTCCATCCAAATTTTCAATGCTTCACTGTAATTATCTTTCTACAAAAAATTTTTCCTGTTTACAAATAACTTTGAAACAGTGAAATCTCATAAGAAACTCCTGTTAATTAGTACAACTGGGTAAAAAACAGATGGAAAATATAACCAGAGAATATACTGTATTTTTAAGGCAGGTTAACACGAGTCTACAAGGTTCAACTCGCTCATCTCAAGGAATTGCAACCTCCAGTTCACATAGAACAAGTGTACATGTTAGTTGTAAGTTACTTGATTATTGTTAAAATCATGGCAAAAAATGAAGCTGTGACAGTTGTTCATCACTTAGAGACGGAATACAACTGAAGTGGTCGTGCTCATTCAACCAATGAAACCTCACGATCCCTCCAATGAGTAATAATTTCGGATGTGTAACAGTTTAGAGATTTATTAACTTAGAGATTCGGTTTTCCTTCGAAGATACTGTGTTATAAGTTAGAAATCGACCTGTGTAATAAGATAGAGGTTCCGTACTGTGTATTAACATAAAGACTACAGTTCCGTCAAGTGTG
Source organism: Callitettix versicolor (assembly GCA_022606455.1). Classification (NCBI taxonomy): domain Eukaryota; kingdom Metazoa; phylum Arthropoda; class Insecta; order Hemiptera; family Cercopidae; genus Callitettix; species Callitettix versicolor. The sequence goes on along the minus strand of CM040185.1, from coordinate 12,979,246 downwards.
TTGCACCGTGTGTATATGTTGCCGACACCGCTGCTTGCAGGCGCTTCAGTATTTTATCTAACAAGTAGAACTCGCTTAGTTAGGTTATTTTGAATGTAATTTGAAAGTTGTAAGTGCTGGTATGTGCAGCTTTTAATGCTGATTACGACGGTAGAATCAGAATGTCAAAAAGGGTGAGATAAAGAAAAACTGTTTTGGAAATTCGCTCTATCACGTCAGCGAGACAGCTGCGTTCCGTGAATTTTTCTGATATTATTTAAACGTTGCTAAGTGTCTGTGTTAGAAAATAAAACAAACAGTTCAGAAATGTAACACAAAATTTCTTGCTTTTAATTATATTTTTCAACAAATCTGGTTTGGAGCTTTAAAAAAACTGTAGAATTTGGTAATTTCATATTTTTCATTTGTCTAGTATTTTCCTATAATAAAATACTTCAGAAATTATGTTTTAAAATTTTATTATTACTTTATTTTGCCATTCTGAAGGATAGTATAAGACATTTTTTTTTGTAAAAAGAACTTAACAAGAAAATCCTTAAAATAATAATCATTTGTATGGATTCAACATTAATAAAACCAAGTTCATGGTAATTAGTAAAGAAACAGTTGGACTTAATGGTCAACAACATATCTAAATGTTTTAATATTTATTTTTGACAATTATCTGTATAGAAAAATAGAAATATTTGTGTTTTATCAAAAAAAACAGTCATAAGTTTACATGAATTCATTAATTCATAATTAATTCATTAATTTAGGGCTGTTTTCTTAATTCAATATATGATTTCAATAAAGCAGCCTTCAAACAATGTTTTTATATTATTATTACTATTACTACTACATATGTAAATTAGTATAAATTTACAGCAATAGACATAAGCCTTTTAGAACAAAACTTATTCAAATCAACTTTATATTTTAATAATACATCTTTCTTTAACTAAGCGCGTTCTACTTGTTAGATAAAAGATACTGAAGCACCTGCAAGCAGCGGCGTTGGCAATATATACACACGGTGCAACACACTTGACGGCACTGTAGTCTCTATGTTAATACACAGCACGGAACCTCTATCTTATTACACAGGTTTATCTCTAACTTATAACACGGTACCTTCGAAGGAAAAACAAATCTCTAAGCCTTCTCATAATTTTGTCTGACTCGTGACGTGTGAATTCGCCTTTACACTTTACTTGTACACACAAGCACCAGAAGAAATTATTTTAAACAGATTCTATAAAATGCGTTTAAATTATAAAAGTAATATATTAAATTGTTTCCATAATAAAAATCACAGATGTATTTAAATATTGTCTGTTTCACAAAACAAGAACAATGTATAAAGCGTTATCTTTTAATAAATTTAAATTCTTTAACAGAACCTTTTATTAGCTAACTCTAAATACTATTTTATCTGAATGAACACGCAGAATTGCTCGTACTGGAAAGGTTGTGACTAATGCAAAACAAAAAGAATATCTGTATTCATACGCTTGTGTCGAATGAAGTGCTTCATAATTTCAAACACATTTTACCATAGTTTCCATTGTAGTGTTCATGTAGTGTATATATGTTATTATTGTCTTCTTATTAGGCTATACTTTCATTTTTCTGACCTGGTACTACCTTCGATGTCACATTTAATAGTTATTAAATCTACATTTAACCAATTGTTATGGTTAAAAATAACTGATTTCATTAATAAATACAAGAAATTTTATAAAATATTTAAATTTCATATTATACACTTTCTGGAAGTACTATTAGCCCTTCAAAACCATCAAAACTAAAAAAAGGTAAAATTTTAATGACATATTACGATTCAGCGGATATTTTACTACTTATCTGATACCCCATATGACCATATTGAAAAGAAAAACTAGGTTGATGTAAAATGCATACAAACTGTTACAAATTTGTATCCTGCATTATAAACAGGAATATCTTACTGACAGATCACTGTAATTTACAAATTCCATCTACAACTAATATTCTGTAGTAAATGCTCTTAATGAATTATAACTTTATTCAGAAGTAAAAAAAAATCACAGAAGATAAATAAGTTACTACGTTACTATTAATAGGTATTTAAATAGGCTTATATTTAGGCCTATTTACTAAGGTAGTTTAATATGCCATATTTTACCTGATTTCACATACACTAACTTTCAATATAATCTTAAATTTTATATTAAAGCATTTCAGATACTGTAAAGGCACGTCAACCAGTCGAGAGAGGGAAGGATGGAGAAAGTTCGAAAAAAACATGACTGCATTTTTTATTACTAAAAAAGGACTACAATTTTTGTTTGGTTTTTTTAATTGTTATAAATACAGTAATTACTTTTAGCCTCAATTATAAGTTAATAGTGAACACGATAATTATTGACTGTTTATAACATTTTCCCCTTTCCTCTCAGACAGAGCTTAAAGCACCAATTTCAAATTAGGCTATTTACATTCACATAATTTTTTTTTACAAACAGGATACTCTGTTTTCGTTTAAACCATTTTTTTTCAATATAAAATTCTGTGACAGTATTTACATTGTTTCCAAATTTTTAAAGGAATCTTCTGTTAAAAAAGTCTGAATATTTTTTTACTGTACTTAAAAAATCACAATATTAAATGACAACTTAAGGAAAAACATTTTTTACATCTAATATATAATTTTAGACAGAATACGATATATTAAAAATAAATGTTTTCTATGTTACATATACAAATTAATAATTTGTTGCAAAAATTGTAAATAAAAAATATGTATTGTTAATTCAAAACAAGATAAGATACCGACATTAAATTTTATATCCATGAGATTAAATATATTTTTATCAAGTAGGCTACAATAAAACTATTATTGTTTAAAAAATTATCAATATTATTATTGTATAATTTGCTCTGCATAACAGAAAATTTAAGAACCTTCTGTAAAACTATGGAGTGACTTTGAATAGACTCGCTACATTTAACCAAAATTCAAAACAATATAAAACTTGATGATTCTGTCATTTGTAAATTTTTTTAAAGAAATTTTTTTGTCATTTCATTGCTATCTGTTGGGATTCTTGTTAAACTGTTTGTACTGTCTGATTAGTTAACCCTTTCAGTGCCAGGCATTTTTTTAAAAATATACTACCAGGTATTTTTCCACACAGTGTACCCTAAAGCGACAACCCATTTTTAAAATTGATGTAAGATTTTGTAAAAAAAGCTGTATTTTTGTTACTTGTCAAGGCCAGATGGTCACCATATGCGCACTACACATTCAAAATCTAAACGGAGCTGAACAGAGCCAAGGAGCTCAGCTTCAGTAGCCACACTTATATAAAAAACTAATAGGTTAGGTTCTGAATGCATAGTACAACGTTACTCCGGTTTTGGTGGTCACCTGGCCTATGTTATCATGAATTTTTGTTTGTTTTTTTTTTCAATAAATCTATCAATAACATCTACTAAGCTAAAATCCCTTACAATCTACTGAAAAAATTACATAACTTAGAAAATTTTTTGAAGAAATTTTCAATTTGTTGGAAGAAATCAGGCAGGAAAAATATATTACCCAAAACTTGGAACATCACTCGCTCACTATACGTGGTAAAAAAGTTTAGACCTAATACCTAAAAAATACATTAGTTTTACACAAAATCGAGTTACCTAGAACCTGCTGCCTCGATCAAAATGTGCACTCAGTAGAAATGAAAAGAACTATTCTTTCTTAGTTGACTGAAAAAAATAGCAATATGACTTTTTCTTTTTCTTATAATTTTTCCCCCTTTTTGGCATTTCTTACAGTTTCAAACGTCAGCTCCAGCCAAACTTTGGTACTTCCTGCATTTTTTAAAACATCCAGTAAAACAGGAAGTTGATAATGAAGGATGAAGTTTTTTATTTTTACTTCTTATCTAGTGTATTTTGTTTTTTGTTGCACCCAGAGTGAATGATTATGGCGGATGTACAAATAACTTAATCCCAGAACAAGCAATATTAGAAACGATAATAATATAAAACTTACAATTCTGGGTAAAATTATGCGTTCTGATTCAAGATCAGTATTAAAAGCACTGAAATCATTAGACCACATGCCTTCAAAATTAAGGAACTTAAAAAACTGATCACTTAATAACATTCTACTTTGCAGGAGGAAGGCTACCGTATTGTGGTTAAAAAAAATTTAAAGGTTGTTTTTAGATTGGCGTTTTCTTGTGATGATTTTCACTATTATGCCGAAAGAACTGTGGGCGAATGAGTGAAAAACTTTAACGCAATAAACACAATCTTGGCACACTTCCAAAGTGAACAGAAAACTTTTCCAATACAAACTAAACCAAATGGATCCAAATATATTGTGGAATAAAAGATATTTAAAAAACATGTCACAGTAGTTATCTCTAACAAGTCATTCTAGGCATTAATGACATTAGATCTGCAATGGATATCCGGCTGTTGGTACCACCTGACTTGGAATTCTGAACAAAGAAGCAAATAAGTTCACCCAGTGAATATTATTTTTTTGGTGCTTAATGTCTATTTTATACTGGTTAGAATAACGATGACGGCTTTGACATTTCACGCAAGGGAAAAGCTTAAAGTAATAATCCAGCCTTGAACCTATGACATTGAGGTTCATAAGATTGAAAACGCAACAAACTGACGCCTTAACTTCCAGCACACCAGTGTCTCAACCTTCTATAAGCTCAGTGACAGAAAGCAATTAAGACTTGTAATTCGAAACACATTTGACATCTTGTAATATTATTCCAAGTTACAATATCTAGTTCCAATTCAAGGTCATCCCATAGTGCTTACAAATTTATAGCAAATTATAAAATAAAGGAACTTTCTCTTTACACGGATTGCCTTAAAAGCATTAATAAATAAAATATATACACTACAATTATAGACTATTTTATAAAGCTTTAATATTGAAATTTAAAATAAAATCTGCAAAATACTAACTTAGAGATAACATTTTGAATAAATTTATAAATTTTATACTGCGCTAAGCGATTAAACATTTGAAAATTAATACAAAAATGTAGCCCAAGTTTTTACTCATTGTTAACACTGAGTTCTACAATAGATTATCTTAAGTATGGTATAATCCTAGAAAATCTTAAGGATTAGTGCTAAATACGACCAAGATAAAGCCAAAAATTTAAAGCAAATATTTTATAATTAATAAACTTGTGCGTACTGAATTTTCAGACAAAATATATCAAAAAAAAGAATATATTGTCTCTAAAATTAATTGCTGGTAAGGACGGCAATTAGTTTATATTTTATTTAGGAACACACCTAGTTAATTGGCCTAAAATAATAGCTACAAATAAATATTTACAAGCCACTAAATCTTTTTAAAAGAAAATGCTGAAATTACTGAAAAAAAATTAGTAAGAGATACCTCATCTAACAATTTACAATTCAATTTTGTTCCGTGCCCTTTAAGAGCTTAAACATGTCAAAAGCAAACACTAAACATTAGTAAGTTATCCTAGGCATATAATTAAATTATTTTATACAGTAATAGTTAAAGTTGATAATTCAGACTATGTTTAGGAACCTGTTAAGAGCTTTTTTGTTACATAATATTTAATTACACAGGATTACTGAAAACCGATCTATGACAAAAAAAAAATTTATCACCACACAGTTCAGTCAAAATAACATTTAAAAATTGATTTTCGGAATATTATAAATATGTTTTAAAGTTAGCACAAAAGATTTAAAATATGTACATTTTTCCAGTGCCGTAACGTTTCAGCAATTTAATACATTATTTAAAAATAATTCGTATATACTAACCACTTCATTACCAACAATTCATTTCAGTCTAAAATATTCTTAATGTACTATATATATCCTAAAAATGTATATCAAAAGACTTTAGGCACTATAAAGACAAATTTTATAATTGATTGTCAATTTTTTTTTTTTTTTGATATATTTTCCTTCTGCAAAACTTTATTTTAATTGGACAGAATGTGACTCCATTTCATCGTCGTTTGACGACACATTATCGGACAGCGTCATTGGAGTACCTTCTTCATCTGAAGAAGTTTCAGTGGCATTTGATTTAGATATTTTCGTAACAGAGATATCAGACAAAAATCTCAGAGAGCTTGTTTCTTTTGCAGCTTCAGATGAAGCCATCATTTGGTTTCCTTCTGCAAGTTCTTGCAAGGTCACTTCTTTAGTAATCGTGACATCTTTCGGAAGCACCACAGAATTTGTTTCTTTCAAAGACTTTTCAGAAATGGTGACGTTATTTGAAACGACTTCGTCTGCAGATGACTCCGTAATCGTGACACCGTCCAGCAGTGTCAACGGATCGACACCTTCTTCTTGACAAGGTTGATGCAATCGTTTAATATGTCTTAGTAAAGACGACTTTTGTGTAAAGTCGATACCACAAGTAGTGCATGTGAGCCGTTCGCCAGTGTGTATAATCATATGTTTACGAAGTATGGATTTCTGAGAATACGATTTCCCACAAAACCTACAGAGGTACGGTTTGTCTGTAGAATGTGTCGCGTCATGTTTTAACAACTCTGAAAAACTTTTAAATATATCACCGCATGTTGAGCACGTCAGTAACGTTTCAGAGTGCGATGTCTGGAAGTGGATCTCAAGGTGATCCGGAGACTTGTAGGACTTATTACATATTTCGCATGGATACATTTTCGGTGCGCTATGAACAACGGCGTGGCGCAGTAAATTAGCTTTATCTCTGAATACTTTATCACAATTCTGGCAAGGATACTGCTCTATTTCAACGTGAACACTCTTCATATGCCTCTCTAAATTGGACAATCTGTTGAACGACTTGCCGCATTCTTTACATTCGCAGTATTCTTCTTCCGAATGGCTTTTTAAATGTAACGCCAAACTGCAATTCCGATAGAACTTCCTTCCGCAAATCGTACACTCGCATGTTTTTTCCAAAGAATGTGTCGCAACTGAATGTTGCCACAGAGCACCCCGGTTTGGATAGACATTAGGACAGTGTTCGCACTGAAAACTGTACTTAGTCGCAGAATTTGAATCCAGTGGTTTTTTTTCCGGTTTAGGCTTGTCGGGTTTGACATATTTGATTGGCAAAATACTCACAGCTATTTCATCCTTGTTACTTTCTTCGTCTGAATAAACAGCTTCCACGCCTGTAAGTAAATCCTGTACGTCCATCTTCTCTTCAATCCACTGAGATCTCTCCATCAACTGAGGATAGAAAACTTGATTACAACAGTAATAAGAAAATTTGCATTAACGAAACAAAAATTTGAACAGATACCTAGTGTAAAAAAAAACTCTGCCATACCATTTAAAGTTAACAGTTGTAAGCGTTAAATTTTTACTAACTAAAACTTTATAATTAAGAAGCTTACATTCCTTGGGTTGTGTTGTCGAGGGAAAACAGTGAATGTTTTGTCACTGTTTGGAACTTCAGTCGATACACAAATTAAAAATTTTGATATCTTAATAAACATGATAATATTTATCTGGATATAATTGCTATGAATCCAATTGAAAGAATTTTCAAGAATCTTTTTGTGAAAATTTTGTTTACATGGTAAGGCTCTGCTTGAAATACTCACACACTGCCTTTAGAAACTATGACATCAAGAAACGCAAAATATTTCTTTGTAATTTTTTTTTATAAAAAAAAAAAAAAAAAAAATGTTAGTGCTATATGACAAGTGATTTCAAAAAGTTGTTTAGATTTTAATAGCCGAAGAGTCACAAAATGATGATGCATGATAGCACCTACTATGGATTGTTTATTTCCCAATGTACATCTCTGAAACTTTTAATCTTTCATGTTACATATCAGGATAACCAAGAGTTATACTGAACTTCGGCGATGATAACCTTCACGGTTTTTCGCCAGGAAAAAAAAAATATATATACTGAAAGTTGAAAATAATTTTTTTTACACAAATAATAGTTAGTTGGAATTAATGTCAAGAAAAACCGTAATTAATTCATCGTTATTTATAAGCCCTGAATACTGAATAAAAATACAATCAATTTACCTGAGGTGGAGGCGGAAGATATGTAGACTTACAAGAATTTGATGATGAATTTGAATACACCTAAACACAAACAGTTAATTTAAAAAACAAAATCTAAATTGACATTATGATTTATTTATCTACTAATTACAAAGCGTGTCCAGAAAGTACCGTTTTTAAAAAAAAATTATAACTTTTTCAAAAAAAAAAATTATTTTCATATGAAAAAGGATCCCTTAAACTATTTTCGCAGAGCTACCTTTGTAGATTCAACCTTGCAGATTTTCCGGAGTGCCGGCTGTGTGAGAATGGTGAGGAAGACCTGCAGCATATTCTTCTTAGCTGCCGGTATCCAGTTAAGCATCTCTCTCTCCTTTTGTTTTTCATTGTGTCCCGAAGGTTTCACAAATATTGTGCAGCATTGATGATTTGACAACCATTGATGAATTCAACAACCAGAATCCCTTTTCTGTCCCATAACAAGATACAATGATCTTCTAGACTGACACTGTCATTTTGAGTTTTTTTCAGATTGTTTCGATACCACTGACTGCAGTTTTGATTCAGGCGTGACATGACAAACCCAAACATCATGTCACCAGTCAGAATTTGGTTTAAAAAGTTCATTTCCTTATCACTGTACCAAGTAATAAATATCAAAGTATACCCGCCGCCTCGGTGGCCTAGTTGATAGCGTACTAGGCTTTCACCCCGAGGACCCTGGTTCGATTCCCGGCGAGGGCTTGGCATTTTCATACGCTATAAATCATCCCATCATCTGCATTAGCCCAAGTGTGCACAATAGTCAAACGTTAAAAAAAAAAAAAAAAAAATCAAAGTATACCCAAGTACGGATTTGTTGATATCAGTATGCTTTTTTTGGAACCCAGTGGGAACACAGGCTTGTGGTAATCTAAGCAGGTGAAACAATCATGAAAAAGAAATCATGAAAATGCAGAAATTCATCAGAAACAATTGTCCATTGTAAACTGTCTGTTTTTACAAATTTTCTCATGAACTTTCCTTACAAAATCATCACTGACAACAAAACACTGCCTCAGTGAGAACATTTGTTCATCCTTAAACTTTTAAACTCATTCCTTGTGTTCAAAAACCGAATGACAGAACGAATCTCAGTCAGCGGGTTCATGAGTAATCGTAAACATTTTAAATGCACATAGGAAACTGGAAAAAATATACAAATCAACTATAATGGCATCAGTAGAGGCAATGAACCAGGCACCAAGACATACCAACACACACACACACACACACACACACACACACACACACACACACACACACACACACATATACCAACACACACACACACACACACACACACACACACACACACACACACACACACACACACACACACACACACACACCAAGATATACCACACACACACACACACACACACACACACACACACACACACACACACACACACACACACACACACACACACACACACACACACACACACACACACACACACACACACACACACACACACACACACACACACACACACACACACACACACACACACACACACACACACACACACACACACACACACACACACACACACACACACACACACACACACACACACACACACACACACACACACACACACACACACACACACACACACACACACACACACACACACACACACACACACACACACACACACACCCACCCACACACACACACACACACACACACACACACACACACACACACACACACACACACACACACACACACACACACACACACACACACACACACACATTAACGTGCTACTGATGAGTGACGATATCAGTGCTGTGGTGGCAGTACTTTCTGGATGCGCCTTATATTTTTTAGTAACCAGCAACAATAACAAATCGTAGCCAATAGCAAGTTCTCATTAAACTGTTAAAACCACTGTAACTCTATTACTCAATTTTAATTTTACAAAAGTACAACGAAACTTCGTTTAACTGTCAGTCTACTATTAAAAGTTAATTACAGTAATAAATATTATTGTACTATTTTCTGTATAACTCTTAAAGAAATAATAAAAGTAAGGATACAGTACCCATATTTCTGCAAAAAATAATCTTCGCTTTATTGCTGAGCTGTGTAAGAAAAAGTACTTGTTGGAATCTTAATAACTGTCATATACGAAGCACAAGCGAATCACTGATAGAGCATTTTGCAAAATGCTAGTCTAAACAATAAAATTTTAGCAAATCTCTTTTGCAGCTATTATATAGGCTAAGGATTATAAGATCTATAAATTATGTTAAACTTTTGCTTACAGGAGAGACACGGGCATCGAAACAAGGACTTCTTGGCTTCTTCTTACTGAAACATCACAAAATATCATTTTACAAACTTTATTACTAAATCAAAACATATACTAGAAATAGTACAATGACCAAAATCTCATAAGAGAGATTACTGATGGGTGGAAATAGTTTGAGATCGAACAGTAACAAAGTACTGAAAGCCTAAATCTTAAACATGCATACCACTTCACTTTTCTACAATGTAATTACTTTATTTTAAAAAAACACAACTTTTATTAAATTTATCAAACGCCATTCAAAAAAATCTGCAAGACTGTACACAGGCGGCAACTGGATATATCCACAAGAAGTAATTTAAGTTAATGCTGTTTATATTTTGATGCCTACAGTTAATAGGTGCATAACCTCTGTGGAATGTAATTATCGTTCATATGCCACTGAGAATTTAAAAACAACTGATAGAGCTTTGAAGTGTTGGGTTATTTCAGAGATAATGTTATCTTATTTATACAGTAGAACCTCGCGATACGATGGGTTCACGATACGATGTGTTCAAGATACGAAGTGGAATATCGCTAATATTCGTGCTCGTGAAACGATACGTTTTTCGCGATACGATCCCAATATCTCTTGCCGCTTGAAATTGTTTTGAAGTTGGCGCACTACGGGCAAACCTCACGCGTCACTAAGCAAGCCTCAATACGTCACTATTCAAGCTTTTATATGTCACGAAGCTTTTATTTGTTGAGTGGGTTAATTGCTGCTTCGGACCTGCAGTGAAAAAATATTTAGAGAAGAATGGTCTTCCTCTAAAATGCCTCCTTATGATCGACAATGCCATTGGAGGAGATTATTTCTCTGTCAGTCTTTGGGGCTTGTTGTCGATGAGGCTGACATTGACAACCTACTCGACGAGCACAAGGAGGAGTTCAACACTGACGACTTGAAGGCATTGGAGGCGATGCAAATCAGCGACCTTCAAGATACGATTTTTTTACGATACGATCCTGGTCCAGGAACGGATTAAGATCATATCGCGAGGTACCACTGTATATTGTCTCCTTCAGAAACTCATACATTGTGAGTACGAGTTTGACAATTTCAAGATGTTCTAGCTCGATGTGACCTATCCTTACCTTGGGTTAGAACTCTTATCCTCAAAACGAATGGGGATAAAGGTGGAACAGCATACAATGAAGGCTGCATGGAAAAGCAGGAGCTTAGCATAAATATGCAGACTCTGGACACCAGGCAATCTCCAGTTTTTATCTGGTCTTAACTATGCACGTGCAGGGCTCTTTATGTGTGGCCATTTAATTTTCCTAGCTACTTGCGAGATTTTGATTGCTCGAAATAAACCATCAAAACTTAGCAAAAGTGAATCAGAGGAGTGAAAATAGCATGAAGGTGGAGGAAAATGAGGCTGTAATAGCTAACCTCATGGGACCCACAAGCAGTAAATGGTAGCAGGCTATGGATTAGCATTGTATACCTACTCAACCTACAATGGAAGAAGTGAGATGGGGCAAACACCTCAAACACCAACCAACACACACACACACACACACACACACACACCAAGATATACCAAGACATACCTACACACACACACACACACACACACACACACACACACACACACACACACACACACACACACACTGAATAAAAGCTTAAAGTAATAATCCAGCCTTGAACCTATGACCTTGAGGTTCATAAGACATACCAACACACACACACACACACACACACACACACACACACACACACACACACACACACACACACACACACACACACACATACACACACACACTGAATAAAAGCTTAAAGTAATAATCCAGCCTTGAACCTATGACCTTGAGGTTCATAAGACATACCAACACACACACACACACACACACACACACACACACACACACATATATATACACACACACACACACACACACACACACACACACACACACACACACACACACACACACACACACACACACACACACACACACACACAATGAATAAAAGCTTAAAGTAAAAATCCAGCCTTGAACCTATGACCTTGAGGTTTATAAGACATACCAACACACACACACACACACACACACACACACACAAATACACATACACACACACACACACACACACACACACACACACACACACATACACACTGAATAAAAGCTTAAAGTAATAATCCAGCCTTGAACCTATGACCTTGAGGTTCATAAGACATACCAACACAACACACACACACACACACACACACACACACACACACACACACACACACACACACACACACACACACACTGAATAAAAGCTTAAAGTAATAATCCAGCTTTTAATACACCTGGATTTTATACACCTTTTAATACACTTTATCTTTTTAAGTGTAAAGTCATTTAAAAATGCCTAATGGGAGAGCAAAATCACAAACAAAAAACAGAGGAGACAGCAGCAAGGGAGCTTCTAATTAAACGTAGTAGACAACCTCCCAGAGATCAAAACTTGGAGATGAGAAACTAAACCCTTGTAAGACTGAAATGACAAGGCTGGCAGGAACCATACTCCAAGGGCTATCAGTCAGGAATATTATAGCTTACCAAAAAAAAAAACAAGGTGTATGCAAAGTGGGATGGATAAGAAAACTGCTGCCAGCAGGAAGCAAAGGGTGTTTGGCTTTCAGGACCCTGAGGACCTCTAGCAGAATGAGCTAGTCAATGGACTGCTAAAACTCATTGACCCCCAAAAACCAAATGCTGAATGGTCAAGTTGGACCTTACTTAACTCGGTTAATTAAAAAAGACCTTGCTTCGCTAGGTCAATTAAATTTTATTTGAAATTAAACTATTATTTCACGCAAACCAAGCTACTTATGTTGTGTCTATTTAATTCACTCGGTTAATTAAAAAAGACCTTGCTTCGCTAGGTCAATTAAATTTTATTTGAAATTAAACTATTATTTCACGCAAACCAAGCTACTTATGTTGTGTCTATTTAATAGTATAGGATTTGATTAAAAAAAAACACTACTCAGCCAGTTTTATAAAAAAAACAACAAAAAAAGTTCACCATGTTTATCAAAAAAACAAGTACTTGGAGGAAAAATTAACAATATATTATCATTAGAAAGGCCAATTTAGATTAAAACCATTCAAATATATACATTAACGAGACATGGATATTCAGCAAATTAGGCATATATGTTACTGGTATTAGATCATTACAGATTAATGGTGACTTACTAATTGACTGGTGTCCTAGAAATCTCGACAGTACATTCTGCCAGAAGAGCTTTGGGTAAGTGCTTGGTCAAATCCCACGTCTCCTGGTTGGTCACAGAGTTATGGTTCATACCTTGGTTATGCCTATAAAAAAGCAAATAGTTTTTAGGATTAATTTTACAAGTAAAAAGTATTATTAAGTGTTTGAATAATATTTTTATATGTCTATCTATGAGGGGCATCTTAAAAGTAAGTTACACTATTACTTTTAAATTTTCACAGTCACAAAGGAATTTCATCTGGGAGTTGTGGCAGGCACCCAAAATGTTATGTATGCCTATCTTTACTGCTTGGACAGTCGCACCAGTCATCACTTGCTCCTACACCTGACTGTGAAATTAGTGTTATTCGTTTTTTTATGAAAATAAAAGTGCAAATGAAATTCATCATTAGCGGTATCGTAAAGACGTTATGTCAAGGCTAATGGTTTCTCATTGGCGTCATTATTCATTGTAGGAAGAACAACATTACATGAATAAAACAAGGGCAAGGAAAGTTTAAATAATTTTTCTTCTTGGTAGAGCTCGCCTACACTCATGACACTTAAGCTTTGCTTGAGCAGTTTCGATGAAATATTTTCGGTCATTGAACCAAGTAGCTTCAAATCTGTCGCACTTTTTTTTGCCATAAAAAAACGAGTAACAGCACAAACTTTACAATCGGTGGTAGACCAAATAGTCGCCATGGTTGCTGGCGCATGACTGTCCGAGCGGTGAAGATAGACGTACAGAATATTTTGAATCTGTTGCTAAAGCCAGACAAAAATTCCCTACTAATCTGACTACTGCACATATTTAAAAAAAAGTGTAACTTACTTTTGAGACAATGAATGGAAGTGATTATATATAATGGTAATTGTTTACTATTATATTAGTGTTTGTTAGTTTAGCTATCATGCTAGCTTTACATGGTGTGTGTGGAAATAAAGGAAATTTTCACCTTTTTTTGTTTATACAATTTTTTTAAAATGTTAAACTTTTGTTATTAAGCAAAGATTAATAACATATTTTAATGCAGAAAAGTGGGTAGCTCACCAGCCACTAATATGACAAATGAATATGGTAAACAATTACCGTATTTACCAGAACTTCAAAAAATTGCCTCCAAAATTCAGGTAGATCTTATACTTCAAATTAAAATAAAAATGTCTAGTGTTTAATTTAAAATTCCCACCGTTTTAAAAAATGGCCATATATTCGATGCCGTGGGAAACCTTTCTCTATCTGGCAACATTGGATTCAACTGGCAGCAGTAGTGCATTGATGCGAAGAACATAAGTGCAGGGATTCACAAGCTCGCTAACACTGTCTCCTTCCCACCCCACCATCACAAACCCAGACCACTGTCTAGCCTATGGTAAGTCATGCAGTCTATGGTGCCAGTGAACTTGAATTGAAAGTGATTTGTGTTATCAGTAACAATACAATATTTTTTTAGTAGCTAGTTTTGTAATGGAAAAAATAAAAATAAACTAAATTTTTTTTAGTCTGACAGCAATCTAATAATAAAAAAGGTAAAAAAAATTTTTTTTTTAACTGCTCAAAAATTAAGGTAGTCCGTAGTGTCTTATAATCCATAAAAAAAAAACAAATAGGACTAGACTATAAAAGAAAAATAAATGAAGTTTCTCATATTTAATTTTTTTTTAATAGCTTTAAGTGATTCATTTAAAAACCAAAACAAAACATACGTTATGCAATTTCTAAAAAAATTTAATGGTTTCAAGGTTTATTTTCATTTTTTCCTATTTAAGTAAATTCAGAACCATATTTCATATGGTAATACATGTTTTTTATTTCAAATTTGGATCATAAACTACACGATTTTTTTTTCTAAAATCTATCATTTATCCAACATTTTATTATAAACAAAAGCAGTGCAAAGGAAGCAACTTTATTACAGAACTACTTGGCTAGGCCCAGCTGTTTTAGTCCCACATTGCTCCACTAATTTTCAACATTTATTCTGCTTAGGCTAAATTTATCATTGTTCATTATTTTAGTACGATGACTCTTAAGATACCATTTATTATTTTAGTAAATGTAAGAAAACGTAAAGGTTAGGTCCATATAACATCAATGACACAATTAACAAAATACTTTAGTAAAAGTAAAGAAAATACTAAATGTTATGTATATAGTTACACATTAATATTAACTGTGATAATATTAATATGAACGTCCGTCGTGTAGTATGAGCCAGGTTCACGAAAAGCTTGCATTCATTTTACACAGCTATTCATTTAACTTTTAAACATCAATGTTTATATATTTAGGATTATTTTAATAAAACAAAATTGTAAATAGTGTTGATAGGTTTTTTTTATCATTTGTGGCTTTGAGATTTTTAGCCTGACATTATGCCCAATTAAACTAATATAGACAACAGATCAACGTAACACGAAAAAAGCAAGTAGTAGTAACTAGATTTGAACTTATATACGGATTCGAATTCTAGTAACTAACCCTATCCTGACAGAGCTACATGTACTCCTTTATATACAGGATAAGTGTTGGCAAATTTGCTTTAGGGTAAAATATGAAAATTCAGCAGATTATTATCCTAGTTATGATGATTTGGAGTGTCATTATCCCTTTTTAACTGATTTTGTACTTATAGATTACCAGTTTTGTCCTGCGTAAAGTTGATAATCTTCATCCTCCTCTTCTTCTTCAGAACTGGAATTATGCTCTTCTTCAAGAACTACGCTAAGAAACTGAGACGGCACCATGCTTATTTCCATTTCTTTAAATCTTTATAAAACTTTACAATAAGGCTTGACTTGTATTTCTGTTACAAATAGGGTTAAGCTCAAAATGCTTCAAAAAATAAATTCAAGGCACTTGAGTTTCTGTTATCACACTTAAATTTTGTCTGTCTAAGGTTCATCTGCACCTAGAACAAAGTATAAATATATAAATTTTAAGTACTTATACCAAGTTTTAAAAAAAATATAATTTAAAACCAATGTTTAATCACGACCAACTACAGTAGAATTCTGTTAATTCAAAACAACCGAGATTAAACCCTTTTTGGAGCAGACCCATCCTTGAAATATACCAAATATGCAACAAATACTAACAAAAAATAATACAGTTTTGTACACTACTTATTTGTTATACAATATTACAGTTGAATATAAAAATATGTTTCCATGTCTAGTTATAATGATGACATATTACAATATTTTGAAGACATGAACAATGTCAAAGGAGGGAGAATCAGTACAGTAAACATTGGTGGCAAACAATTGCACTTTTCTGTAACCAATATACTTACAATAACCTAAAATGTGTGGTCAACCCTAATCGAGAAAGTGTTCAGAACAAATGTCGATGAGCTCACATAGCATATTCCTAGCCATGACAGAATGAGACACCAAATAACAACGATATTAATGAGCGGTTTAATTTGACGATGAAGCCATCAAATATTTAATGATATGAATTCGTGCCAAGAAGTTACCAATAACTATGAAGAAAATGATGATGAAGTACATGTCAACAAGACAGTTTGTGCTCCATTTAAGTACTGTGATTGCCTTTTATATGTTAAGCAGCATTTCTCAGCTACGTCAGCAAACAATGTTTTTATGATGTTAGCATAATACTGCATGTTATTACATAGTTTAATTTTTATGTAGTTTCATTTTGTCAAAAAAATAGAGCAAGTTTGTATCGAGAGTAAATTTCTATAAAAATATGTGTGTGTACAGTACCCATCTTATAAATAAAATGACATTCAACTCACAAACTTTATAAACTTACTCATAATTAAACGTACTATACGTGTACTTTGGAATTTTATTATATTGGCATTCATTATGAGGCTATTTTATTCAAAATATGCAACTAGTTATTGTTCCAAAATATTTTTTTTTATCCTTTTTTCCTATATTCTGCTAATTTTTTTGTTTCAGATTAAGCAGATTTTTGGATTAGAGGGTTTTGGATTAACAGGACTTTACTATAGCCTACAACGCTAACTATAATTTCTTGTACTTTGGGAATCTAGAAAATTAAGTCTGGTAATTAAAGTATTTTAATTTTGTTTTAAACAATAAAGATTGCACTTTATTAAAAAGTAGTATCCAAGTCTATCACATTTCAAAGTGAATAATTATGATTAAACTTAAAAATTATTATTTTTTAAATAATGCATTTTGTCTAAAAATTCTTTTAGAATGTCAACAGATAAAATGTTATATTAGAAGATAAAAGCTCAATTTATACACAATAAAGGAATTTAGTTGATAAAGTGCCTAGGCCTAGTCAAATTACAAAAGAATTGTTAAATGACAAATTTAATTAATGTACTATACTCCCACAATGTGAAATAGGCTAAAATTAAAATAATACTGAAAACAAGTTGTATAATTCAAGTAAAAATTTTTACAACCAGATTTCATTATCCACTTTAACAAAATACATTATATGTTATTATATATTATTTTACAAAAAAATATTTCACAAATCTGTATTGTCAATAATATTATTTACATTTAAATTTTCTTTTAACTATGCCTACTACACATAAACAAAACTAAACTTAACCTAACCTCAAATAATAAAACTTTATAAACTTTTGTTTGGGTGAATATTTGTTATTTGTGAGTCTATAAACAAACTAGAAATATTTTACATACATATTTCCCAAAATAAAATTAATTTGGTAGTTTTCTTAGCATCAAACGTAAATTTCATAGGAACAGTAAGTATGGAACACAGAAAACAAACAAAGAAATCGTCTGTGAAATTAGAACTATTGAATTTATTGTTTTACAGAACATATATTGTGTAGTTACTGGTCATTTCAAATACTTACACATCTTGTTGTTTGTTGACAACTAAGATAAGTAAACACAACACTTATCAAGAATTTATTTACTCAATCATTCTAAAACAGAAGTTTCACAACAAACAAAACGCATTGTGTATACCGACCGCCTAGGTTACAGACCCCAGCATAAATTTTGTCAACCTTTTAAATAAGAGGTCATAATAATAAAATTAATATTTAAAAATAAGTTTTTTCTTTCCTAATATATTTTTACTGATTAATTGTATTCGTTACCTGTGTTTGTCCATGCTGTTCTGTTTATCGTTCAAACTTCTACTTTACAACAAAAATTATCTCAAATTATTTTCAGTTTTCAGAAATCAGAAACACAATAAATAGGCTTAGTTTACTTGATCTGCCACAGCCATTTTGAAATTCCTTCATTCCTGACTCGTGAGACTGTTATCTCCGATCTAGTTTCCCAAATTTAAAAAATTATTTCTCCATAAACTTAGTAATTAATAATGCCGTTTGAATTTTTGTTATAAATGACATAATATTTGCAGTCTGTAAAATCCATTTTTTTAATAACTTTAAGCAAAACTTTACTTTGCTTTAAATAAATTTAAAATAAATGAATCTAAAATTTTGTGATTCCTAAATATTGACATTAGTTTATAAAATAATGCAGAACATCTTCTGTTGGTATAATCTGTTTTCTTACTTCTTCCTCTTTCAATAAGTATTGCAAGTAAAGTTTACGATACATTTTTTTAAAGTGAAATATTTTATTTATCATACTGTAACTAACAATAAAAACAAGTAATAAAATACTTTTTTCCTTTTATTGAAATATAATATTTAAGTATATAATAAGTATAGTTAATAAATTTAATGTATTTTAGTTATGAATCCTTAAGGCGGGAAATTTGATTTTATAATTCAATATGTTGACTTTTTTTGTAGAGTAATTTAATTTAAAAAAATTATGATTGATTTTAAAAATAATGAAATGAATAAGTGGTCCTGTTTAAAATCTTGCATTAATTAATAAAATAGAAAGAACAAAAATATAACTTTTAATATTAATGTTTGTTCTTATGCAGCAAATAAAAAAAAAAACTAACTAGACTTATTTCCTATTTAACTCACCAACTTCAGTTACAATACTAATATTTACTAGGCTATATACAAAAAATTGTTGACATAGTATTAAAATGTTATTAATTGAACAATAATAAGTCGGGATATTTTTATTTCCCATTGCTTTGTGCTTACAGTTTCTGATTTATTAAAAATGTAAAAAATTTTAATCATCAGCCTTCTTAAAAATGCATTGAAACTAGCCTGGAAAAATAATAGAAAAGTAGGACATACATGAAACTATACACTCTACATGATACTGAATTTTAATTGTAATTACAGTAGTGGGAAAGTGGGCAGTTAGGTAAATTTGTGTCTCACTAAATGTCTTTAAGCTACATAACATGCTGTCTGGGTAGTGTCTATCAGAAAGTCATCATATAGAACTTATCTAAATGCATTAGGATGGTGTTCCTAATCATTTATTATAAGTGAATAGTGTCCAGTCTATTCAATAACATGTAACCTGTCTTCCAATAAAAATTTCAGTTTCAAATTCAAAATATCCACAATGATAAAATTTTATCTGATAAATGTCAGGTTTTCAACAAAATTTTTTTGGAGAAATCATGTGGATCTATATGTTTTTTTTAGGCACTTAAAGGCTTCATTAAGGTACCTTTTGATTGTGAAAAATTGTGTGCAGTTTTTAAACAATTTACTTCTATTAAGAAGTGTGATACTAGTGTACAGTGGAGAATTGCTCCTAAAAATGGGACTGTATGGTGCAATATAATTGAGCACTAGATTTGAATGTAAATACTTAGTTATTTAACAACATTTTAATGAAGTTTTAATGAATACATTTCAATGAAGTTAACTGTCAGTGAGAATCTAAATGGTGAAAGGTGAGATTGTACATGTTGAAGCAGCTTGTGTTATTGAGGGTATTGTTGGATACTTCACGGAATTATTACGAAAACAAGATGAAGAGAAAAAGCAATAGAAACACTTTTTTGTTTTTATAACTTGTGCAAATTATTTTTATTTTAGTTTTAAGTAAATCAAAATTACCAGAACAATCTGACCAATTATATTGATATTTGGCATATCTATGAAAATTAACATGTCATGAACTGTGGTTTTTTTTTTACTTGCGATTCAGAAACTAATCACTAATCAACGCAGTAGAACAGCCCCCATTTACCGACACTAAAAACAACTCTAATGTTCAAATCACAATTCACAGCCATGATGATTGTGTTTTTGACATCCATGAGATTGTGTACATAATTTGGGTACCTGAAGATCAAACCCTGAATAAAAATTATCTTCGTAAATGAGTAGTACGAAAACGACCTGAGTTATGGAAAAAGATATCAAGACATCGCATCGGCCCTTACTGCATTGGTTGTTGATGTTTTTGGCCAAGCATGGGATCCCTATGATGCAACACCCACTCTACTCACCAAACCTTGCTCCGTACGACTGCCTTTGTCCCTGAAACTGAAATCGGCTTTAAAAGGAATGGAATCAGGGACAATTGAAGCTGTGAAAGAAAAAGCGGACTCATGAACATGCTTTACAAAATGACTTGAAACAGTGCTTTGACCAATGGAAAATTCACATGGAGCAGTGTAAGGGTGTATATTGAAGAGGATAATGTTAACGTTGTGAATAAAAACAATGAAAGTGATACCATTAATCCAGTTAATTTTTAGCCACACCTTGTATAGTGCTTGAAACTGTTTCGCAATTTGACTAATGTGATATATTTTAACAAGTCTCATACACCGCTGCCTATTGTGAAAGTTATAATATTTGGTTATAACTACTTACTGTCTTGATATTTATTTTTGCAAAAAATTGTAAGAACTAAAGAATGACAAGGTTAAATTTATATAAAACAGACAGCCAATAAATCTGTAAAGGATTAATAATGGTATAACAGAACTGCCTATTGTGAAAGTTATAATATTTGGTTATATTCAACTACTTACTGTCTTGATATTTATTTTTGTAAAAGATTGTAAGAACTAAAGAATGACAAGGTTAAATTTATATAAAACAGACAGCCAATAAATCTGTAAAGGACTAATAATGGTATAACAGAACTGCCAATTGTGAAAGTTATAATATTTGGTTATATTCAACTACTTACTGTCTTGATATTTATTTTTGCAAACAATTGTAAGAACTAAAGAATGACAAGGTTAAATTTATATAAAACAGACAGCCAAAAAATCTGTAAAGGACTAATAATGGTATAACAGAACTGAATGTGCAAAAGTTTGAGTAGATTTTCATTTTCATGCGCTATTTATTAGTCAAATACATCTGAGATTTTATTATAAGAGATTCAAGAGTAGAACGGTATCCTTGATACAGTGAACTAGTTATGCAAGACTTATAAACGCCAAAAGAAAACAAGAGTTAAAAACATTGATGGCTTTATTTTATATACAGAAATAAATACACATTCGTAACTGCAATAACAATTTATTTTCAATACCTATAACAATAATTACAAAATTACTATTATAAATTACAGATAAAATATTTTACATTGTACAAATTTCACAACAATTAAATCGATTGTATGTGTAAAAAAAACTGAAATGTAATTACAAGTACTGTGTACTTGTCGGTTTACACTTACCCAGAGAAGTGAGGAAAATTCGCTTACAAGATAAAACCAATAAACTCGAGGCAAACCTTAAAGAACAACTGTTAACTAGTGGAAGACACGGTTGCCAAGTCTCAACATTTTCATGTGCAAACAACACAAAAATTAATATACATATAGAGTAAACTCGTTAAACAGAAACCAATTTTACATATTGCTTTGCGCGCATGTGTCACTTGTTCGCTAGTGTGCCATCTTAGCTACCAAAGTAATCACGCAAGGTATAGGTGCACTCAATGGAACTGAGAGAGAGAGTAATTTTGCCAACACTCTGCAGATCGAGTACCTGCCTCCATTACTTTTTGTGTCTGTAATTAATGTAGTTAATTAATTATATATGGCTACGTTTCTGCCAGGAGACACATGGCCTTGGCCGATGTGGTTACCTGAGTAGTTAATCAAAATATAGATTCTGTATAATGCAATGTCATTTTGTTCCCAAGTAGTGGTTACCATTTTGGTTAAGTAGTGTTGGTTTCAATATTGTATGCACTCATCAACGATGCTTTTCCATATATTTTATAGTCGTCAACGAGTTCTTAACAAGAGATTCATGTGCTTGTTTATGGGGTTTTGTTTATTTATGAGGTTTTGGACCAATTCTTTTCAGTCAGCTGGTTAAAGCCATGGGAGTTGATGTTAGCCCATATATTAATTTAATATAATTTTTCTAACCAAAACCGTACACTTAAACAATTAAACTTTTTAAAGAAGAAATTATCAATTTATTAAAATTGTTAAAAGAATATTACAAAACCTGTATTATGTATATTATGTTCTGACAGCTTTAATTAAACAATTTGTTTACATGCTTTCTTTTTTATAAATGTCGATTAAAAACTTAATTTAATAATCATACTGTATTGTTGCAAATTAATCAATACATTTAATTACAAGTACTTTTTAAACTGTGTGTAGTATATATATATATATATATATATATGAATTTTATTTCCTTCTCTTTTTCTTCCACCTTTTCGATAAACAAAAAAAAAAAAAAAAAAAAAAAAAAAAAAAAAAGATAATAGTATGCGTGTTATTATATGAAAACATTGTGTTGCTTTGGTTTTGGTATTTTTCCTAGTTGAAGAACACAAGCACGCTGTTGCCATTTTTAATACATTTGAAATTAATATTACATTTCATAATAATTGTTAATATTGCTAGTTTTTAACAACATAACCTGAAACTTATTAGAGCCTATCAGCGGTTCAATGAAGTCAGCTGATTGTTATGAATCAATATAAAACAGCTGATCTTTTACTATAACTACAGTAAATAATGTTTAAGCTAGGTTCATGTATTTATTTATTTAAACAAAACAAGATATTTGTAAACATATCTTCAAACTAATTATATATTCAGCAAATATATCATTAACAAAAGCTTCGCTTCTGTCGGTAACTCCCCGACTTCCACAAGTGTATTTTTTTCCTAGAATTAATTTTTTTTGTGGTTTTAACGCGAAAAGCACATTGAGGCTATCATCGCCTATCATAGAATTAAACTGATATAAGCAAAGGAAAGAAATTTACTTTTCAGTATAATAATCTGCCTTCCCTAGCTTCGTCAATCATCAGAATGATTTTGAAGAGCCAATCAGAAGCGAGCACGTTAGGTTTAATGTACACGTGTTGAACACAGGCACGTAAATAGAGGGGTACGAGGTGGAGCTAGAAAGTTATAAATAGAACGAGCCATAATACTGGTGACCAGTATAGAAATAGTTTTTGAAGATGGAAGTTCTCCGAAACATGTCAACAAAAGAAAAATTGATGAAGAAATTTTATATTTCAGGTTACAAGCATTATTTTTATAGAATTATCGTATAGTAGAGCACTGACTATCCAGACTACTTGGGACCATACCAGATTCAGACAATAAAATATCTAAAAAAAGGCTATCAAAAATGTAAAAAATTATAAAACATGTTTAATTTTACATGTTACTCCATTGTATACTATAAACAATAAAGTAATATATCTTCAGCATTTAGAACTTATTTTCACAACGAATACACATTTTTTTTATACTTTTCAAGCGTACAAAAATACTGTACGCTATATGCAAGAACAGGTGTATGGTACACAGGCCTACTTGAAAATGTCTAAACATGTCAACGGCAGAAAACAGAAGCAGTAAACAGAAAGTCTGATATGCAGAGAGCACACACTTTACATTATTCGCAAAAACTTGACAATTTCACAGGAAAATATACTTTTTTTCTGAAATATCAATGCAGGTAATTGGCAATCTGGATAGTATGTGTTCTACTGTAGTTACAAAACAATGTACTAAACTATATTAACAAAACAATGTTTAGTTACTTTAACATTATGCCAACTGAATTTAAAAAAAATTCTCGTTTTCCTGTAAAATAGCTCGGAAAGAGTTATGGTATATAAAATTTAATTGGTTCATTACTATCTTATAAACTAAGTTATCACAGTCAGGCAAGTCAGAATATATAACAAGTATTTAAACAAAATAATATACATTGAGGAGTTACAGTGTACACTCCTTTTATTTTAGTTACACACTTTAAAACATTCAAACAAATTAAAAACACACTGTGAATGACTGAGCACATTGCGTCCTTGGTTATTAATAAAAATGACATCCTTTCGTTTGTCCATTTTCATTTCGCTTAATTTTAAGCCCAAGTTGTTAAAAACCGTTTATTTTTCAACAGGCAATATACTAATATAATAAAATATACTTATAATATAACGAAAATATCTATATATTTATTTACGTAATTTCTCAAACGTTATTCTGTTGTAAATATTTCCTCTATTCTTGCGATATAACAGAGGTACTTTTGAGAAATAAACACAGTAATTCAAAGCCCAAAAAATGAAATAATGAATCTATAAGGTTAAGTAATAGGTTATATAAGTTAACTTAACAGATGATCTAAACACTGAAGACCAGAACACAAATGAGAATGCCATAAATACAGTATTTTGTCATTGGCAAAGCAGAAAGTTCGCTGTACAATCACAGTGACACGATCCATGAACTAGAATATGGGTTCATGATGAATTTGGTTCAGGAACTATTAACTCAACAGACTCCTCCTGCACAAAAAAATTGAGCATTAAACATATTTTTTTATACTCAAAGAGTTTCAAAACACATGTGCAGTCATTTATAATAAAGTCTTACAAGAAAGAGTGTTTGCAACCAATGAAAGATATTCCCTAGAAGACATCTATCCTAACAGGTAACGAGAGAAAAATGGAAAAACTCTCATAGGAGTATACTGTTCAATTGTTCTTCCAATATATTTCGTTGGAATAAAAACAAATATTCACGGTGACTGTTTTATTATGGACTCTATTTGTACTTTGTAAACTAACCTGATGAAAAACTTAAAGTGGAAGTTCACTGTCACTCTTTTATAACCTACAAATCATTTTTGCAAACTATTAAATTATAACCATTTTCCAACTTTTATTCTTGTTAAGTTTTAGATAAATTTATTTGTTTAGAAGTGCTATTGAATTTGGAAGCACCTATTGATACTTTTGAATTTCAGAAATTGTAATGATAAGAAATGTCCTAACAATTAGAATTTAAAACAAACCAATATTTTAACCACATATCCACTCATTTCATGTTGGTTAACCAAAAGCCGTACATTTGAATTAACATGACGCATAAGTCTGTAAATCCATAAATGTAACAAAAGCAAAAAAAAGAGAAACAATAAAGGAATTTGGTTGAAGAGAAAAAAGAACGTTTAAGAGAAAGGGAAAGAAGAAAAGAGATGAAGCTTCATGGAGGAATAAGAAATAAGCGTTGTTTAATTGAACTTCTAAGCAAGCAGATAAAAATTAAGTGAGCTCCAAATTTTGATACAATTTTCAAATAGGTATCCAGCATATGAAGGCATATATTGCATTAACAAGAAAGAACGTTTAAGAGAAAAGGAAAGAAGAAAAGAGATGAAGCTTCCTGGAGGAATAAGAAATAAGTGTTGTTAAATTGAACTTCTAAGCAAGCAGATAAAAATTAAGTGAGCTCCAAATTTTGATACAATTTTCAAATAGGTATCCAGCATATGAAGGCATATATTGCATTAACAAGAAAGAACGTTTAAGAGAAAAGGAAAGAAGAAAAGAGATGAAGCTTCATGGAGGAATAAGAAATAAGCGTAGTTAAATTGAACTTTTAAGCAAGCAGATAAAATTAAGTGAGCTCCAAATTTTGATACAATTTTCAAATAGGTATCCAGCATATGAAGGCATATATTGCATTAACAAGACAGTTCATGGAATCGCCTTCCCTGAAAAAGGACCAACTCAGAAGACCGTTTGGCCTCTTGGGGCGCTCCAGAACTGGAGACCTGGCATGGAGGATTTAAGTACTTTCATGTAACCACAACTCTACCCTTACCACTGTTTTCCCAAGGGTAAAATGTTCTAAGCTACAAACCCCTCCTCCACAGCATAAAAGTGACAAATGTAGTTCTTCTGTAGAAGAGATGAGCATAGCGGGTTCATATAACCGACTTTGTACAAATGTTTTGGATATGTCTCTTAACGGAACTGTTATTTCGAGAATTACTGCTAGATTCAGTTCATTCGAGAAAGCCATGATGTCCACGCATAACAAAATAACAACCAGATCTAACACACATTCATAGATTTTATTACCAGTCCATAAAAATGTTCAAATCAGTAGCCTTTTTAATTATAGAAAGAATCCTCTTAAACCGTGACCTTCTTGGCGGCTATCCTTTAAACAGGAATGATCTGCTGCAGATATATCCCTCCACAGCAATTGAATAGCACAGTGTTTCTCGAATAATAGCCAGTCTCTGTCTACCTCCCTTTCAGTTTTTCAGGCAACCATCAAGAATATACAGGGCAGTGACTGAAGAAAAACTATAAAGTCTGCACAAATTTCAGATTTTCCTGCGAGATGTTCCCTCGTGCCAAATTACTTGGAGTTGGAAGTGTCCCCAGTAGTGCATTAGCATAAAATTTTACCATCTTGGGTACCGTTCGTATAGAAATGCCCTCCACTGCAACTTAGGCAGAATGCACACGTCTCTCACCACTGTCCAATCATGTTTTATTTCCAGCTGTTGAGATCAGACAAACATATTTTTATCATCCTCTTTCAGAACAATATTTCTCATACGAGCGACTTCCATGCCAATAGGTCCACCAAAAACAAATCCCCCAGTGACACTTGTTGACATTAAACGTCTTGACTAAAATGTCACCTGACCTAGGAGATTAGATGTCTTGTTTTGTCCTGCCAGTAATGGAAACCACAAGAGGATCACTGTCACCTGACAAAGGAGATTAGATGTCTTGTTTTGTCCTGCCAGTAATGGAAACCACAAGAGGATCACTGTCACCTGACAAAGGAGATTAGATGTCTTGTTTTGTCCTGCCAGTAATGGAAACCACAAGAGGATCACTGTCACCTGACCTAGGAGATTAGATGTCTTGTTTTGTCCTGCCAGTAATGGAAACCACAAGAGGATCACTGTCACCTGACCTAGGAGATTAGATGTCTTGTTTTGTCCTGCCAGTAATGGAAACCACAAGAGGATCACTAGAAGAAGCCAACAAGTTACCCTTTGTTATCCTAAACTGCCTGTATACAGTGGAGATGTGCTTCACCCTAAAAACAAAATTCCCCTCAGTTCTATACAATATACTTATATGCATAGATCTATGAAGACCTAACCACTTCTTAAGGGCTGCTGTAGCTTCTTCTATTGAACCCAACATTCCCTTGGAAATAGCGTAAACCAAGAGTGTCTAGCTATCAGCGAGTTGTACACTATGCTTTACGAGGACCCAACAAAACCAAGAAGTCTCCAATTTTGAAAGAGCCGCTTGGAATGCTGCATTGACTGCCATCTCCGGGTCAGGCCTGTTAAGATACTTTCTAAAAATTTGA
Source organism: Callitettix versicolor (assembly GCA_022606455.1). Lineage (NCBI taxonomy): Eukaryota > Metazoa > Arthropoda > Insecta > Hemiptera > Cercopidae > Callitettix > Callitettix versicolor. The sequence goes on along the minus strand of CM040185.1, from coordinate 12,951,164 downwards.
AACGATCCCACATTTTACCTGAGGAACTAGAGCCTCACCAGTCTGAATGTCCAATGACACTGGACCAAGACCTTTTCTGGCAGTGCGAGATAACAGCACTTTGAAGGTTTAAGCTTGACCAATTGCAAAAATCATTATTACTGCCATCATTTCGGCTGAATGGCAAATCAGGGTAAGATTGTTCAATTTATGTTTATTATGCATAGAAATGATATCAGGCATAAAAATAAGATTTACTCAAACGCAATACTAACATTTGTGTGTGATGGTACGTTGACTATAACGATAGTATTTTCATTCAGAGGCTCATTCAGTTTAATGATATTCTGTAATCATAAAGAAAATATATAAGTAACTAACATGCATGTGAATTAATACAGTTTAATGATATTCTCTAAACTCTGTATAAATATAAAGCTCACTCTATATCTGTGGTGAGGTTTTCAGACCCACTTTGTAAAATGTAACCGTTATAACATGTACACTGTTATATATGACAACTTCATATTTTATGACATTTCTCAAAAATATCAATATACGAGGGTTGATCAAATATAAACGAGACTGACTTTCTAAAAACTTTTCCGTTGGACATTGAACTCTAAAGGGTGGGGTTTCAGGTAGCCTGGGAGGTTTGGGACGGGCGTAGACAGGCAACATTTCCGTTCGGACCCTTCAGTATAAAACTACACAATGAGTGAGAGTGAAGTGCACGTTTCCGTGGAGCAGAGAATTATTATTAAGTTTTTGGCCAAGGAGGGGGTCAATCCGACTGAAATCTTTCGTAGATTGACGGCTCAATACGGGGACAGGACCCTGTCAAGAGCTCGCGTTTTTGCTTGGCACAAGGAATTCGCCGAAGGACGGGAAGCAGTAGAAAACCTCAGCCATGATCGTCGCCCGACCACTTCCGTCACGGACGAAAACATTGATGCTGTTCGGAAGCTCCTGGACGAAGACAGACGTATATCGCTGCGATTTATTGCAGATGAACTCCAGTTGAGCTATGGTAGCGTTCAAAAAAAAGTTACATCAAACCTGGAACTTAGCAAAGTATCTGCAAGGTGGGTTCCACGAATTTTGACCGACGTTCACAAACGGAATCGTTTGGAGATTTGCCAGCGACTATTGACCCAATTTGAACGAGATGGTGAGGCATTATTAAACCGGATTGTCACCTGTGACGAAACATGGGTTCACCATTACACTCCCGAGTCGAAACAGGCAAGTATGGAGTGGCGGAAGAGGGGAGAGAGGGCGCCTCTGAAGGCCAAATCACGATCGTCGGCCGGGAAGGTAATGGCCACTGTATTTTTCGACAATCAAGTCCTCCATCAACGACGCACAATAAATGCACAATATTATTGCGATGTTTTAGAGGTCATAAAACAATCTTTTAAAGAGGAAAAGGAAATCTAAACCGGCGAGAAACGTCATTCTTCTTCACGATAATGCCCGACCACATTCGCGAACGCCACGAGGCTTAAACTCGATCAAATTGGCTGGGAACCAATGGAACATCCCCATACAGTCCAGACTTATCACCCTGCGACTATCACCTGTTTGGGCCACTCAAAGAGGCGCTTGGAGGCCAGCGTTTCGAAGACGATTCTGCGGTGGAGACCTTCGTGCTCCAATGGCTCAATGAACGCCCGAGAACTTTTTACGAAGATGGAATTAAAAAACTTCCAATCCGGTGGGAAAAATGTGTTACTCGTGCTGAAGACTATGTAGAAAAATAAGTTGTATCAAGAATAATTTGTAAGTAAGCAATAAATTTTTTAAAAAATCAGTCTCGTTTATATTTGATCAACCCTCGTATCGTTACATAATTAATCAGGAAGTAGTCCTGCTTTTAGTTTTCCATCTATAAACAAAATTAGCATTAAGAACGGCCAGTTATCGCAGGGCTTTCTAGGTAATATTCCTAATTTTCAGCGGCAAAACAAGACTAAGCTAAAGTTTTTTACCAGCAATTTCCTTCATTCTTATCCAGAGTAACAACAAAAAACAAGTGTTTATAAGAAATTTAAGGGAATCGTATGTTAAGAACACATACGTCTGTTTATAAATCATCTGTTTATATTTTCCTTGACAGAACAACATTTTCTGTAAAACAATGTCATGAGATATTCATAAAAATAAGATTTAATTTTTGTTAATCACAATTTTGTTTTATAAAGAAATGTTTCCATTAATAATTTATTACAGCCAATCTAAAATAATTGATACCTTTTGAAATAATATCAGTCCATTCACGTACACCTGTCTGCCTATAACTGCCACAATTATTTAATTTTCTGTCTGATAAGTTAAATGAAAAGTAACGTATCCAGAAATAAATAAGCGGTTAAAAAAATCACGCTGTATACGTAGTGTTGACCTCACACTGTTGTAATTATATATCAACACTAATCTATGTCTGTGAATATCTTCCCAGAAGAAGGCATAGGTTGTTTGGTTTCCAGGACCCAGACGAGTCCTGAACTAATCAATGGCTGCTCAAACTCACTAAATGAATGCACAAGGCTTAGTTGCAAAACAGATCCTTTAACCACGGTTCCAGGAGCTAACACAACCTATACTCGCTAATGTATCTTAAATGCACCTTATCTACTGCCTTACCTGTTGCGGATGCTTTTTCCTTCTTGTTCTGAGGTCACTTCCAAGCGCATGCTCTGCGGTGTGTGTAAGGAAATTATCTTTCTTAACTGTACGGAAAGGACATTTTGGACAGTCAAACATGTAGCCTTCATTCAAACCTAGTAAAACAGTTTGGTTAAAAAACATTTAAAAATTACTCTCAGTAAAAAAAAACACTCCCTGATCACTGAAAATTAAAAATAATCATTATTGTAACATAACCACCGGACCACATATTCAAATGATAAGGATTATGACCTATTCTTCCCGTCAGTGGTCTATCCACTCACCTCATAAACGCTACTGCGGTTTCGAAACTCTATTGTTTCATCTTCAGGCCGTTATACAAAATGTTAAATCCCTCTGTCGAGGTTGTCACAAAATCAAACAAAACATTAAAAACATACGTCACAAACACTGAGCGGAATTACACGATTAAATTATGTACGATGAAATTCAGCTTGGCCAAACGACATGCGCGACTCGTACGTCGTTACATTCCGGACACCGACATAATTCCAGATCGTAAAGAGATGTAATAAGAATAATTATTGCCAAGCGGCAAATTTTCAGTGATGTTGGGCGCACTACTACTGATGAAGACTCCACAGTCTGGAATGCAATGACGTAAAGTAGCTTGGCCAAGCCGAATTTCATGATGAATATTTTAAACGAGTAATTGTGCTCAGTGTTTGTGATGTATGTTTTAATGTTTTGTTTGACTTTGTGACGACCTCGACAGAAGGATTTAACATTTTTTATAACAGCCTGAAGATGAAACGATAGAGTTTCGAAACCGCGGTAGCCTTTATGAGGTGAGTGGATAGACCACTGACGTTAAGAAGGTCATAATCTTAATCATTAAAAATAATCGCACCACACCGCTGCCTCGCTGACATGATACAAGCGAATTTCGGAAAGTATTTTTTTATATTATCCTTTTTTTGAAATTCTGATTTCACCATTATATTCAGCATTAAAATATGCATATATATTATCATTTTACTTTTAAATTGCCAGTACACTGAAATCAGAAAAATGTAATTTAAAGAAAAATCCGCTACTATCCCGTACAATGAAGTTTGACATATTTTTTTTCTATCTTGGTAAGGGTTGTAATGGCCATTTAAACACTTGCCAAGCGGATTGATGAGTGTGGATAGAGTTAAGGAAGGCTGTTAGAAATTGTAAGGGATGATTACAGTGGAAATAACTCAATGGAAACAAATTTACAAACCTAGGGAGGCCAGTTTCCAAATTTAGTTGACTTACAGAGTAAAGAAGAAAAAAATAGTGTTGCAATATTTTAATATATTTTTTTATGATAAATGTACTTCAATTTTTTACTTTGTTCTCTGAACTTTCTACATACATAACTATAGTTTTATGTTTGCTCATGTTGTAGTTTATTCTAAATATCAATATTAAGAGTGTATTTATACAAAAAGTATATTTTATTATTCACTTTATCTCGCAGATCAACTGCGGTTCAACAACCAACAACCAATCTAATTAATAATCAGGAGTAGTCTGCTGTAGTTTGTTATTTTAGAATTTCAGTTATTCATGAACTGTAAATACAACAAGTACATACAATTTTTTTTTTTTTTTTTTTTTTTTTTTTTTTTTTTTTTTAATGTCCGACTATTGTGCACACTAGGGCTAATGCAGACGGTGGGATGATTTTACAGCATATGAAAATGCCAAGCCCTCTCCGGGAATCGAACCCGGGTCCTTGGGGTGAAAGCCTAGTACGCTATCCACTAGACCACCGAGGCAACTAAGTATATAGAAGAAAGCCCAGGAAAGGTTAAGTACATATTTACTAACCAGGATGTTTATTCTTCAGGTGGGTTTTGTACGTAGTCGACTGTATGCAAGCGTATTCACAATGTGGACACCTGTAAGGAAACGTCCCTGAGTGCCGCATCTTATGTCTACGCAGGGAGTTATGATCCGATGTCATGTAGTCGCACTGCTCGCAGCTAAATGGTTTCTCACCTGTGCAAAGTTCAAATAGAAATTTGTTGTTATTTCTGTTTACTTTCGCTGTATACAAAGTGGTTGTAACAAAAATTGAAATTTTGATCAAGGAATAAATGTTCGCAAAAAATGGTTTTTACGTATACGTTAAAATCTCTACGAAAATCTGTTTTAGGAGATATGAACGAAAAATTAGCGAATCGTCTTAACTTTTCAAAATTTATTCAACGGATTTTTGTCAGACGACAAAAGTGAATAAAAGAACCAAAAATTCCTGACCGCTGTTGAGCAGTGTATTGGAGTATTGTTCTCAGTTATGAATCTGCATATATGACCAAAAGTTTAGCAAAATATAATGAACAAATTTTGAAAAATGCTGTCAATTTTTTTTTATGCTCAAAAGCCAAATTTTTTTCAGAAATAGCAACACACATTTTATTTGTCTGCTTAAGTGTTTCCTTTCAACTCCTTTAGACAATCTGCAGATGGTTGCATTTACTATCACAGAATAACAGACTTCTGAGGTCCGATTACTGTTACTGAATAAAATATGGATTACTTTACTTTGGCTGCATTAATGCAAACATAAATCATACCTGCACAGTTATCTTTTTATGCCTAGAATATTGCTAAAATTATGTCAATTTTAAAACCATACATACAACCATATGGTTTTGAACTGTAAAGGTTATATCTGTGGACTTATCTACATCTATGGCTAAGTAATAACATGGACTGATATTTAACTTTGTCGTTGATTGGAAAAGAGATCTAGTATTCATTTCAAAGTATTGCTTGCTGCATAATTACAAGGTCTGCTGTAAAAACCACAATAATGAAATAAATATTTTCAAACTAGACAACGAGAATAAAAGGTAAAATTATTCAGTATTATTGATTATAATTAAGGGCCTACACATACCTGTATGTTGCCGTATGTGCATTCGTAAAGAACTTCTTGATGACGCAGCATGGCCGCAGAAGGAACACAGGAAACGTCTAACTTTGTTGTGTACATTTTCAGTATGGTGACGCAATATCCTTCCATCTGCGAAACTTCGATTACAAACTTTACACGGATAGTATCGCCTCAAAACACCATTTTCTACTCCATCATCAGTTATCTTATCTCTTGGACGATGAATTACCTGCAACAACAACTAACATTAAAATACCAAATAAGCAATAACTATAGTACAGTACTTGGCAAGGTTAAAGTGGTACGCAGTAATCAATAAAGTGAACAATAAAGAGTGATAAATACTCAAAAATAGGTAATGAGCTTTAAGCAATAAAAAGTGAGCAATAATTAGTGATCAATGAACATAAAAATACGCAATGAGCTTTAAGCAATAAAAAATGAACAATAATTAGTGATCAATGAACATAAAAATAACCAATGAGCTTTAAGCAATAAAAAGTGAACAATATCCCGTGATCAATAAACACTCAAAAATAGACAATGAGCTTTAATCAATAAAAAGTGAGCAATAATTAGTGATCAATGAACATAAAAATAAGCAATGAGCTTTCAGCAATAGTTAGTGATTAACGAACACTCAATAATAGTTAATGAGCTTTAAGCAATAAAATTGTGTAATAATTAATGATCAATTAGTGCTCAAAAGAGGCAATGAACTTGAGGTAATAAAATGTAAGCAAGAATCAATAAACAATGAGCACTAAAAGTATGCAATGAATTTTAAGCAATAGAATGTCAGTGATCAAAAATCATTCAATATAAGCAATGAGCTTTCAGCAAAAAGTAATAAGCAGTAAACAATATTGTGGATGAACAAAAGACAAATGTCGTCTACTCTGAATATGGATCTACATGATTACAGTACCCGATTAGGAGACTACGATTACAATTGGGTTACCACAGACTTTGCAAGTTCAAAAAAAACTACCCTCCCAAGCCAGTTCGGTATTACTGAATAAATTTCCAGTTAAAATTAAAAAAACAAACATTCAAGAGTATGATGGATAAAAAAAAGTTTAAAACAGCATTTATTATCCATTTTATGCTATTCTGTGGAGAAGTCCAATCAGCTGTAAATGGTGAATAGTAGAAAATTGCCTGTGTTGCTGGGCCTGGTCATTTAAAAAAATTAGACATTTTAATTTATGTTATTTGATAATGTTAGACATTGCCAATAATAATAGGTTCTTGTGGAAATAGTATAAATTTAAAATATTTATATAGTATTATTTGTAATTATTCATTTGATTTTGTGCCTTCCCAGTAATTATCGACTCATTGTTTTCGCTTTTAATAATTGTAATTGTGACATTTACGATGCAATAATTGTGCTGTATGAAGCAATAAGTAAATAAATAAATAAGGGGTACTCAGGTGGATGGGTAAAACAAATACAGTAGTCTCGCTAATCCGACCTAAACTGGGCACGGCCGGGTCAAATTAGCAGGAAAGTCGGATTTCATGGCGAACAATTAAAAAAAGTTTAAGAGTATTTAATTAAATTTATTACATTAAAAAACTTTGAATTACATATATTATTACTAAATATATTATACTAAAACATAAAACAGCACACAGAATCTCACTACAGTAATAAAGAGTAATTTCACTACATCAAATCATAAAACTTGTCGGAAAAAGTTTGTTGTTACAAACAGTTACAGCTTTTTGTTTACCAACTGTTTGATGTTTTCTCGCTGCTACATCTCGCAATCTTATGAAAAGTAATATATCTTTTTTTAGAAAATAGTGGATAAAAAAATAATATGTGAAATGCTTTGAAACACACAAGCAGAAGAGCATTTATAAGGGTGGTCGATCCCTCTTTCTCTTCTAAAGTCATCACCTGGGCATGTAAGTGACACATAGGCGTAAAAGCCTGATACAAAAGTGGTGCCGAATTGTACATTCGGTTTTGCTAAAAATCTTTTAAATTGCTTGAAATATTGTTTTTTAAGGCTATGTCAGATTAAATGGAAGGTCGGACAAGCGAAGGTCAAATAAGCAGGACTCTACTGTAGCTCTAATCTATTGGTCATGTCATGAGAGGTAAGCATTAAAAAATGTTGACACTCGTTATTAAAGGCAAGACTGGAGGGAAAAGATCTGCGGAAAAGAGACACAACTTATATATAAAAGATCTCACACATTTGTAGGGACATACATCTGTCAAAACATTCTGTGCTGCAGGTTCTCGTGTTATAATTATTAGTTGGATTGTCAACCTCAAATAAATAGGACGCATAAGAAGAAAAAAAAATAAATATATATATATATATATATATATATATATATATATATATATATATATATATATATATATATATATGAGGGATGAGGGAGGTGTGGAGGATTAGAAGGAACAAGACATGAGTCGGAGTGCTTTGCGTGATCCAACAGGGTCTATGCGCAAATAATATATACATATATATATATATATGAAGGAGGATATTTTGAAGGAAGAACGCAAAATCTTGAGGAAGTTCCTTGGCCCGAGATTAACAGAAGATGGATACAGGTTGCACTCCCGGAAGACCACAGAGAAGATATCGAACCTGGCAGCAGATATCAGAAGAAGGAGGCTTCGGTTCTATGGACACATCAGTAGACTCCCAACAACGAGACTTGCCAACAGAATCCTTAAGTATATGCAACGTCGTGGATCGAACAAGTCAGAATAGACCTACATGATGCAGAAATAGACTCAACAGACGTTGAAGACAGGAACACATACAGGAGAAAGATGCTCGGTTGGAAGGTCCCAGAGAATGAAATCCCAACGAGAGAAGGGGTAAAATGGACGGAGGAGCGGAAGAGGATCCATGGGGACAGGATGAGGGAGGTGTGGAGGATTAGAAGGAACAAGACATGAGTCGAAGTGCTTTGCGTGATCCAACAGGGTCTATACACAAATAAATATATATATATATATATATATATATATATATATATATATATATATATATATATATATATATTAAGCAGTTGGCAGTAAGAAGTGATTAAAAAATTTGAACAAGTCTAGGTAGACGTTACGCAATTTTTGCCTTACTTTATGATTCCGCAGCTGTTTTGTAGTTTTAAAGCCTTTCCCACAGGTATCACACAAGTACGGCTTTTCATCACCATGAATTTTACAATGCTGATTCATCAATTTGCTGAAACTGAAAACAAACAACAGAGTTAAAACTGCTAAGTGACTATACACTGCACTACTGATAACAGATACATTTTAACAGTTAAAAATATATTATTGCGAATGAGCACAATAATGTTCAGTGGCCTTGAACATATTTTAAAATCATTCATGCAAAAATGATCTGAAACCAGTGTCCAAGAGTTATTAAAATAATTGCAACACATGTAAATTTTATATATAAAATAATAAAAACAAAAAAATGATTTGTAAATAAGTGATTACAAGTTTGTAATAGATAATTAATTATAATTAATAATAAAATCAAGTTAAAAGAGAGTCCTGTATCAAAATTGCATTAGCCAAAATAGCACCAGACATCCACCAATCAGAACAGCAGGAAATATTTTTCTTTATGTTCGGTATGGCAAATTCTGTGGGGCAATGAAATCGAATTGAGAGTAACGGGACTAAACAGTCTATAACTTATGAACACAGCTGATTATCACAGAGATGAGTAACAATATGTGCTACAAAATCAAATGTCTTAATCACAGATAGACAAACTAATTCGAATACTGAAAGGCGAGAATGGAATAAATATTAAATAAAATGGTAGAATTAGAAGTTTAAAATGTTACAATGAATAAAATAAGTAAAATATTTATAAATTCTGGTAATAATAATAGAAACTATAATTTATACAACTGTTGTATATACATAAGTTATTGTATATTATATATACAGATGTTATGTAATAACATTTAAACAGGTGTTATGTAGCACGTGTTTGTGTAATTTTAGGTTATAATTTCTTTTTTTTTTTTTTTTGTGTTTAACGTCCGACTATTGTGCACACTTGGGCTAATGCAGATGATGGGATGATTTATAGTGTATGAAAATGCCAAGCCCTCTCCGGGAATCGAACCCAGGTCCTCGGAGTAAAAGCCTAGTACACTATCAACTAGGTAACCGAGGCGGCTAAAATTCTCTTTTATATCATAGGAAAAAAGACTCAATACATATAAGCCTGATTATACCATGAACACAGAATCAAGTTGAATAATTGCTTAAAGGAGAAACCTAATTCAAAAGTCAAGATTTACGATAAAGTTAATACAATTTTTCGTACTGATTCACTTCTACCACAGGGCTTCGTAACACTGACCAGCCTGAAGTTGATACTCTCCACAAGTAACAGTGGAATAAGTATGGGGGAAGGGAATAATACACCAATAGGCTAACATTGTTAGAGGAGTCGTTGGGAGACTTTCCCTTGAAGAAGCCAACAGAAACTTTGAAAGCTGTTATCCACTGTGACAATGTCTGCCACAGTACACTTACATTCTTTTAAGATGCTTGAAAAAAAATTCAGTAATTGCATAACACTCACAGAGCAAGTAATCACGCAGTCTGTACTAACCTGTGAGTTTTATAATTGCACTGAGTACAAGAGAACAGGTCCATGTCAATCTTATGTTCTTTCCAAAGATGAACCGACATTGAGCTCCACATATTGGTTGCATGGGAACAGTCTGGACAAGTGAAACTTCCTGGTGACACTGCAGAATGGCACTGACGGTGAAGTTCAAGATTACCTTCGGTCAACAAACGGACCATGCAACCGTTTATTCCACACCTACAACATTAAGTAAAAAATCTTGATGTCTTGGAACAAATATACGTACTGTTAAACCACTTTTGATTTCTAAATGTGTGTGTGTGTGTGTGTGTGTGTGAGCACACACGTGCACGTAACCCAACGATCAATGGGGAACAAAAATTGGTTATGGTAGTAGCTTGGGCAAGTTTGTTAACTAGCAAACTGATTCAACAGTTTCAAAATGGCACCATTTCAATTCTTTTAACGGTTTTAACTTTTCTGTTAAAGTATTTAAAAAACTATATAAATTAGTGTTTTCAATTTTCAAAACCTGTTAAAATTAAAAAAATTAACTGAAAGGTTGTCTGGCATCCTTTTTGTATTTTAAATACAATTCAAATAATTCTACAAACTTATGTAATGAGAGAAAACATATTTTTTATACATTTCTAAAATTTCTTTTTTTAACTTCGTCTTTTTCCACTAGAGGGCGAAGACTTCCATGATCATTGTTTTATCACTCAGCTATACATCTTAATATGCACCTATAAGCTATATAAGTGCATATATAGCACTTTGAGCTATATATAAGCTATATAAGTGCATATATAGCCTCCAACTTTGAGGCAGTATAATTTTAGTTCATTCTGTTAAAACAGTTAAAGACTGAAAAAGACAGCAAAAAAGGTGGAACATTGCGAAGGTAATTTAGCGGCTAGACCCTAAAGACCACTATACCGTGATTAAACTGTGTATTCCAGGCAAAGTAATACAATCAAAATCAAACAAGGTAAGTTGGCCAAAAAACTTCCAAATGCACAATTCAGCAGTATATACTGTGTGCAGTCATCTTAGCCAATGCACGTAATATCTCAGATAAGGCAACTATGTAGACGCCAAAATTGATTAGGATCTGAAAAAAAATAATCACTGAACTTGTGAAACTATTCTGTAAACTGGTTGGACGCTAAACTACTAAAGTTTTAAAAGTCGAAAAATATGGATCAACAGATAAAAAATCGTAATAAATTTTGATATTTTTGGAAAAGATAGTAAAACAATGGGTGTAAGATTATATATATATATATATATATATACTTGGAAGGTCCCAGAGAATGAAATCCCAAAGAGAGCAGGGGTAAAATGGACGGAGGAGCGGAAGAGGATCCATGGGGACAGGATGAGGGAGATGTGGAGGATTAGAAGGAACATGACATGAGTCGGAGTGCTTTGCGTGATCCAACAGGGTCTATGCGCAAATAATAATAATAATAATAATAATAATAATAATTATATATATATATATATATATATATATCTTTTAACAAGTTTTTCTTAACCTGATATTTTCTTTTCTTAAATTCAATAACAATTACAGCCGCAGAAATCTTTTAAGTGTGAAAAATTTTAAAATATATGAAGCTTCAACATTTTCAATTACATTTGAATAATTTTTCAATTTAATTTTCCATAAGAGTACTTCTATAATCTGTATACTGTATACAGAGTGTTAAAAGTATTATTACATAATGCAATCAAATTGTTACACACACACACACACACACACACACACACACACACACACACACACACACACACACACACACACACACACACACACACACACACACACACACACACACACACACACACACACACACACACACACACACACACACACACACACACACACACACACACACACACACACACACACACACACACACACACACACACACACACACACACACACACACACACACACACACACACACACACACACACACACACACACACACACACACACACACACACACACACACACACACACACACACACACACACACACACACACACACACACACACACACACACACACACACACACACACACACACACACACACACACACACACACACACACACACACACACACACACACACACACACACACACACACACACACACACACACACACACACACACACACACACACACACACACACACACACACACACACACACACACACACACACACACACACACACACACACACACACACACACACACACACACACACACACACACACACACACACACACACACACACACACACACACACACACACACACACACACACACACACACACACACACACACACACACACACACACACACACACACACACACACACATTTGTTGTGGCATCTTCTTTTAGCCTCACAAACACAGTCCTCGGCAAATACTTCGAAGAAAACAGTTTAGGCCTACCTGAGAGTGCTTGTATCTTTGGTTTCAGTTTTGATTTCACTTAATTTTACTCTCTTGGACACAAATTTCAACACATGGTTTCCTTTAGGTCTTCCTCTTTTCTTCACCGTATCTTGGTCCTCGATTTTAGCTTTGCTGTTCTCATGCGAATCTGTGTTCTTCTTTTCTGTATATAGTAAATAGATCAATATAAATTATTTGGTACATGGTGAAACTCCATGCGAGGAAAATTAAAACATTAATATAGTTTCACAAAACTCTTTTATTTAGTAATATATGTTTCGCCGTCAGGCATCTCCGGGCAAAGTCAGAGAAATTTTATCTAAAATATTTTAAGAAATAAAGTATAGAGGTAATTATAAAATTTAGCATTTGTCAAGAGGGCGAAACAAACAATTAGATACTTGTTAGTACGATCACAGCCGATTTTGATAACAAATATAAACAATTTAATATCAAAAAGTACTACGGACCTTTGGGAAATTTATAACACAACTTACTAGTGATAGATAACTTCTCAAAGTATATCCGGTAAGGAGGCCAAACATCAAAAACACTATAGATAAGTTGCAATTGTTTTTTGAAAGATATGGACAACCATAGCTCTAACATCAGTCCTAACAAAAATTCAAAAGCGTATAATTATAAACAGACCAACTGGTACCTCGAAACAAATAGCATACTGGCGGAGGAACCGGCAGGCCTCAGACAGAGAAGATCCACATCACACCAGACGTTGCGATTTACCCAAGCAATAAAGGAGGCATTCAATCAAGGAGAGACCATCTTGGCCATCTTCATAGACTTCAAGGGAGCGTATGATACCGTGTGGAGAAATAAATTGCTCCAAAAACTGCACCAGACGAAGGTCAGAGGAAACATGTTACGTTGGTATACAAGATTCTTTTCCCAAAGGTGGACCAATGTCAGGTATGGGAACAAGGACTCGGGGTACAAACAAAGCAAAATTGGACTTCCCCAGGGTGATGTCTCAAGCACAACCCTCTTTAATGTCTACATAAATGACTTGCCAAAGACAATTAAGAGCTTGAAAGGTGATGACATGATCATTTGGACAAAGGAAAAGAACAACTCCAACCAGCAAAAGTTATTAGAGGATAAAATGAATAGCGATGTACCCAAAAGCGGGGTAACAAAATACCTTTGTATAGTCATGGATAATAAGTTGAGCTGGAAAGAACACACCAGACACATCACAGATAAAGTGAATAAAAGAATGAGTCTGCTGAAACGACTCGCCGGAGTAAAATGGGGAAGTACTCAAGATACAATGAACACAACCTATAATACATACATAAAACCAGTCATAACATACGGAAGTGAAGTACTGCCGGTGATCCCTGCCGGTAAGCCAGCCCTACGACAACTGGAATGATGCCAAAACAATGCTCTGAGACTTATTTGTGGAGCCGTTAAAACCACTCCTATAACAGCAATGCAGATGTACACGCAGAAGTCAAACAACTTGCGGCAGTTACATACTTGGGGCTGCAAGGACTGCCTCAGACATCATGGACCAAATCCGCCTCCAGAAGCAACACATTAAAAAACCATAAAAATCCCATTTCCTTAATATCAGAATACCTCAATGGCAATAAACAGATATCCATTACAGAACCATATACCATACCAACTAACCCAATTCAACTTCTGGAGATAGACATAAATTTGCCTTTCGTTGAGGAAGTTAACAAGAGAGAATGCCCCCTATTGCTTCTCCGACAACTGGCCATCTCCACAATAGAAGAAAGATACCCCTCCGACCAATAGTTAAGAATCTACACAGATGGATCCAAGTATGAGGATGAAAGCACCGGAGCGGAAGTGTAAACACCCTATTTCTCCCTCCACTACCCGGTTGGGCTAAACAGGTTGAATTTTGATGCCGAGATGGAGGCTATATCTAAGGCTCTTCTCCTTCTGCTGAACACTTCGCATAAACACCAAAACTGTGTAATACTGACCGATTCCAAGGCAGTAGTGCAGGCCCTATCATCATCAGCAGTCAACAATCTTAAAGAAATACATCAAATGTTATGAATGCTTCAAAAATTAAGAAATATAGTGTTCCAAAGGATCCCTTCTCATGTAGGTGTGCCAGGAAATGAGGCTGCAGATGAGCTGGCAAAGAAAGGTTCACTCCCACCCTAACACAAACATTTGCCCAATCCAAATTTTGATTTTGCCAAAGGCAAAAGTCATGCTCAAAAGTACAATGAAGAAACAGCAGATGGAAAAAATGAAGAGTATAGCAAAAGGCAAACACTGGGAAAATATAGACGAGGAATAGGACGGACTGAAGGAAAAACGAAGGAGACAGTCAGTGGCACAGTTCCGTCTTGACATGGGTCATGACTGCTTCGCCACCCACTTGAAGCACATTGGAGTCTATTTCTCTGAAATGTGCCCTCTGAGCCAAGAGATGAACTCAAATATGAACAAGGAACACCTGCTGACATGCCCTGGATTGAATGCTGATTCGAGACGACAGAAGAGCTTCGCTTGGCTGTATTGGGAGGCAAGGAGGCTGATGGACTGGAGTCCGGGCTAGCCATAGGAAACAACAGATATGGACAACCAGAGAAGGTGTTAACAGGTAATTTGGTTGTAACATAGTGTGTTCTATCATACTATGTCTGAAGATGCCTCATGGCGAAAAAATATGTCACTAAATAGAAGAAATTTGTTAACAGTATAATTTCCCTTGATTAATTACTTTAGTTTTCAATGGCTACTTCATACAATTTATAGTATTTGTTTATTTTATAAAACTACACTTAATAGACTACACAGCTGATACAACATCTCTAGAAGGTATCTGCAGATATTTGGAGAGAAGATTTATCCTATTTCTCCAGGATATGCTAAATGATATGTATGTAAAAATTAAATTTTAAGCTTATTACGGTCTTTAACGTAAATAATTGTTAAAATTTACATAAATTTTAAAATGACTAATTCTTTCTATGTAGTAAAAATGTAGGTTATTGGCTGAAGAATATTACATATTTATAGAATGTTAATGATGCTCTGTTATTTGGTTTAAATTTTACAAATACTAAATCAGTGAAAACTAGGGGTTTGTGTGGCCCTGAATTTTACGGGTTAGGTCAGGCTTTAAAGCTTGACTTTGGTTAGGGCTAATATTACAGTTCGAGTGAAAGACGGTTTGGGACAAGTAAATATTAATTGTTATTTTTAGACAATAATGTATGAAACACGCACACGTATTTTCATTAACAAAATAAAGAAGTAATAGACAAACAATATAAAAAAAAACAATTTAATTATCATCGAAGGTCAAGTGTCTACCAAGTTATAATCATATTCTATTAGTATTATTCGACAAAGCCAACTTTACCTGGCCAACGCATACTATTGGTTAATCGGTTTATTAATTGTGATGCTACTAAGAAGGGAATTAAAAGTAGTGAACACCACATCAAATTGACAACATCTACAATAGACAGCACTATTAACAGATTGGGCACTGTTTGTGTAGATCAATTATAAATATAATAAACGTGACTATACCCCAAGTTGACTGTGGATATACTCACATTTTGAACAAACCCACTTCGACGAATTGAGGCTTAAAACCATAGCGTATCTACGGACAGATTTTCGGGAATTATGCCAGCTGCCTTGGTGGCCTAGTTGATAGCGTACTGGGCTTCCACCCCGATGACCCAGGTTCAATTCCCGGCCAGGGCTTGGCATTTTCATACGCTATAAATCATCCTATCGTCTGCATTAGCCCAAGTGTGCAAAATAGTCAAACGTTAAACACCAAAAAAAAAAAAAAAAATTCGGGGATTATGCAAAATTGATTTTCTTGAAAAAACTTTATAGCATCTTCTTCATTTTTATAAATATTGATTAGTCGAAGGAAGTTCATAATAATACAAAATAATGAACGATTCGAACAAATTACGATTGCCACAGGTGGTGCGCTTTGGCAGACACTCGCTTATCATATAAACAGAGATAACGATAGATGAGATCAAGAAATCGCTTTTAAAATGACTAATCACTATCACATGAATAGTTTTTTCACAAAAAGCAAATAACTTTACGTTTAAATGGTAGTATACTTTTTTCTGATATACGTATAATGGAAAAGATTTTTTGCATAAGTGTAATAAGTAACTTTTTTATTTGTGTATAAAAATAAAATAACTCGGTTTTAATATTTGACAACCTGCGCATCAATAGTTTGCACCTTATAGACTTGCCTAAGTACCCGAAAATGTTTACCTGAAATATATTTGACTTATAAATTTTTATTTGCAACGAAAGTTATAAATGCATGAACAAAATAAAGGTTCTAGAGAAAACAAAAGGAAATGCACTGGTAAAATATGGACTGAAAATGGAAAGTACTTCACTGTGTAAGAAAGAAATATGGAAGGAAGAGTGAAGAAAAAGGATCTCTAGTTGGCCTATTCACAAAGAAGCCACAAACTGTTTAAATCAGTAAATTTATGTATTTTTAACAGTTCTTGCTCAAGTAAAAAGCTCTATATGGCTTACCTGTTAAAGGGTTTAAATTTGAAAATAGAGAAAAACTTGGCGTTGTTGGCAGTTGTTCGGGTGAACCTAAACATGACTCAAGTGAAGGTTTGATTCCTGTTGACGGTGTGGACTCTAATAAAACTGGATCTGTTGTGGTAGCCATTGTTGTAAGTGCTGTGGTGATTGGTATGACTTGCGCCTGTGCAAGAGAAGACACTGTCAAAATACTTGGAGTAGTGCTTGGCAAAATTTGTGTTTGCGGTTTGCTTATAGCTACTGCAGGTGATGAAGTAGTGTTTCGACTTTTTGAAGTTGGATTTGGATGGACATTATCTGAAATTTGAAAAAGATATCAATATTTTAAACTTTACAAATAAGACTAAAATAACTAGATATTGTACTACAGTCGACCTCGGATATAACGCAGTTGAAGGGACAAAACATATAACAGCGCTGTAAACGAGATAGTGTTGTAACTGAGTTTACAGTAAATGAGTTTGTAAACGGTGGAAATACTATGTGTAGCGAAAGAAAAACATATTTTGTTCTGTAGGCTACACATAGTTAATGGCTATTTTAATACAATTTGTTACACATATCACATATATGCAGGAGGTTGATTTAATTTTCTCTTTAGAACTCCATATCCCATGAACTGCTGAACCAGCAAACCCCAATTTTTGACACACATTGATTTATTTTTCGCCTTTCTCTAAACACGCGATCCAAGTTTTAACTCAAATGATAAAGCTTTTCTTTTTGCCCATGATGTATGCAATAATACAAAATGCAAAACTACTATGGACATACTATATAAACTACTATGTAAACTAAACTATGAGGTGTAATGAACATGGACTACCACACTTTGCTACAATCTAGTACATATACATGCAACACAATGCATACACTGTTTGAGGGTTCTTGAGATGGAAGCTGTCCCCCCACTAAGGCGTACAAAGTGTGTGTGTGTGTGTGTGTGTGAGAGAGAGAGAGAGAGAGAGAGAGAGAGAGAAGAGAAAGAGAGCGAGAACGCTTTTGCGGAAACAACACAATTTTCGAGTGTAACAAAAGCGTGACAGCATTGTATCCGAGTTCACAAAGCGTCATTGTAACTAAGCCTAAAATACAAGTACACTTGCGTTATAACCAAAGTCGACTGTATATATAAAATATTTACAATTGTATGTACAGTATACAAATTATTACAGCAAATTTTCAATAATATTTCTTTTGTTTTTATATTTTAATATTTTGTTTAACTTTTATAGCTTAAGATACCTCTAAGAATTATTCAACATTTACAGTAAAACGCCACAATTTACCTGGCCCCAATCATCCAGTTCTCAACTTCTTGGATCAATTTACAGTGGCAACATATCAAACAGTATATTTATTTACATATCAAATCAATATTAACATGCCAACCCATTTTACCAGTCACTGCAATATAATTTATGTCAAAGCTAGAAAAGTGGGAGAGATTCAATGTTGATTGTCACTCTTTCCTTCTCTCCCCACTATTTTGTTCTTTTGTGATGCCAACCATTCAAGGGGAAAAGCAGTCTATATTTCTGAAAAATGAAACATAGGCTTGCTTAAAAAGTATATGACCTTGAATTTCCCCACAAAAAGTAGTTATGTTATAGAATCGTGCCACTATTTACAGTGGAAGGAGAGAGCTTAATATGCATGGTTTAATTCTGTCTCCACCTTTGAATATGTCAGTTGCTGCCTGCTGGCCTTTGAGTGAGGCACTGAAGAAGTGCTCATTCTATTTTCGATTTCCCTCAAGATTACTGAACAAGTTCAGCTAAGACGTTGCACCAAAATTTGTTGTTTGGTGATTCTAAAAACCATTTTTTAAGATTCAGTAGATGTTATGGGGTTTACACAAATTAAGTTGTTTAAATGATTCAAAAATAGCTGCACATCAGTGAGGAAGGAATAATGGCCAGGTAGGCCATAAAGTGTTCAGACTGCAACTGCTATTGATAGGGTGGATAATCTGTTACTGGGAGATTGTTGTCTGACAGTATGGGAGATTGACAAAGAGGTTAGATTCACTAAAGATTCAGCTCATACACTACTGTAGACAGAATAGAAAGAACTCCATCTTGAGGTGGCAGAGAACCTGCTGGACACGGCCAACACTGATCCTGTGTTTCTAAATACCGTGATAACTGGAGACGAGTCATGGGTGTATGGGTACATTTCAGAGATAAACACCATTGCAAAAAAAGCTTTTCAGAAGTTTTTCACAGTAGAAGGTACTGGTGGGTTAAGTGTGTGCAGGCACAAGACATACACTTTGAAGGAAATTAGAGCCCCAACTCCATCATGTAAAGAATATATTTTCTTGTTTAAAGATCAGATATTTTTTTAGAAATGCTTTGGTAATTTACAACATACAACTTGTTTTTATATAATTTACATTACTATTTTTGTTTTAAAATTAAATTTTTTGCTACAGTAAAACCACACCTGATCAACTTAACATTAGGTCAAATACTTTTACATGTTTTTTAAAGCATATGCTCAAAGAGCTCACCATCATAGTAAATGCAAGCATCTTTGGTAGCATCTATGTGACAGTGTGACGAATGCTATGAACAATGTTTCAATCTGACCAGTCTCAATAATTTAGACATTAATATCAGCATTGTTTTTACCATACTTAAAAACAATGAACAAAATGATGTAAAAAAATCTGAATTAGAACTGTAGTAGCTTCAGTATTTGAAAAGTTTATTAGCAAAATTTTAGTACAAGCTTGGATCGTTGGGTTTAACAAAAATATGCAGGGAATAAAACAGTCTTACAATTATTCATACAATAATAAAAAAAAACTATAAATTCAAGTGTGCTGTATTTTAAAATGGGATTTTTTTTTTAATTTAAGAAATTGGATTTTTATTGCTAACAATAAAATCAAAAGCTCTTTGAGCTTTTCGTACAAAATCAAAAGAATTTTTGATGTTGTGTTGTAAAATCAAAATATTTTTTGAGATTTTGTTGTAAAATCAAAAGTTTCTTTGAACTCATGTTGTAAAATCAAAATTCTTAGATCCCAATGGCGGTGCATTAAAAAAGATCACTCAGTATTTAGATTAGCACAAGATGTAGATCGGCGATGATAACCTCATCAATTTTTCGCTGGCAAAAAAACAAACAAACAAAAAAAAACAAAACAATATGTACAAGTTTTATATTTACAAAGATATATACTTACAAGTTGTAGGTCGAGTGCTATCTAAATTAGAGTTGGAACGTATCAGTTTGTTAGCGACAAACACAATGTCCAGCAGTGCTGATAACTCGTCCAGGTTTACGTTATGGTCTTGCAATAAATGCACCTAAACAAAATAAAAATACACATTACAATTTTTTATAACCAAATTTATAGAACCAATGGCGATTACAAAAAAGGGATATTTATATAAAACAGAAAACATAAGTTTATTTAGTTAAGTATTTCACTCAAATAACAATACGAGGGCCATTAGGAAAGTAACCTCCGATTCGCCGAAGTATTAGGGGTAACGCTACCATCTTTGCACACACGTGCGCAGCAGATCAGTCAACATCCAGCCGTGGTAGAGTGAAGGTGGTCTCATAGCTGGTTTGTTTTTTGTAGCATCTCAAAATGTGTTTTACAATTGAAAACCCCATCATATGTGAAATGACAGCTGTTATGTGATTTCTTACGGCAAAACAATATTCAGCAGCAGCTATTCATCAGGAACTTTGTGCCGTGTTTGGACCAAGTGACGGAGTTGTTCGTGAATGGGTTTGTTTATTTAAAAGTGGATGAACACATATTCCTGACAAAGAGATGGTCTATCACAAATACCGAAATATGAAGGGAGGGACAATAGCAAAGGGATTTTCAATTAAACCTAGGAGCAGAAGACATTTCAGGAATCAAACCTTGGGCAGGGTGAGAAATATAACAATTACAGAACTGGGATAACAGAGGTGAAAAACCATACTCCCAGACTGAAGGCTGTCAGTCATGAATGTTTATTGAAAGATTCCTCTTGATGGACTTAGGGGACAGTACAGACCCTGTGTAAACAACTCAGAAGAATCATTCGATTCATTATGGACAGTGTGGTTTCAGCATGCATCTGAAAAGGGTAGGAACATGAGAAGAAAATGTATGCAGGCTAAGCAGGATGGATGAAGAAACTGCAATCCACATAATCTATGATTATGAAGTTCTTGCCAGCAGAAGGCAAAGGATGTTTTGTTTCCAAGACCTCAACGACCTCCTGCTGAATGCTAGTCAAACTCATACAGGGAACCAATCTATTGAAGTAGTACTGAAGAGGCACAACAGATCCCTTTTTTACTTCGGGTATTAACAGAGGCTCTGTGGCCTCCAACATGACAGCTAGAAGCTTTTTGTACACCCCTATTACTTCACCTTAAGCCGACCCCAGTGCCCTTGACAAGCTACACAATCTTGCATAAGGTGTCCCGGTTGGTGAGATCCAAAGACACCTTATATTACTGAAGGTCGCCTTCTTTTGACCTCCAGGACCTCGCACTCGAGGAATATATGTACTGCAGTTTCAACACCCTGCCCTCACAGATGACATTCAGGTGAGATTTATAACAATCCCACCTTATGTAGACGATTCCGGACATGACCGTGTCCACTGATCATGCCGGCAACCTACCTCAGTGACCTCCAGATAAACTGAACAAGTATCCTTGTCAGTACAGGATCTGGTCCCGAGAAAAGGCGTTTTCCCAATCTTTGGCCAGGGAATTGCTTCCATTGCTTGATGAGCTCTTCCCTAGCAAAATGCCTTACTACTCCTCTCGCAGTTGTGCGACTAATCCCACACGCAGGCTCTAGTCCCACTAAACAGATCCCTTAATCATAGTGCCAGGAGTCACCAAACCCTTAACCTCCAACAACCAATCAATCAATCATGTTCAGTGGAGGCGGAAATGGTTAAATGAACCAATCAGGTATTCATTATTCAGTCATTACTATTACCAAGCCTCTATAATTAAAATTAAGACATATTAATTAACTTACCTGCACAGAATGTTTTGAATAGAACACATTATCGCAACCAATGCAGAATATTTGCTTCTTGGTTAACTGTTTGCCTACCAACTCCGAGTGCTCCACGCCATGTTCTTTGTTGAAATGTTCTAAGATGTTTTCCTTGTCTAGGCTCATGTATATACAACTTGTGCAGCCGAAACAAACTTGTTTATTCAGTTCTAGTGTTTTCCACCTGTACACAAACAATTACAAGATAAAATAAAGTAAAATAAGAGTCTAATGTTCATGCAGCTCAAATCTAGATATTTGTTTCTGAAATAATAAAAGAAATATAGAATATGAGATTATATTCTAACTGCTAATACTATAAATAGTACTTTGTTAAATGATACTTTGTAAATATTATTTTGTTGTACTTTGTTAATCGTATTATGTTATGATATTTTGTAAATAGTATTTTGTTAAACTTCGTAAATCATATTATGTTATGATATTTTGTAAATTCAATTTTGATATAATTTGTGAATTGCATTATGTTATGATACTTTGTAAATAGTATTTTTTGTTTTTTGAATAGCACTTTACAGCAATAATTTGTAAACAGTATTTTATTATCATACATTGTAATTATTCTGTCATACATTGTAAATATTCTGTCATACGCTGTAATTACTCTGTCCTACGCTGTAATTACTCTGTCCTACACTGTAATTATTCTGCCATACGCTGTAATTACTCTGTCCTACGCTGTAATTATTCTGTCCTACGCTGTAATTATTCTGTCCTACGCTGTAATTACTCTGTCCTACGCTGTAATTATTCTGTCATACGCTGTAATTACTCTGTCCTATGCTGTAATTATTCTGTCCTACGCTGTAATTATTCTGTCCTACGCTGTAATTATTCTATCCTACGCTGTAATTATTCTGCCATACGCTGTAATTACTCTGTCCTACGCTGTAATTATTCTGTCCTACGCTGTAATTATTCTTCCATACGCTGTAATTACTCTGTCCTACGCTGTAATTATTCTGTCCTACGCTGTAATTATTCTGACCTATGCTGTAATTACTCTGTCCTATGCTGTAATTATTCTGTCCTACACTGTAATTACTCTGTCCTACGCTGAAATTATTCTGTCATACGCTGTAATTACTCTGTCATACATTGTAATTACTCTGTCATATGCTGTAATTATTCTGTCATAAAACTTTTTAAACAGTATTTTGTTTAACCACTAACTTTTCTTCATCAGGTTTGGTTTTATTCTTTCCTAAATTTTCCTCTTTGCCGTAGTCACTGGAATCCCTTTCAAGCTTAAGTGACCCTTTTTGAGTTTTACAGTTCTGAGAATTGTCCGACCCGCTCTGAAACATATAAATATGACTTAATCAACATTATCAATATCAATAAACATTTGGTTTGTTTATCCATCTGTGCACGGATGAAGGCTAAAAAATTGACTGATTTTGATGAAACTCAGTATTTAGGTCTGGTCTGCCCATATCTTAGAACAATTGTTTCTACGAAAAAAATCTGATCAAATTTTGGTCAAATGTGGTGTAAAGTGCACAAACAAAACCACTGGGGTCACTATATCTAGTATCGGAACTATTGGGGAAAATCACTTTAATTTATCATAATTGGTTCATCAGCTTTTTCCAATTTTTGAAACATTTTACAGTAGAGTCCCGCTAATCCGACCTGCCTCAAAGAACAATATTTCAAGTAATTTAAAAGATTTGTAACAAAAAAGAACGTACATTGCCTGCCTGCACTTTTGTGTCAGGCCTTTACACCTACATGTCCCTTACAAGCTCAGCCGATGACCTACATTCTCTTCAAAAGAAAGAGGGGGTCGACCAAACTTATACCTGCTGTTCTTTCATTTCTGTCTTTTAGTATCAATTCAAATTAGCGGAAGAGGACGTTTAGAGTGCATCTGCTTGTGTGTCTCGTTATGTTTCACATATTTTTTTTTATTTGCCGTTTTCTAAAAGGTAAAAGATATTTTACTTCTCATGAAATTGCGAGATGTAGCGGCAAAAAAATTTCAAACAGTTGGTAAACAAAAAATAATTACAAACTTCTTCCATCAAGTTTGATGATTTGATGTACTGCTCTTTATTACTGTAGTGAGATTCTGTGTGATGTTTTATGTTTCAGTACAATACATTTAGTAATAATATACGTAATTCAAAGTTTTTTAATGTAATAAATTCAATTCAATACTTTTAAATGTTTTTTAATGGTTTTTCGTGTAACTCAACCTTCCCGCTAATTCAACTGCCCTGTTTAGGTCGGATTAGCCAAACTCTAACGTATTTAGAAAATTAAAATATTAATTAAATATATTTATTGATTTCTTACTATTTGTTGTGACTTATTTGGTTCCAAGACCAGTGCGGATAAAACTGACGACACCTGACTACTGCTCATCGTTGGAAGAGTGCCTTCAGTCGATAGCTGCGACAACAGACGCTCTGTATACACAGAATCACTATGTCCTGTTTGAACTGTTTCAACAGATAACAAAATTAATGCAAAATCTGTAGGAAGGATAATCAAAAAACTTGGTGGACAGAATGTACCTTATTTGGTAAGAAAAAAATAAATGTTAGATTTTCCCCGTGATGTTTTAAATTTCGAATTACTGGGGCAAATAAGAACAGAAAAAAATAGAACACATATATTTTTTTTAAAAAAAGCACAAAAACTTTTTTATTTTATTTAAATTATGTACAGACAAATATTTTCTGCCTCTCTTTTTCCAAATTATGAAAGTCAATTCCACTTGAAACCAAAGTATTCATTACTTATCAGAATCATTGGGATAAGCCATTATTCTTACGGAAAAATAGCATACACAAATGTTCTAAAAATAACACACATTTTCCTAATTTACAATTAATTAAAACAAATAAATAAAGCATTATAAATTAAATAAACTACATAGGAACAATAGCAATAAACAAATCAAGCAAACTGAATAAACGTACACACTGTGAAAACAGTGTTATACTACCAATTGAAGAAGCTGACGCTAGCAGTATAAATAGTCCCGCTCAGTCAGCTGACAAATTTGGTCAAACTAGTTAATTAAAACTTTAAACAATAGAAAATCCTAATTAGTATATCTCCCGAATCAAAATATATAGAATTACCATTCAAATTCATATGTGTCCACAAATACAATGGTATTTACTAAATCAAAATCGGAAAACAGATTCAGGAATCATAGAAAATTGGTAGAAAAAGGTACCAAAAAAAAAAATCAATTAAACTATGGAACCATTCATTATCATTCAACCTACAAGAAGCAGACGAAAAAGTCAGTTCTGTCAATCCAGGTTAGCCAATTTGATAATTTGGATTAGCCAACTTAATTTGGAAGTTTAAATTAATTGTAAAAAAATAGTTAATCAGTAAATAAAGAGAAATAAGGAGAAATCATTAAATCATCTGGAACAACAAAGAGGAGACGCTCACAACTGGACCAATAGGAAGACTTCTTAAGATAGAAATTTTGTTAAAAAAATACAAGGTTATTTCTTTTTAAAAATTGGCAGACCTTGAAGTGGAGAGGTCTGGACTAAAAAAGTAAATTTGTAACTTCATTTTGAGATTGGATGTATTATTAAGTGTTTTTCTGAATAATGATTTTTTTTTCAAAAAACTGTTAAAATTGTGTTGGTGAGAAACTGCCTATACTCGTATAGCATATCAATTTTGACAGTATTGAATAATAAATAAAAACTGCCATTAACTAAAATATTAAATTAAAATTAAAATAGTAAATAAAAAATGTATTTTTTTGAAAAATTTAAATCTCTTTTACCACAAAACTTGAAATTACTGAATTGCTATTTTAAGTGAAATTATGCAGGATCTTTACCATATATGTAATTTCAAGTCGGTCATTGACGGAAACCTGAGAGAACTTCACAGCATCCTTAACTTGAACATAAGATTATTCAATTTAAGTTACTGGAGGGAATGGGAACTATCCAGGACTACAGGAAAGAGCCATAACCAACAAGGAAACCACTAAGCCAATGAAAAACAACTTCTAACTACTAAAGGTAAGAGTGACTACTTTACCATGAAATTGGAAAATGTATTACATTTTGTTGACAAAAAAAATGGATAACCTGTTATTTTTAATTTTAATTTGATTTCAAATAAAATTCACTCTTAAAAAAAGTAGTTACACTGAAATCAAACCAAAACTTTAAAACTAAATAAAAATAATGCAAGGATAAAATTTTAATGCATCAATTTTTTTTTAATGAAAACCAAAATACAAATAAGATTAGGTTAAAGAGGTCAGACATAACTAATAAATACAAATAAATAGACAGAAAAATTATTAGAATTAAATAATAAAAAATACATATTCAGTAATATCTGATATATAACAAAGTGTCAAAACAAAGTGAATATAAAATGAAAATAGTGCCGGGTTAAAAAATAATAATTAATCCATTGATAAGGTACGACGTACATCCAGAAAGTAAGTTCCGTTTGGTAATAAAATTAAATTGTGTACAGATACAGAAAAATTATTTATTGCACACAATTCTACAACTCTTAAACTACTTTTCCACATAACTGCCAAAATTTTGCAGGCATTTGTCATAGCGTGGCACAAGTTTTTGTATACCTTCTTCATAGAAGTTTGCCGCCTGTGTCTTCAACTAGTTGGAAACATTTTCTTTCAGCTCTTCGTCATTGTTGAAGTGTTGACCGCCAAGGAAAGACTTGAAACGTAAGAACAGATGAAAGTCGCTAGGAGCGAGGTCAGGGCTGTACGGAGGATGGTCAAACACGTCCCAGCCAAATCCCTGTAGGAGGTTTTTCAAAAGGCGTGAAGAAAAACAACACCTTTTGACAGCAATCCTCGGCGCTTATTCTGTATTGCGCGGTGTAATTTCCTAAGTGTCTCGCAATAAACATCTGCTTTGATTGTTTGACCATGCGGTAAGAAATCAATGAGTAAGATGCCTTTCCAGTCCCAGAACACTGTGCACATCATTTTTCGAGGTGTCAAGATTTGTTTCGGCTTAACCTTTGCTGGGGATGAAGTGTGCCTCCATTCCATTGATTGTCGCTTACTTTCAGGTGTCATAAGAAACCCAAGCTTCATCTCCTGTGACTATCTGTGTTAGAAATTCTTCACTGCCTTCATCATAACGGGTCAAAAACTGAAGTGCACTAACCATCCGGTTTGTTTTGTGTTGCTCAGTAAGAATCTTTCGTACCCAACGTGAGCAAAGTTTACGAAATTTCAATTTTTCGGTAACAATTTCATGAATTAATGATCGTGAGATTTGGGGAAATTCCATAGTGAGTTCTGTAACCAAAGATGGACGCCCACTTCGTTCTTCATCGTGCACTTCACTACATCCTTTATTGAACTGTCGGACCCATCTTCTCACCATTGAATCACTCATCGCATTTGGTCCATACACTTTGCAAATTTGCCGATAAATTTCAATTGGTTTCACTTTCCTAGCATTCAGAAAACGAATCACAGATCTGATTTCACAAGTGGCGGGATTTTCAATCAACACCGACATTGTAAACAAGCACAACAAAGCGTACGTGGCTGACTGCGATCTCAAAATGGCGCACGTTTCTTCTCCTTGATACAGAGTGTCTACCGCTCATGTGCGGAACTACAATCGCAGTGCTGCAGCATAGAGAAATTGAAACAGAACTTACTTTCTAGACATACCTCTTATTAATTCTCTATTTGAAGAAAAATTACACTGTGTTCATTTAAAGGTTATAATAAATATAAAAGTGTGATACCATAAAATATTAAACAATTAAATAACATCTGAATATAACTAAATCGTCACCTCAAAGTCGAAAGAATATTAAGTTACGCAAATGGAATTATAATTTGAAATTGTCAATGAATTAGATTAACATAAGTTATTAGATTTAGGAAAAAAATCAGCTTATCGTACAGTAAATTAAATTAATAAATTTGTGTGTATAAAGGAATGATAGATTAAGTCAAGCCAAAATATACATTTATGTTTAAAATTCATTAAAACTGAAGAACAATGAATATAATTTTAATTTTGCAGTTGTAATTTATATGTTATTAATTTAAATAAAATAAGTTCTGATAAAAGACAACTTAAGTTTAAAAGTTATTTAAATTAACCACTTCAAAAATACATATTCCCAGCAGTATATACAACATTTGATAAACTCTCAAATATTGTATAAGCTCTGCAAAAGGTGTAATTTTAATCTGAAATCTAAACCACCAGGTTTTAGTCTTTTATGTCTTTAGTCCTTATACTTTTTTGTCTTTTATGTATCATTGTAACATAGCCACCGGACCACATATTCAAATGATTAGGATTATATACCTATTCTTCCCATCAGTGGTCTATCAACTCACCTCATAAAGGCTACCACGGTTTCGAAATTCTATAGTTTCATCTTCAGACCATACAAAATGTTAAATCCCTCTGTCGAGGTTGTCACAAAGTCAAACAAAACATTAAAACATAAATCATAAACACTAAGCACAATTACACATTTAAAATATTCATTATGAAATTCCGCTTGGTCAAGCTACACACGCGACTCGTACTTCGTTACATTCCGGACTGCGGAGTCTCCATCATTAGTAGCGCACCCGTCGTTGCTATCAGTTACGGTGCGTCTGTTGGTTTTTGTTACTCAAATCACTTATCCTTAGAGCCATGATATATATATGAAATTTGATTTAAATGAAAGTTTTTCATTGAGGATGTTTTGGGGGTCTGATTTTTTGCTCTTGTAAATCTCAAACTCTTCAATCGCATCCATATAACTACTTTTATGACATAAATGTAATATTTCCATGTTGGTATGGATGTCTTCAAACTTATGGTTTTTGTCCATAAGATGTTCTGCGAAAGCCGAGTTTGTTGATAATGCACTTCTGGGTATATGCTCTTTAATAAAAGAGCGAGATGTCTGACCGATATAGAAGCTTAGGCAATCACTACATTTAATTTTGTATATGCCAGTTTTTTAAAGTTATCTCCACTTTTATTTACAACTGGCTTCTTTAATAATGTTGACAGCTTATTACTTGTTCTGAAAGAGAAATTTATATATTCTTTGGCTAATTCTTTTTTTAGTTTGATAACAACGACGGGCGCGCTACTAATGATGGAGACTCCACAGTCCGGAATGTAACGAAGTACGAGTCGCGTGTGTAGCTTGGCCAAGCCGAATTTCATAATGAATATTTTAAATGTGTAATTGTGCTTAGTATTTGTGATTTATGTTTTAATGTTTCGTTTGACTTTGTGACAACCTCGACAGAGGGATTTAACATTTTGTATGGCCTGAAGATGAAACTATAGAGTTTCAAAACCGCGGTAGCCTTTATGAGGTGAGTTGATAGACCACTGACGGGAAGAATAGGTATATAATCCTAATCATTTTATGTATTGCGAGACAAAGAGAATAAATAACCTCTATCGGCTGGTTCCAATTCATTGAAGTATATGTAAAATAAAATTAACTGTATTAGAGTATTAGATAGTGAAAACAGTAGTAACACAAAACAAAGAAAAATATTGAAACAGTGGCGAGTTTAATTGTGACATGTTGGAGCTATTAAGCGGAGTACCATTTCAATAGGTCAGTAGATTTCATCTGGTAAATCACAAATGAAATCAATACTTTAATGTCAAGCTATTTCAGACAGTAAACTAAATTAACAAGTGCAGTAACACCCCGGCTAACGGTCATATCAGACAACTGTCTAATTCACAGAATGAAAAATGACCTGCTTAACAGTTTAGTTTCAGATAAAGGGCTGAACAGTAAATCGCAAAGTTCATAACGGATACAATTTTAACAATATTTTCATTAAGAGAACGGATCAAGGAAACAAAAGAATAAACCTTAACATTTAGTAATGGCTGTCAGAATGTGTAATGCGCATGAGCAGTAAGTACATGTAATTAATCATAATGCGCATGACTGGTAAATTCGTGTATGAAATTTAATATGTTTAATGTAATGTAAACAGCAATGACGACACAATATAGGTCCATAAAAAGACCTAAAATTGTAAGTAATCTTTAAAAAAATATTTTCTGTGGATGAATACATGTTAATTAGATTATAAGATATAAATAAAACAAAAAAATATTCAAAAATCACTATTTGAAAAAAAACAATCTACACTGCATACCCACTGTGCTGTGCTACAGAAATATTGTGTTGAGTTAACACAAACAAGCCTTTGATTGATGGGTGTTTGGTTTTTGTATGACAATAGTTTCCAGGATCTTTCTTGGTTATCTCTTCTCAGAATGCCCACTTTTATTCCTTTTTCTGTCATCATATCTAATTTTACTTTGTGTGTCATCTTGTTTACTGTGTGTTTAAATTGTTAACAAGTTAAAAATTTAAACAGTTATTATATTATCGTGTTACATACTTTTGATTTTTAAATTTAACAAAAAGTTAAATATCTTCGTGTGTGAGTTTCAAATTGATGTTTAAATCCGTTTTCAATTTTTCAACAAATTAAAATGTTTTCTATAAGTCTCTATTGTAAACGCTGACTTGCACAGCAGTCCGCTTAGATAACAGTCTTAGTTCTGGAACGAATTAAGACCATCAACGGGGGTACCAATGTATTACCAATCTCTGAACTAGCAACTAATAATTTAATTTGTAGTTTTAGGAACGTTATCTAGTAAAAGTGAACTTGTAATACTAGTATTAGTAGACTAAATGCTTTTAGTCAGTCCATTACGATCAATTACTCACCAGAATTGTGATCCATATCAGAAGATATGATGACCTGAGATGTTTCTCGATGAAAACTATTTGCACTAATTAAATCAGTTGAATGTTCTGAATGGTGGTGGAGACCTTCAGTATGAGACAGCAATCTAGGATGCAATATCGACGCTTGATCACTGGTCGACATTATTCTGTTCCCCGAATGTAACAGCACACCGTCTGGAATTAACGGTGTTGTTGTGCTTAAGTTTATTATACGCACATGATTCTGTATCGTAGTTGGTGTTATTATACTGTTTTGCGACACTGGATGACGCAATAAACTATCACTATCACTCGAATGAAACAGGATGTGACTGTTTGTTTCCGAATCCATGTGTTGATTGGTGTTCAAACACTGCGAATAATCGGTTTTTTCAATTGAAATATCACTTAATGAAACACTGTCCCGGTGTTCCCCGGGGTTTAGAGAAGAATTAAAAGTACTGTCAGCACCCTCGGATGATATAATTACACTCGTTGTCACGGGATGTTGGTTTGTAGAAACTAATGTCACATCAGATACTATAACTCTCGCAGGGGATGATTCAGTCGTAAAATTTGAAACTTGTAACAACTCGTTTGTGCTTAAGACATTACCAGTTGACGTTACTACATTTAAAACAGAACCTTTACTTTCATCAAGGCTGTAGAACAATGAACTGCTTGGTTTTAACAAAATTTGTTTTTCACTATTCAATTTTTTTTTAGTTTTGTTAGCTTTACCGGATGTTTTCATATTTGTTTTTTTATTACTTTGTAAAGTGATGTTCAGTCCAGCATTTATTAAAGGATTACCTTTCAGTGGACTCTTTCCTTCTTTACTTAACAACGTAGGTATGACACTTTGGTTTAAAACACTTATAGGGTTAATGGTCGAGAATGCGGTGTTTTCCACTAGTAAATCAGAAGTTTGCTCTCCAAGGCTGCGAGTGGTGACTATAGGAACATTGCACGCCGATACACACGGTGCTGATGATTCGGTGTCTTTTTTCTCTGTACTCTGCCAGTTAACAGTAGGCAGTGATTCATTCGATAAAATGATCTGCGAAGAACCCAAATCGCCCATCATTATCACCTAAAGAGAATTAAAACAAAAAAAACTGTTTCAAATTTCATTATAATTTCCATTTCCTATTTTAATATCCACGACCACTTTATTCACGAAATGTTTTTACAAATTTATAAATAACTATTTATCATTTAGCAATTACAAGCAACTTTTTTTGTATTGAAATATATATTATTTATTTTTGCTTTCGAACAATAAATTTACATGTTTAAAAGCCAGAAAAGATAAGAAACTTATTTTATTTCCACACGCATCATGATGGTTCAATTCGATTACCAGTTCAGCTAGTCTTAATAAACTAACATAATACTTTCCGATTCATTTTTGCATGTTCATAACGATTAAAATGTTTCAAGTCAGAAAAATATACTTTATTGCCACACATATTAAGTTAGCCATTAATATAGTGAGTGTGGAAATAAAATAAGTTTGTATTTTTTTTCTGAGCTTTTAAATATGTTAATCCGTTGTTAGTAAACACAAATTAATAATAAATTTAGCCAGGAAAACTACGAACTGATTTTTCAGTTGCTGTGGCTGCAACATACGCTTCCCGCCACCTCCGTTCAATGTTGTGAGAAGAGATACCCTCCTTATAATTTTTCTTTCATTATTCTGATGATATAATTCTTTAAACGTCAATATGTTGTTAGAAAGTAACAATTGCCATACTTAATGCGGAAAAAGTTGCGATTGCCAAATAGCAAACAGTTATAATGGATGCCTCTTAACTGCCCTCTTTTTAACTGTCAACCAGGTTTTACAACCACACATTATTGGAAATAACCTACAGTGCATCCTTGTTCGTCACATTGCATCTCACAATGATAAGAAGGAGACAAAATGTAATTTCATAATGTGTAGCTTACTATGTCAGTTTCCTTATGTGTTTCTGCATACTAACAAAAAATTTAATAACAGCAGCCTTTTTTTATTTTGTTGATATTTAGGATCAGTCAATCAGCGAGTATTAAAGGCTTATTTTTGTTTTGTGTTTGATTTTGTGAGTAGTTTTGTGTTTTTTAGATATTTATCACCATGGTGAGTGTTTTTTATAAAATATAAAATGAGTGTGCTAAAACAAAAACATAATGTATTGACTATGTAACAGAAACTAAAAGCAATAAAATGATTAAAAGGCAAATCAATTAAACTCAAAAGTACTGTTTAGTACTGATATAACAAAAGTAAAGACTGGTGTTGAAATAACGTAATTCAAGATTATTGCACACAAATCAAATCAGAAAAAATCCTATTACATGCTGTACATTAAAAAAACCTACAAGTGAACTGATTGACAATGCATTGTAGTTATGGTCCATTCAATAATGTCACCGAAATACGCCAACCAATTTTGAACGAAAATATTTAATCGACTTCATTATTACACAACTAAATTTTTTTTTTTTTTTTAAGGCGAAAAGCACATTAAGGCTTTAAAGATAAATATCATCGCCTAAACACAACTACTAAAGAAAAGAAACAACAGAGCGATAAAACGTAACCTTACAAACTAGATAACATTTATAACAAGAATAAATAACTTAAAAACAAAACAATATAAAGGTGGACTGTAAAGGGGTCCTAATTAAACAGGAAGATAATAAATATTATGAAACAATAAAATTTCCTAAAACTAGTTAACAAGAATATAAACTATAAAGAATATATAAATACTAAGGAAAAAATTAAATATATTGATATATATGCAAGCGTCTCAGGAAGGCCAAAACGCGATCAATGATCGACGAATCGTCCCCCAAGATTGCCTGCATACAGTTTCCTAATCCATATATTAAACGCATGGTTCTCAAGCAATCGCAGTCTAACATCAAGTGTTTGACTGTGATGGTTTCTCCACAAAGTTGGCATGTAGGTGGCTCCCCGCGTCCCATTAAAAAACCATGTGTCAACAACGAATGACCAATGCGGAGGCGTGTAACGACAACCTCCTCCCTTCGACTTCTTCTTACAGACGACCCCCAAGAGCGAACAGTATGTTTAATTACCCTCAATTTGTTATTGTCCAAGGCTGTCCATTCATCTTCCCAACGCATTCGAAGTAATTGTTTTACTTTAGAAAGATAATCTGAACAAAATACACGGTGCGTGCTTGGCGGCAGCAAAGCTGCTTCCTTTGCTGCAATATCCGCTCTAGTGTTTTCAATTACCCTGCAGCGTCCTGGTATCCAGCAAAATGTTACTCCAACACCTCGTAGTTGAAGGCTGCGAATACGGCACAAAATATCTTGAACTAGAGGATCTACCGAGCACATATCCTGGATAGCCTGGAGTGCACTTTTCGAATCGGAACACACAAGATAATGAGCAGAATTGGATACAACAGTGTTCAAAGCCTTCAAGATAGAAAACAACTAAAGGTAAGGTCTTGTAGGGGTCAGTTAAGAAGACTTTCACTGCACCTGAGTAAGATATGTTCAATATGACTCATTTCATTATAGACTATTAATTTCATTAATTTTAACTATAGTCATATAAAAAAATAGAGACTAAAACAGGTGATATGATGGCATCGGTTTAAAAAAAAGATTTCACAACAATCTCTATCAAGCAAACAGACCATCAGTACGAAAAAAACAATAGGATATGTTTTCTAGTGGTTCTAAATATGATTAGGATTATGACCTAACATCCGGACACTTTTTACATTCCGGATTATTACATTCTGGACACTAATGACGTACGAGTCGTGTGTGTAGCTTGGCCAAGCCGAATTTCATATGAATATTTTAAATGTGTAATTGTGCTCAGTGTTTGTGATGTATGTTTTAATGTTTTGTTTGACTTTGTGACGACCTCGACAGAGGGATTTAACATTTTGTATAACGGCCTGAAGATGAAACTATGGAGTTTCGAAACCGTGGTAGCCTTTACGAGGTGAGTTGATAAACCACTGATGGGAAGAATAGGTCATAATCCTAATCATTTGAATATGTGGTCTGGTGGCTATGTTACAAGTTCTAAATATGATTCAGTACAAATATGTTTTATATACTTAACCCTTTTAGAACTAAGCCAGCGATCCATCGCCTACACACACAAGTGTGAAAAGACCATGTATTGCCTGTTTTGTTTTGTTTGTATTACAACTTGGTAAAAGGTATGAAATTGTTTTGTTTCAAACAATAAATATTAACAATGTTCTAGAAAGCACAAAATTACAGCTAGTTAAATCAATAGCCAGTAAACAATCTTAAAAATAAGTAAACAATATGCCAGTCAATCCAGATATTTATTGTTTACTTTACAACAAAATGCAGACATTCATTTGGCGAGTCTGCAGCTTTTCTTTGTCTATACTATTTCCAAACGTCTCTTTGTCTATATTATTTCATGATATTTCTGACAATGACCCAATATTGGATAAGTAACGTCAATATTACTATGTCCAGGAAACACAAATGCTACATTTTTATTTTTTATGTATAGCTAACTTAGCGTAAACATTGTAACTATCAGTGTGGGAACTTACATTTAATTTTTTGCATTTCATTTATGGAAAAAATTCAAATGCATGTAAGTAAAATGCAAGTGATTCAACAATGGATTTGCTGGGATCCACTTCACATTCACTGGCCACATTTACATTAAGCACATTGCGTTAGGTTCTGAATACATAGTCCGCTCCACACAGCACAACTCTAGATTTGGTGGCCACCTAACCTTCTTGATCTCAGAAAATCAGTAATTCTGATAAGAACACAACAGTCTCATATTGTATTTTGCTGGTTGTTAAAATAGTGTAAAGGAGAATAATTTGAAAAACTAAACACTACCCAGCCGATATCTGGTATGCATTGAAAAGAATACATATCACAAGTGCCTGTTCAATTTCTTCAAGATTAGCAAGAAAATATTAAATTTCACTGCAAAATTACAGTGTGTCAAATTTTACAATAATAACCTAAAATTTTTTCACTTATATAAAATACAGACTTTAAAATAATCACTCAATATTTAAACTATAGTTATATAGTAGATGTCAACGTAAGTTACAAATTTTTAAAGATAATAATACATTTAGGTGCATAAGCCTATATCCTACCTGAGATGATCCAACAGGAGTGAACAAAGGCTGTTGAGAAGCAACACTGATTGCGACCAAGGATGTATTCACAGAAGGCACTTCGTTTGTTTCTACCTCTTCCACCTCATTTTCTGTAGCATTTTCACATTTTATACTCTTTTCTGGACTCATTAATGCCTGTGCAAATATGGTCGATCAGAATACAATACT
Source organism: Callitettix versicolor (assembly GCA_022606455.1). Taxonomy (NCBI): domain Eukaryota; kingdom Metazoa; phylum Arthropoda; class Insecta; order Hemiptera; family Cercopidae; genus Callitettix; species Callitettix versicolor. The sequence goes on along the minus strand of CM040185.1, from coordinate 12,914,838 downwards.
AGAATTTACATTATTTAAAGCTCTCTCTCTCTCTCTCTCTCCTTTTACACACACACACACACACACACACACACACACACACACACACACACACACACACACACACACACACACACACACACACACACACACACACACACACACACACACACACACACACACACACACACACACACACACACACACACACACACACACACACACACACACACACACACACACACACACACACACACACACACACACACATATATATATATATATATATAAACAATTAGTAGCAAAAAAAAGTGCTACACTTCAGCAATGCTCTTCTTTAATAAAATCCAAATGAATTAAAGACTACAATTAATAATAAAAAAGGAAAAAGATCTAAAAAAAATGGACATAGGTAAATATATATAAAAAATAAATAAATAAAAAATAAAACAAAACATATTATGCTTAAATATAATAAAGCTGTAATACAGTATGAAATACTTCTATAAAGTTATGTTCCGCAAGTTATCACAGAAGGATGCAAACAAAATTTATAATTGCAATTAATTTTATACACACACACACACACACACACACACACAAACGAACACAGCATGCACACACACGCACGCACACGCACACACACCAGTCCCACAAACAGTTAACTGTGATTATATCTGTGGGTATATAGTATTAAGTACTTTGTACAACCTATGTATTTCTTTAAAACTATTTCAATAAACACACACACATAAAAAGCATTTTTTTAACACATAAATTTCCTTAAAGAAATAAGCAGCAGTTAAATAAATAACAATAAGTATTTGCTTACCTGCCTAAGAATTCCTTCTTCTGACCATATTATAGGTGGCTGGATTGTAGTCACCAGCTGAGCTTTGGAGAGTAATACATCTGTTTTACCACATGTAGTTGTCAGCTGACCTTGTTCGTGCTGTGGTAAAAAATTAGCAGTAGATTAACTATACAAATAACCAAAATATTACTATATTAACCTATATCTGGCAACCACATTTCTCTATACTGGCAGTAAAGGACACACTTACACTGATGTGACTAATTTCTTTTCCAAATGAAATTTGGCAAAATTCCATAACGAAACATTAGGCAAAATATCTACTTTTCAATAAACGATTGCATATCTGCTACATTCCAAAATATTTGTTTTTTTTCCTTTAGCTTCTTGTCCATATTCTAGTTAAGTCTAGCGAGGACGAGGGATCAGCATTAATACACAGAGTAAAGCCATGGCAGTAACTGCATCTTGAAACCATGACGTTAAGGTGAATAGTTTAGAGACACAGAGCAGACCGACTATGTGTCTTAAGCTCCAATGAACCACCAAGTGCATAACACACACACACACACACACACACACACACACACACACACACACACACACACACACACACACACACACACACACACACACACACACACACACACACACACACACACACACACACACACACACAAACACACACAAAGGATTTATCTTTTAATACTTTGTTTACATAGATTGTTTTACTTCAGATAAAACAGAATTTTAACTACACAAATCTGTATTCCACACAAAACCATATCAGGTTTAGTTAGCTAGCTTTTTTTAAGTGAGGTAGGAAATGCAGATGTTTGAATAAATGAATGTGTTTGTAGGGTTACTATTGCACTACGTCCTTTGTAGATCAATTGTGCCCCTTTCTGTTTTCCTGAGATGCTCAGTTACAGTGCCTTCTTTACAGTCCTTCATAACATTTAGGATTTGGAGGGAATTCAAGGTGGGAAACACATTTCTAATTGATGGCTCCCAGTTTTTTACAGAATTGCTTCCATATGCTCCTTCTTCTAACTCCCTTTCAAATTTTCTTTCTCTTGATCCTTATTATAGAGATTCTGCTTTATTTGGCCAACCTTTTTATTGTGCAGAGAGATCCAGTTCATTATATTTTACATTATTACTTATGGAAACACCCACAAGTAGCAAAGGAATGAAGCTTGCCAGAACAGATTCCTGCATGTATGGGTAAGGCTAAGATATACTGGGAGGTTGCCACGTCTCTTTTTAATACACTTTTAGGCTGGTGTTATTCACTCCATCAGCACAGGTCACTTTACACTTCAGAGTTAGCCAAGCTATGCAGACAGTGAATATGTGTATGTCTTGAGTAAGTGAATGAGAATAGTATGAGGTACAGAATAGTAGAGGTACAGTGGGATTGCTAAGCCCATCAGCTGATTAATTCAGCTGCCATTGCCGGAATACTACATGATTATTGAAATGACCATTTCAAAACACCATGAAATGAGAAAAAGTGAAATATTTAGTTAAAAGAAATAATGTATAACAAAAAAAACACATGTAACCTATAAAAAAGTGCATTTTTTTTTTACTAAATTTATCAATCTTGTAATTACAGAAAATATTCATTATGCCTAATACAAAAATCGGTTTTAAAAAAGTCACTACAGTATCAATTTTTGAGTCTTCCAAGAAATTTTTCACAATTACTTTCAGGAAAATACATGTTTTCAATTAAAAAAAAATTCTGTACATATATGGAGACATTTGTAACCACTTACCACCATATCAAGAAAGAAAACATTACTTGAATTATTTTATCTGAAACAGTTCTTTTTAGCATGTCAATTTAAACTTAATTATTATTTTTTTGTATTAATAAAACCATTACAAGATATAAGTTTCTTCCAATCTATAGCAGTAATAGTAGGTTACTGGGTAGGTGTAAGTTACTTACGGTTGATTGTGATGTGGATGTTGGAGTACAGTTTTTTCCATTTCTGACCCACTTTCCTGTTTGGTGTCCACTTTTTGCCTTTGGCATCAATAACTGTTCACGAATTTTCATTTTGGCCTGCCTATGAAATATTTACATTATTAGTGCAGCCCAATATATTTTAAAAACATGATTATAAGCCTAACAACGTTTAATTTTCCAATTGTAGGAGCCATACCGAAGTAAGATTATTCTACAGTAGTTTTAAAATTGACCATGCCCCATTATAATTTCATATTAGTGTGACAACTTGGTTAATACCAAATTACCATTTACTACCATTATTTGTTTTTATTATTAATGACTATTGGCTACTTTAGAATAGCCTGGGCCAATTATTAATATTGTAAACCTATTTTTGTAAGAAAAGCATTTTGCCATTTTTTGAAAATCAATATCTCCCTAAAGATATGCGTTTGGTTAGTTTGAAGTAGCCTACTGTAGTTTAAGAAAATTGCAATTACAATACATTCTGTATGGATACTTAGTAGAGCAAATATACTATATAGAATAATATAAATGTTACAAGAAAATTTACAAACTTTCTTGCTACGGTGTCCGTCATCCAAAATTTATACGTTCAATTTTCAAAAAATTGCTATCATCAGTTTTTGAGAACTCCAATATTCTTTTTAACACTTCATTAAAAGAGTATTTTAAAAAATTGTTGATGTTGTTAATCACAATTTCTTTTGCCATAACATTCGTTTTGTAGATGTTACTTATTAAATGTAATTGTACTATATTTTTGTTCTATTAACAAATTTTCATCGTAAAATTAAGTAATACAAATATGCAGAACATTTACTAAGATAAGTATATGCAATTTTAACAGAACTATTTTAAGATATTATTACTACTTATTCAGCCATTTGCCATCACTTGTGTATAGAAAAACAATATATGATGTTTATGGTTTGTTATCAAAGGAATTTGAGAAAGAACAGCAGGTGTCATTTACCCCTCCACCCAGTTTTAGAATGAACAGACATCAGTCACTTTTTTCCTGTCGCCTTGAACACATTCCTTGTTCTGATATGCTATTTGTCAGATACTGTGTACTTTTTGAATAACTTGTGGTTTCCTGGTCACATGTTCTTAGTTTTATTTTTAACTGACCACCTCTGCCCTGAGGGTACGTTCTTAGTTAAAATTTTTATTTTCTTAACATATAAGCCACATCTTAGCCGCACCTATGTTTACATTCTAGTTGCAGGTTTAGGTTTTAAGTTTAGTACTTGAAAACAAGAGTTGACCCGTACCTTCAACTCTTGTTATTTATTATTTTTACTTCAACTCAATTTATTATTTTTACATACAAAAATTATGGCAAATGTCCGAATAAACAGTTATAACAAATATTTCGTGATATTACTATTTATACTGCATGGAGCATGGACGATTTATTACGATAATCATTGTGCTGATGAAAATTCTGGCAAATAATTGCAACAGAGCAATTACAAGATCAGTAAAGCTTCAAACAAAACCATGTTAATTAGGTTAGTTTAGGTTTTTTCGGGTCTTTTTGTAATTTCTACAAAATGATACTTTGAATTTTTACTTATATAAGCCGAAATTAAATAATTTGTTTAGAAAAAAACATTTAAAACTAAGTTGTATTTATTAATTACGTATTTATCCTTTCTGTAACTCTAATGTTCTTTCTTCCACATTTACACATAGCTCTTCAATTCTAATGTTAAACAAGGTTAAACATATGTTTGCCAAATGATAGAAATTGTGAATTATTTATATATTTTTATTAAAACTATAACACCACTCTCACTTACTATTAGTAGCCCATAGGCCTTTTCAAAATTTGTATACTTTCCTTGGCTTTTGGATATAATTTTGAGCTGTTTTGTTTAAGCACAAAAACATATTTTCTTTAAATGAATAAATTGAGTAAATACGTTACACACACGAATAACAATACATTGTGAAGATGGGCAAATCATTAAAAACAATTTACGTTTGCATGACTAAATTTTATTTATAAAAATACAGCCTAACCTAAAATTCGAATGTCAATAATCATCTTTGTAAATTGTAACTAAACAATTACAAATTTAAAATATAAAAACGTATATTCCAACAAGATTTTCCTTTCTTGTCAAACTTTAAAAAATATCAAACTGAAAACATATTTTGTGTTAACTGGGAATAGGCCTATTACAACTTATTATTTCATAAGTAAATTTGTGGCAATAAACAGTAAAAATAATAAGTAAATAAAAAAGCAATTCACTAACATTAAAATGAAATAAAATCAAACAAAAATTAATACCTGTTATTTCCAGCTTTAAAACTATATACATAGTCTAACTTTATTTTAACTTCAAAAAAATTAACGAAAATTTAACCTAACTTTCAACGTAAAATTTATTTTTTAGCTATTGCTGCTTTTACAGCAGTTTAACTTTCTATTCTACATTTCTACACTCCAAATTCCATAGATAACAAAATACCAACAGAGTCACAGGTCACTGCTATCATTTTCGCAAGATAGTTAAAATGTGATATGCAGATACTGTACAGTATCTTTTCAATCTGTGCTTTAATTTTATGTGTTATAAGTATATAGTATGTATTGCATTATATAAAAAAAAATCAATATTTTAAAATTTTGAAAAATTGCAATGAGATCGACAGTAATTACGTATTTATATCTTCATTCCTACTTTTTAGGTTTTTATAAAGTGTAATCAAATATCAGATTTAAAAAATTCTATAATGTTTGCCAATAACCCGTGGTGTAGAAATTGAACCGATAAACTTGCTAATCACAAACTTCGTTCGGGTTCGGAGTCCATCGAACAGTTTTAAAGTTCAATCTTTTTTATACCCGTAAATGATTCGACAAAATTTTATCTCATTTTAACAAGGAAGGAATTAACTGTTGCAAGTAAACAACACAGATTTGGACTATCTAGAGCAGCTGATTGTCAGTTCGTGTAATTTTTGCTGTATAATAGTGTAAAATATACATTAATTTACACTTTTTATTTTATAGTTAGGGTTTTGAGTAAATTAAGTGATTTTTACAATGACTACTTTTATTGTAAGAAATTTTGTAAACTTGGGTAAAGGTGTTGCTGTTTCCCAGACAAAAAGTGGTAGGTGGCAATCCTAACCTCTATAGCCTAGTGTTAGCTTAAAATTAGAAATAGTAAGTCAATAGTAAATACTAATGTTGGTAAATTTGATGTATAAAATAACTTTTTGAATAACAGAACTTTATATTAACTTACACAATTAAAAATGTTAATTAAAACATTTTTTTGGTCAGTGTATTAAAATAGTAAGTCAATAGTAAATACTAATGTTGGTAAATTTGATGTATAAAATAACTTTTTGAATAACAGAACTTTATATTAATTTACACAATTAAAAATGTTAATTAAAACATTTTTTTCAGTTTATTAAAATAGTAAGTCAATAGTAAATACTAATGTTGGTAAATTTGATGTGTAAAATAACTTTTTGAATAACAGAACTTTATATTAACTTACACAATTAAAAATGTTAATTAAAACATTTTTTGGTCAGTTTATTAAAAATAGTAAGTCAATAGTAAATACTAATGTTGGTAAATTTGATGTATAAAATAACTTTTTCAATAACAGAACTATATTAACTTATACAATTAAAAATGTTAATTAAAACATTTTTTTTGTCAGTTTATTAAAGTAGGGAGTTGTTTGTTTACTAAAGTTTGCTTTTGTATTAGTTGGTCTCAGGTGTCTTTCCACAACAAACCATGCATATGGTCCAAGAAAAAGTGTCCCAGATCGTACAGGCAAAAATATTGTATTTGTGGATGGAGTAAGAACGCCGTTCTTAATGTCCGGAACAGATTATGCCAAATTAATGCCTCATGAATTGGCTAGACAAGCTTTGATGTAAGTCTGACATAGGTCATACTTTAACATTAATATTCAAAATATAAAGCAGAATTTTCATTAAGCAATGATTTTGATTAAAAACTAAGATAATTGCTATCCGTGTTTTTCACCTTTGGTAATTATTTAGTAAGCAATTAATTACTGGATCAAGTATTTCTGACTTTTTGGAACTTTTACAAAAATAATGATTTTAACAATTTTTTGTTTGTGTTATATTATTTCCATGAGTCGTATTAACTTGCCGAAGATTAAATTTCTTCTGATAAATTACAGTTTTTAGCCATTTATTATGGAATTATATTCTGATGTCCATTTTCACCAAGCAGCGATAGCTTTATATCTGCTACAATATCACTTGTTACAAAGGCTAGCTCTTATGCAGTACAAGCTATGTAGCAACTGAATTAAACACCCCAAAACTGAGTTCAGTTAGGTTCTGAAGTTCTTTTTTTTTAAAAAAGTTATATTTTTTTCATTATTATTAATAACACACATTTCATTAATCATTTTCATGATGAAAAACACATTTCCTGTGTCTGAATTAAACACCCAACAACTGAGTCGAGTTCTTTTTTTTTAAATGAATTTTTTAAAAGTTTTTGTAAGTATATTTTCATACTTTTTTATTTTGGATTATTAATATTGGGTATATAATAAATTTTTGGTACAAAAATTACCCAAATTGACAAAAGTTATGAAAACTTAGTTTTATCTGGATCATCTTAACATTTTTAAAAACAGTCTCTTGCTTAGTATAAAGTAGGACAAGATTTTTAAAAAAATTCCAAAGAATGTAATAAGGTTAGATATGAAAATTTACTTTTTAATAGTGTTCTTCATTAGTGTCGTTATCAACAATTTAATATAAGTCCTTCCTTAAATACACCTTTAGGTTTAGACAGATAGGGTAGTATTTTTTTACTTTAAAATATTTTTTAAAATTTTTTCTAACCTAATGCAAAATGTAAGAACAGCATTGTTCTCTTAGGAAATACTATTTTTCTAACTTTACCTGGTGAGTTTGTTGCTCAACACAAAGTCATCCAACACCAACAACTTATTTTTTGTATTTTACTGCATTATATATACTTTTTTTTGACATTGAGCCTTCAATTTCAACTTTCTGGGTTGAAAAACCTAGTTCTTATTATTGTAACATTGAGTAAAAGTACAAAATTCCAAACAATATGAAATTTTATTTTTTGTAGAGGTCTGGTTAAAAAAACTGGTATTCCTCGAGAGGTGATAGACTACATTGTGTACGGCACTGTTATCCAGGAAGTAAAGACCAGTAACATCGGACGAGAGGCGGCGTTGTGTGCAGGATTTTCTGACAAAACACCGGCACACACTGTTACTATGGCATGTATATCAAGCAATGCAGGAATCTCAACAGGTTATTTGCAAATTTATTTGTGTGGATACATAGGTTATATGATTTACTAATATTTGTTTTTAATTTGTAACCAAACTAACAGAATATAATTTTAATTTTTTACGAATAAATATTTTATTTTTAACTCGATATGATAACTATAACAATAAATTATCAGGAAGTATACTTTAGGCTACAAATAACTTTCCTATATTTGAATGATTGCTTATGTAAAAATATTTAATAAAAAAAAATGTAACTTCATTTTATATTTAATTTTGGATTTTGTTAGATATAAAAAAATAAATATTGAAAAAACAAGAAAAAAACATTTTAATTTAAAATTTATTTAAGTTGTGTCTAAAATTATAATTTTAAGTTGTTATAGTCTGGTTTATTTCATCCATTTGTTCCTGATTTTCTAACTGGGATTTAATTACTTTTAACTACTTGTGTTCATATTTGATTTTTAGAGTTATATTTTCCTTTGTTAACTTTTTATTAATGTTTGACAAGTATTAATTTCACTTGTAAAATTGACATTTTTGTTTGTAGGTGTTGGCCTTATTGCAGCTGGTGTCTATGATGTAATCGTTGCCGGAGGTGTTGAGTTCATGTCCGACATTCCTATCCGACATTCTCGCAAGATGCGTTCACTTCTTCTGAAAGCTAACAAAGCAAAGACAGCTTTGCAAAAGCTGCAGCTTATTGGATCTATCCGACCTGATTTCTTTATACCTGAAGTATGACCTGTAATCTAATATATTAACTATTATATGTACAGTTTCTTTAAAATGTTTTAAAGTTTTTGAAGAAATTAGTGCAGGAAAATATTTCACTAATTTAAACAAATCTACTATAAACCTAGAACAGGATAAGTTTGTTTAAGTCATATCTAAGCATTTAGGCTTAGATATAAACTAACATAATTAAGAAGAAAACAATTAGATTTAATAAGCAATCTGTTTTATTTATAAGTAGCTTTTGTCTAAAAATAAAGGAAGTACATTATCATTTTTCCTATCAGTTATGGACAGTATGGACAGTAGTCACATTAATGGAGAAAGTATATTAAATTTTCTTTGAACATTAATTGAAAATTAATTGAAAGCATATTAATTAAATTTGAAAGAAAATTAACTTTCTGCATAATTAGAATTTTGTCCAAAAAATTTTAATTTAATATCACTATAACACAGGGTTGAATAAAATCCGGGTTAAAAAAAAAATCTCAACTAGGGTGGGTTTATTTGGGCATTTTTGTGTTTTAATTAAAATCTATTACTTTACGTACCATTTGTAATGTACATGAAAGGAAAATAATGTATTTTTTAGCACGTAGCGTTTGGATAATAGAAACTCTGTTTTCATGTTTTTTTGTGGAGAGCTCAGGTATATAAAAAAAGTTAAATATATATATATATATATATATATATATATAATATCACAAGAAAGGAGACAGAACACTCTCAACATGTCTTCTTCAAAGAACACAAAAACAGATAGAATACAGAATTGGTGAGTACCAGGCAGGCTTCTGTCCAGGTCGCTCGTGCACAGAACAAATTTTCAACCTGAAAACAATATTGCAAATAAAAGCTAAAAGGAATGTCCCAGTGATCTGTACGTTCGTAGATTTCAAAAAAGTGTACGATTCTATTGATCGAAAATCTTTGTTTAATATCCTGGAAGAACATGGACTTGGTCCTAAAACACTGCGACTGATCAAACAAACATTGACAGGCACAATCGCTAAGGTGAAGTTTATGGGGGAAATTTCCAAACCCTTCCTGATCACAACTGGAGTTCGCCTAGGAGATGGACTCTTGCCTCTCCTTTTCAATCTGGTGTTGGGCAAAGTTATCAGGAAATGGGAGAAAGAATTAAAAATTGAAGGGCACTGGAAACCAGTTCGACTTGGAAGACCTAAGGACAACACAGAAATCACGTGCCTAGCTTTTGCAGATGACCTAGATAATGAAAGAACAGCGATTAAACAGATAGAAGTCCTAAAGGAATGTGCAGAGAGGGTTGGTCTACAGATCTCGTTTAAAAAAACCTAATTCTTCTGTTCAAAATTAAATATTCAAGAACTAAACACAAAGTATGGTAAGATAAACAGAGTCAAGCACTTTAAATATCTGGTAGAAATTCTTGAACCCACGGGTGGCGAGAAGGCTGTGCAAAGGGTTCGGCTCTTGGTATAACGCGTGATATCTACAATAAGAGATGTATGTCAACACACACAAAAATCAGACACTACAACACAGTCATAAAACCGGAGGTATTATATGCAAGCGAGACGCTAGCACTCCACACAAAAGCTACCATGGAGGATATTTTGAAGGAAGAACGCAAAATCTAGAGGAAGATCCTTGGCCCGAGATTAACAGAAGATGGATACAGGTTGCGCTCCCAGAAGACCACAGAGAAGATATTGAACCTGGCAGCAGATATCAGAAGAAGGAGGCTTCGGTTCTATGGACACATCAGTAGACTCCCAACAACGAGACTTGCCAACAGAATCCTTAAGTATGTACAAGGAGTCAAATCAACAACGTCGTAGATCGCACAAGTCAGAATAGACCTACATGACGCAGAAATAGACTCAACAGACGTAGAAGACAGGAACGCATACAGGAGAAAGATGCTCAGTTGGAAGGTCCCAGAGAATGAAATCCCAAAGAGAGCAGGGGTAAAATGGACAGAGGAGCGGAAGAGGATCCATGGGGACGGGATGAGGGAGGTGTGGAGGATTAGAAGGAACAAGACATGAGTTGGAGTGCTTTGCATGATCCAACGGGGTCTATACGCAAATAACAATTATATATATATATATATATATATATATATATATATGATAGATAAGGTCAAGGGATAATATTTTCTTTTCTTTTGCAGAAAGAAACCAGTTAGTTGAATATAATATGTATGTGTCACTTTACTGACAAATTAAATTAAATTAATAGTGTTAATGATAAAAAAATTGTTTATAGTGTATTATATTTACATTTTATAGTATAAATGTAATTTAATAAAATAGTGTACAACATTTTACAACATATTGGACATTTATTCTTGTACACAATTGGATAAATTATGGCAAATAGATTTTTTAAAGTAGTTTTTATAGCATTTTTTGTGGATGGATTAAATTAAATCAACTTGATATAACTTTTCATTGCTATTAAAGTCCATACATTTTAATTTTCGAAATTTTAACAGTTTGGATAATTAAAATGTACCATTTAACGAACATGAGAAGCTTTAATTTTTTTTTATTAATTTGATTTGTTTTCTGTTACTAAGTTGCCAGCTGTATCGGAGTTCTCATCAGGTGAGACTATGGGGCACTCAGCTGATAGGCTTGCAGCTGCTTTTCAAGTTTCTCGTCAAGAACAAGATGAATATGCTTTACGTTCACATACTCTCGCACAACAAGCGTCTGAGAAAGGTTACTTAACTGATATTATTCCAGTGACAGGTATGTGAATGTTTATTGTTAAGAAAATCAATTCTTTTAATATTTTTTTTTGTGTACCATAAGTACAAAAACAACATGTAAGTTTTTGTATGAACATCTTATTTGTTGTGAATATAATTATCATTTAGTCGCCAAAGATATGATTCTGAAGGACAGTTGTGTGAATAAAAACATGGTTTATGGTTTTGTCTTTTGGCTACTTAAAAGTAAAAACATTGTTACTAAACTAATGTTTTGGGTATCAGGGCCATATTTAGGTTATATAGAAAACTTGGCTGAACCTGTGTTATGGGTCATATAAAGGCACCATGATAAAGGCTTTCCCGGATAAAAAAAAATATATATATATATCTGTCTAAATGACTTTTTAAAAGAATTTTTAATTGAAGACCTAAAAATAATGTTTTATTAAATTGTGCGCATTGTTAATAAACGTATGAGATAAAAATGAAAAGATTTGAAAATCATCAAGTTATTGAACACAAATTATTAACATGGCAATGAAAAACTATATAAAAAAAAGTTATGATTCTTGTTATGTTTCCAAATTAGGTAAAAATCTATATTTTAATTTTAAAAAATAACATGTTAGGCAAATACACAATTAAAAATAAAAATATAACAAACAAGCAAAATTTATTTATATTTTATTCAAATGCACTGCTTTGCCAACATCCAGACTTAAGATTAAGCGTCAAATAATTTGAAATTAAAAAGAAATCTACTGATAAGATGTATTGGTTGGCCAGTATGTGGACAAGTCTATTCAAGGTTAAAATATTTAACCAGTTTTTTGTGGTGCAGGTCTTTAGGCCTAGATAACTTGGGAGTAAATTCAGTTCTGTTAGAAATACTGCATAAAACAAGAACATTGTACCTTAATTATAGAGTATGAAAATATTAACTTTGAATTTTTAAAATTGTAATGTTGCAAGGACAGAGCAAGTAGCCGAGTACAAAGGAAAATACTGAAGAGATAAACTTAGTTGTAAAAGGAAAAAAAGATGGGTGAACAAAGTTGAGAAAGATAAAATATTAGAGGCTGGGAATTTGCAACTGAAGAAGGGTAGCACAAGACTGACGAAACATATTCTTCCTCAATCATATGTTTGATCAATTTTTTTGAATCATTTTTTTTAGTAAAATCATGAAAGTATGAATTCATGATGCTAAAGGTTGCACATGCTTGTAATACTGAAGAATAAATTTTAATATACGTTCGATTCAGTAATATTCTCTATTCATTATTAAAAGTAAAATTATCCTTTGTAAAATATTACTTGTTATTAAAAACATTAAACAAAGTGTGGTATTTTTGATAATTATTTAGAAAATTAGTCTTGGATATATGAAAATTAAGTTAAGTTTTATACACAGTATGATATTATATAAAATGGTTTGCTTTACACAGTGGCAGGAAAAGATAAATCTGTTGATAAGGACAATGGAATCCGAGTTTCAACTCCAGAACAGTTGGCAAAACTGAAACCGGCTTTCATTAAGCCTCATGGCACTGTTACTGCTGGCAATGCATCTTTTCTGGTAAGAACTAATTTTATTGCATCAGTTCTTTGTTATTTCCATTTTTTTTTTTTTTTAATAATTGAACACACAATTATTATTATTAGAGATTCTCCGGAAGCACTGTACACCTGTGAGACCTTTTCCAGATCAAGAATAATACTAGGACTGACCAGTTACTTAAGATCGAGAGAAGAATCATTAGGACCTGTTTAAATAAAAGTTACCAGAAAGATGGTTTCTGGAGAGTCGCTACCAACAAGACAGTGTATAAACAGGTAGACCCAGTTACAAGTGTTATGAAAAAACGAAGAATTGCCCATCTCTTCCACATCCTTAGGATGCCCAACAACAAGATTCTGAAACAGCTGGTCATGAGAAATATTTTTTTTTTTTTGTGGTTTTTGTATGTTTGTCAATATTTTAGTCTTTTCAAATGAAACTTTGAGACCCATTTTTAACTTCTGGAGTTAAAGAGTCTGTTCCTTAGCTTCTTCCAAAAAATAATTTTATATTAATATAATTTTATTATTTTCATTGCTTCATAAAATGAAAATAATATTTTACAAACCAGTTTTTTTTATAGTGAGTGACAAACAAATAAATAACATATTAGTAAGAAATGGTTTAGCTTACATACACATTCACTGATTGAAAAAAAAATGTCGAAACAATACATTATTTTATTATCACAGCTGATAACTTTACATTCAAAATCCATATTATGGTAGAAATATGGTATTGTAAAACTACTTTCAAGATCCATTGAAATTAATAAAATTCATTTGAAGGTGATCAGGTTTCATTCTTGTATTTCCAAAGTAATTTGGAACTTTAAAGTACTAATTTATGCAGATTTTAATGTCGATTATATTGGAGAAATCAGAATTTAAAATTACTGTAAGATAAAAAAAGTAACGTTAGAAATTCGCTTCCATCATTTCAGCGAGACAGCTAACCTAAGAACTAATGTAGTTCATAAAGTAAAAACAAAACGTCTCAGTTATTTTGAATATTTGCAGACTGATGGTGCTTCAGCTTGCTTGATTATGACTGAACAGAAAGCGAAAGAATTGGGTTTAACTCCGAAAGCATATTTGAGAGATTTTATATATGTTTCTCAAGATCCAAAAGATCAACTTCTCCTTGGGTAAGTTGTTAGGTTAGTTTTCCAAATAATCTTTGTTAGGTATAAGCAGCAACCAAAACTGTGTAAAGATAAATTAGTAAGACTTCCTCCTTACAGTAGAACTTCAATCAACTATCAGTCATGGAACTGTAGGCTTGATGGATAATTGAAGATAAACAAGAAATCCAGCTGTGAAATCTGATTATGAAAGATCTTGATTGGTGATTGGATATACACAAATGATGATACACAATAAACAAAAATTTTTTATTTTAGTTAAAAACACTAACAGAAACAAAGTAAATTATTCCTTTTAAAAACACAAGTTGTAGTCCATTTAGTTCTGTAGAAAACGAAATCAAAATTATTGTTCTGTCTTTAATATTAGCAAAGTTTCGGTTGATTGTGTTTTTGTCAACACAGCCATATGGGCTGTAACAGTTTTGGGTAGTGCCGTGCAACTATGACCCTGGCACTCGATTCAATGACTAACCGTAATAACCTTAGTAACATTCAACACAAATTTTAATATAGGGTATGGCGGTCAAAGATTTCAGTAATAGCATTTTAGATTTGAATTATCAGTAGGGCAAAATAAAGTGATGTTTAGTTTTTATATAATTTGCAAGAACTGTAATGTCCCCAGTTTAATGTACATTAGAATCATTACATCTATTTAATCTTGTACTGTTAGTTTTTATCCAGGCTTCTTTTAAATCACTTTCGAAATCAGAATTTCAGAAATCATCAGTCAAAAAAAAAACAACGAAAGCTGCACACTTTTTATTATATACTAATCGTAATAATTCTATTTTTAGGCCTGCATATGCAACTCCAAAAGTTTTGGAAAAATCAGGACTTGGACTCAACGATATCGATGTGTGGGAAGTGCACGAGGCATTCGCTGTGAGTTTAATATGTTAAATAGTTATCTCATAAACAAGTACCGAAATTGGTACAGTCTGTTCCAAAACAAACAATACTGAAACTTTATTTTATATGTGAAAATACATGGAGATAAGCAGTTCATTGTTTATGTTTTCACAATGTTGTTACTGTATATTGTTAAAGTTACCATGAACAAGAAATTGCTGTACTGTACTGTGTTGTTTTTAAACATTTTGAGTCCACTTTGGCATACGATTATATTTTAGTTTTATTACAACCCTAGTCCTGAACATGAGGAATAAATAAGGTTCTACTCTATTAAAAATTAGATTTAGGACAAGCCTTGCTAAAAACATACTATTCTACCTAATCTTTAACATAGCCTTCTCCATTTTAATGCTGTAAATGGGTTAAATTTCGTTCTTGCCTGCAGTTTGATCTGCGGCCACGCTTTCCACACCAAGAGTATAAAAACGCTCTTTGCACCTTCGCTGTCTTTCTCTGGTTCCCCTCCAAAACTTGTTTTATGTTCAGTCAGTTATTGTACTAAATGGCTTAACCAATTCCAATTACTGTTCTTCTTCTAATAATGTTTTATATAGGTTCTCTATTTGTCTTTTCTCATAAATCGTTGTTTGATATTCTTTCTAGGAAATATTCTTAATGTGTTTTGCACACATTTCTTGAATCAACTTTCGCTCAATGTTCCTGCTCCATTTTAGCTTTTTGCACTAAAACAACAATTTCCTAATTTTAATTTTCACCAGCATCAAATGTTACGAACGCTTCAAAAATTAAGCAGAAATATAGTGTTCCAATGGATCCCTTCTCATGCAGGTGTGCCAGGAAATGAGGCTGCAGATGAGCTGGCAAAGAAGGTTCACTCCTACCCCAACACAAACATTTGCCCAATCCAAATAAGGCAAAAGCCATGCTCAAAAGTACAATGAAGAAACAGCAGATGGAAAAAATGAAGAGCGTAGCAAAAGGCAAATGCTGGGAAAATATAGACGAGGAATGGGGCGGACTGAAGGAAAAACCAAGGACACAATTCCGTCTTGACACGGGTCATGACTGCCTCGCCGCCCACTTAAAAGCACATTGGAGTCTACTCCTCTGAAATGTGGCCTCTATGCCATGAGACAAACTCAAATATGAACAAGGAACACCTGCTGATATGCCCTGGATTGAATGCTGATTCGAGACGACAGAAGAGCCTCGCTCGGCTGTATTAGGAGGCAAGGAGGCTGGTGGACTGGAGTCCGGACTAACCATAGGAAACAACAACATTTTTACCAGCAAATAAATGTGTTTTTATATGGTATCCATTGTTAACATAAATACCTCAAGTTTCTTTTACTCATAAACTAGTATAGCATAGCTGAAACTTTAAGAGGTTAAAATAAATTTCTGTTTTGCAGGGCCAGATATTGGCAAACCTGAAGGCAATGGATTCAGATTTTTTCGCTAAAACGTACATGGGGCGACAGTCCAAAGTGGGAGTACCTGATATGAAGAAGTTTAACAATTGGGGTGGATCGCTTAGCATTGGTCATCCCTTCGCTGCAACTGGTAAGTCCTTTTGTGCCATTTCTATTAAAAGTTACAAAAATATATTTTGATTATTGAATATTATGGTAACTTGTGCGTGAACAAGTTACATTTATAATTTCATGCGTATAGGTTTGTGTTACAACAATGTTACAAGTACAGATATTTCAAAAAATTGTTTACACTTGCAACTTTTGTTACCTTTTTTTGGCACATTAAAAAGAACGGTACAATTCAGTTTTTATAGTATTGATGAAGTTACGGGCTTTTTGTGCCCTCATAAGATCCATATATGATTATAGCACAGAGTACGTTTAACACAGATCAGTCCATGTGGAGTGTCATTTGAGTTTTTTAAGAAGTTTTTTTTAAATATCACAAAACGGTATGAAGTGCAAGTTGGTAATGTTTGGACCGGTAAATATTCTCAAGCTGTCAGTTTGATACTGTTTAAGTTACCTCCAATTCCGTGCTCGTTATCTTTGTTCAGATGATTGCATTTTGATAATGTTTTCATACAGTATGTTCAGTTGCAATGATAGCTGATCATTTATTCAATATACAAGTGGGCTGGTTTTTAAATTAATTGTAAATTTCAAATTCGTCCAAAGAATTCTTTAAATACCTAAAAATGTGTAGTTTATTCATATTAGTGCTTATGCCACTGCAAATATGGCAAATGAGGTGTCCAGCAAAACTTCGTTTTCTGGAGTTGCCTTGCAAAATAAAATGTTACACAATTTACGCACCTTGAATCTTTTTTTGAAGGATCGACCTGTTTTGTTGCAAACTATTTTATATTTACCAGTCTTTTCGTATGTGTACTTTTAATTTGAGATGTGAGTTTTTAATTTTGCTTGAGCTTGTATGTTTTATATGCAGTGGTTATGTTACTTTTCGGTCATTTAATTGTTTAGTCTGTTACTTCAGTATTATGCTATTCTCACACAAGTATATTGTTTCTTGCTTACTATTTATTATTGTTGGAGGCTTAAGCACAAATAAAGAGAAAAATAAAGAGTTTTGAACTTTGGTATCTATTGGCAATTTGTTTAGTAAAAATTTTTTTAAATTTGTTTATGCTTGTTTGAAAAATAACAAGTATGTCTAAATATAGTTACAAATTCACAATATGGTTGTGTCCTTTTGAGTATATGTTGAGTGTAGACTTCGCATTTACAGACTTTTTTAAAGGTTAGGTAAAAATTATAATGTATACCAAGATGTGTTTAAAATGAAGGAAATTACCCACTTATAATTGCTGATTAAAAAACCAGGTATTTTCACTAATGTAAACGGGAAGGTGTAATAGCTTAGAGATATATTAATTTAGAGATCCGTTTTTCCTTCGACAGTACCGTGTTATAAGTTAGAGATCGACCTGTGTAATAAGGTAGAGGTTCCGTACTGTGTATTAACTTAGAGACTACAGTTCCGTCAAGTGTGTTGCACCGTATGTATATGTTCCCGACGCCGCTGCTTGCAGGCGCTTCAGTATCTTTTATCTAACAAGTAGAAGTCGCTTAGTTAAAGAAAGATATATTATTAAAATACAAAGTTCATTTGGATAGGTTTTGTTTTTAAAGGCTTATGTGCAAAGCTGTAAATGTATACTAATTTACATATGTAGTAGTAATAGTAATATAAAAATATTGTTTGAAGGCTGCTTTATTCAAACCATATGCTTTATTCAACAGCCCTAAATTAATAAATTAATGAATTCATATAAACTTAACTTTTTTTTTTTTTTTTGATAAAAAACCAATATTTCTATTTTTCTATACAGATAATGTCGAAAATAAACATTTAGATATGTTGTTGACCATAGTATTGACAATATATTCAACTGTAAACTGTAAAGATACTGAAGCGCCTGCAAGCAGCGGCGTCGGCAACATATACACACGGTGCAACACACTTGACGGAACTGTAGTCTCTATGTTAATACACAGTACGGAACCTCTATCTTATTACACAGGTCGATCTCTAACTTATAACACGGTACCGTCGAAGGAAAAACGATTCTCTAAGTTAATAAATCTCTAAGCTATTACACATGCCCCTTACAGTATGTCTGTATTTCGGTGCCGCATCTCATACTCCTACCGCTCGTTACAAAATGTGATGGAAATTGTCCCTAGTCCAGACAAAATATTGGTGATGACGACAGAAAATATTTAAAGGTAGTTATGGGGTATACTCGTAAGGACGGGAATATTTTTACGGTGCTTACAGAAAGGCTTCAAAGAATTCATCGTGATTCCGCACGTCAAAATTATATGGAAAAGTTCCAATAAATATAGGTCTAAAAACGCTTCGTTTTCTGTCTGGCAGCCATTTTGTTTTTTTTATAAGTAATAATTTATATCTTGAAAACGGTTTAAGGTAGCTTCATTGAAATTTGGTAAACGCATATGGTAAACTACCTATCTGTTGAAAAAAGTATCTAAATTTTATCTTGAAAATATTCAATATGGCGGCAATTAATATTTTTTTAATTGTGAAAAACTATTTAGTCTTATATTTTATGTAAATTATTTCGATTAGGTAAAATATTACCCATTACACATCCCCATGTAAACTTGTGAAATTGATTAAAATCTCTATATTTATTGTGTATATTTTAGGTGTAAGGCTGACTGTACATGCAGCCAACAGACTGATCCGTGAGGACGGACAGTTCGGCTTGATTGCTGCATGCGCTGCCGGAGGACAGGTATAAACATGCTAATAAACTGTTTTAGGAACTCAGTGGGAACGTCATATTTTGTTTAAATTTATACCGTGTGCATGAAATAACCATTTTTTGGAATTTGTAAAGCTGTTACTTTTAAGTTAGATTTTTTTAACAGCTCACTGTTTATTTGGGAAATGTGGTATTTTTCGTATATCTCGCTATGGAAAATAATAAAAGGAAGTATGGCGATGAAAAAAATTGATTTTTATGAATGTTTTTGGTTTTTAGGTCTTGCGAGGCCAAAAAGAATCTTGAAATTATCGAGTTTATAAAATTGTTGACATATGAATGTGTTTTCAAAAAAATAATTTTATTGAAGTTGATCAACACTGATTAGACAATAAATTGAGCACTCTTTGACCTTTGTGTTTATAAGAAGTTTTTTTTAAACTTTGCCTGGCAATTGTTATACTTTAAAACATACAGTGAAATTGAATCTAAATCTTAAATTAATAACAAGTTGGACATATGATGATGTTACAATATATTGACATTTGTCTTAAGTGAATGTTATGTGGTTGTTGTAAATAGGACGATACAAAATTTTAATGGTGTTAGGCTATTTTAAAATGTTCGTATTAAAGCACAACAACAATAACACTGTTTATTATTGTATTATTATTGTGGTACGTTGAACAACTTAAGTTTGCTGCTTGATATTTTTAAAATTTGTTTTTGAAAAAAAAACATTGTCAAAGCTAAAAAATGCTAGGATTATATTTATATAAAACAGTCAGGTAAAACTGGATGTTGGCATTGAAAAAGTTAAATTTTTCACAATTTATTCTATAATATTAAGTGAGCAGTTTTATGTTTTTTCCCTCAGAAACGAATAATAGTTTTGATATAATTTTGAAATATACCATTTCTTCAACTGATGGTATATTATTGAGCCATTGAGTTTAAAAAACTGATCTGCATAGGTCTTACTTTAAGGAAAAGTTATTTTAATTAGAAATACTTATCACACACAACATAAGGCCATAAGAGTGTCTGCCTAAAAATATAATGATAGTGATTAAAACCAATGTGAATGAACACTGTTCAATCAGCTGTTACTTAACTATTGTTTATGTTTAATCAGTGGGTGTAATGATCCTAAATTTTTCAAAATTTAATTTGTAGTATAACAGGAGATTTACTGTATTTTACAGACTATAAGACGTACTGTTTTCTTCGTAAAATTGCCTCCCAAAATTCAGGTGCATCTTATATACTTGAAATTAATATAAAAATGTCTAGTGTTTGACTTAAAATTCCTGCCAGTCTTAAAAATGGCCGTATATTCGAAGCTGCGGAACCTACATATATATAGGTTGTGCGAGACGCTAGCACTCCACACAAAAGCTACCATGGAGGATATTTTGAAGGAAGAATGCAAAATCTTGAGGAAGTTCCTTGGCCCGAGATTAACAGAAGATGGATACAGGTTGCACTTCCGGAAGACCACAGAGAAGATATCGAACCTGGCAGCAGATATCAGAAGAAGGAGACTTCGGTTCTATGGACACATCAGTAGATTCCCAACAACGAGACTTGCCAACAGAATCCTTAAGTATATTCAAGGAGTCAAATTAACAATGTCGTGGATCGCACAAGTCAGAATAGACCTACATGATGCAGAAATAGATTCAACAGGCGTTGAAGACAGGAATGCATACAGGAGAAAGATGCTCGGTTGGAAGGTCCCAGAGAATGAAATCCCAAAGAGAGCAGGGGTAAAATGGACGGAGGAGCGGAAGAGGATCCATGGGGACAGGATGAGGGAGGTGTGGAGGATTAGAAGGAACAAGACATGAGTCGGAGTGTTTTGCGTGATCCAACAGGGTCTATACGCAAATAATTATATATATATCGCAACATTGGATTCAACTGGCAGCAGCAGTGCACCGGTACAATGAACTGGAGTTGTGGGGATTCACAAGCTTGCTAACACTGTCTTCCTCTCGCCCCATCACAAACCCAGAACACTGTCTAGTCTATGATGCATCATTGCAGTCTACGGTGCCAGTGAACTTGAACTGAAAGTGATTGGTAACAGTACAAAAAGTGTTATCGGTAACAGTACAATATTTTTGTTAGTAGCTAGTTTGGTAATGGAAAAAATAAAAATATACTATTTTTTTTTAACCTGGCTTGCAATCTAATAATAAAAATGGTAATTTTTTAAAAATTACTTAAAAATTAATGTGTGTCTTACAGTCTGTAATGTACGGTATTTGTTTATTAAGTAAGATATGAGTAACGATCGTCATAGTATAAATTGTCCAATGAAATAAAAACAATATTTATATAAGGAATATACAAATGTTTTTTCCTCAGAAACAGCTTTTAATAATTATGATATAATTTTGGGATATAACATTTCTAAAATAATTATCATGGTGGGACTCACCTTTGGAGGTTTAAATTAGAACGTAAAAGGCCGTATGAGTATTTATCAAAAAAATGTAATATAGAATTTCTACAAAGCATACTTAATCACCAGGTACTTTTTCTTCTTAATATGTGATCAATTGAGAAAAATTAAATGTGATCCAAACCGAAAAATTTAAGTGAGAAATTAGTCCAAATTATTTGATTCTTTTCTCGATAGCTTCTGAATGGAACCTTATTAGATGACAAAAACAAACGTTTTATTTTGGCTTTTCAGCGTTTTATTTCAATATATTTTTAATATACAATTGATTGATACAAGAAATATCACAAGCTGAAATATTGAATTGTTAACAAGATATTGTTTTCTTGTTACAGGGTGTTGGTATGGTCATCGAACGTCATCCAGATGGGAAAGCCACATAAAAATAAGACTGATTTATTTTTACCTGAGTATTTAGTGTCAAGACTATTTTTATACTAAACTGCATTATTATAAACTTAATATATTCATTTTGTGCATTATATAATAGCATTAATTAATTATTTTATAATTGTTAAATAAAATCAGTTTTTCCAAAGAAAACAATTGTTAATTTCCTTGTATTTTTTTTGTTTAACGTCCGACTATTGTGCACACTTGGGCTAATGCAGACGATGGAGATGATTTATAGCGTATGAAAATGCCAAGCCCTGGCCGGGAATCGAACCCGGGTCCTCGAGGTGAAAGCCCAGTACGCTATCAACTAGGCCACTGAGGCGGCTAATTTCCTTGTAATCCATGCTATTGCTGTATATCTGGTTATAAAAAGACAACTTCAAATTTCAGTATTGTCAAGTAGTTTTTAATCCTCACATACATACTAAGTGGTATTATATGCCGCACTTTTAAAAGAATTAAATTTACTGCTAACATTAGAACCGCTGGGGGAGAGGTGTCGCAGTAACAAGATGTTATTTTGTTATAGACATCAAGAGCAGATGTAACTCTCATGGCATTTAGTAGTGCTTGTGCACGAAATGTAAGTATCTTTAGTGTGTAAGATCATGTATCCTAAATTTGTATTATATAAACCTTTTCTTATTTTGAAAACAATTAAAAATTTAAAAAATAAAGTAATTTTTTTTTTTTTTTTTTTTACGTCCGACTATTGTGCACACTTGGGCTAATGCAGACGATAGGATGATTTATAGGTATGAAAATGCCAAGCCCTCGCCGGGAATCGAACCCGGGTCCTCGGGGTGAAAGCCTAGTATGTTATCCACTAGGCCACCAAGGCGGCTAAAATAAAGCAAAATTACCTATGGATAATTGGAATTATTAATGACAATTGATATACATTAACAGTTTATAATTACTTGCGAGAATGTAGGCTATTATGTACTATGAACTATTTAATATATCTTATGGTAAACAAATTTTGATTATTTTAAAATTTCTAGTCTAGTTCAACAATTACTTGCTCCTCTCATAAGTGTGGTTTTAGTTATTTACACATTTGAGACACTTGGACACTTTTTTTCGCTGTTTATCATTTGTTTACACATTGGTTTTGTCTTATTTACAGAGCGCAAAATCTGATTCAACTTGAGACTCAACAATTACTCTCTTCTCTTCTAGATATAAGTTTTGTTTTAGTCATACACACACACACACCTGATATATTGCAGTTAATATAACAGTTTTTTCACTGTTTTATCAGTAAATTAGTTTACACATTGGTTTGTCTTTTATTTACAGGGCAGAAAATCTGATTCGACTTGAGAACATCGCATCAGTGCTACAAGACCTGTCAGATGAAAAATGCAATATGGGGGCAAGAAGCTAAAACAAATCGTTAAACGTTCAAATTTAGTAGTTTGTTTTTAACTGAACCTAACCTGTATATTGCTAACCGGAAAAAAAAATAATAATAGTAAAAATAATTTTCAAGTTGCGGCATGAAGTGCCACTTTTATGTACAATAAATTTATGCTACGCTTAGAGTTGTGCGTACATGATGGTTAAAAAAGTAAATCCAGATTGAAAACTGAGTTAAGTATCTGCAAATTTATAAATAAATGGTGAAAAGCATCTCAAACTTTTCCACATTAAATTTAAAAAAGTTTAATACATCAATAATGCACTGAGACGAAACATATGTTGTTATTCTAAAATAACCCAATTCATAATTTATAAACCAGAAAAGTCGGTTTCATTTCTTGAAAGTGATTCATCAGATTTTCTCAATTTTGGTCACGTAATGAAGATTCATAACTCATTTACAATAAAAAATTTGACTTAAAACACATTTTGCTTGAGTAGGCTTAATTAAGAAATAAACCGATGCGGTTAGGATTTATTTTTGTTTGTTTCTGTTTGAGCAAGCTGTTATGAAATGTTTAAACAGTTCTGGCCTAGAAGTAACAATTCGGTTAACATTTCAAAAAAAAAGGTCATTGGTATTTTACGTGCAAAGTGTAAATTTGAAAATGAGACATTTGCACTGACAGGGGTTCATAGGGCATGTTTGTTAGTGTGTTTGTACCTGTCATCTGGTAGTACACACAGCAATCAAGACAAACTACATTCTCATGGATCGGTCAGCCTTACACCTAAAATAACAAAAATAATATATAACCTATTTTGTTTTGACTTTGGGAAACATTTGACATTGGGAACCACCAGCAGAACAAACATTAAAAACACAAACAAGTTTCAAACACCTGATGCTTAAATGGAGATCAAGTGGTGTGGTGATCGAGGAGCCTACACAGCTGAAGAGTCCTCTGGACTACGACAGGTACAACATAAGCACTCAACTTGTGGAAACTATAAATAAAGCCAAGGACAACCCAGTCACAGTTGCACAAATTACTTTGGAGACTATAAACAACCTATATCCATCAGACGACTGGTTGCGAATTTACACTGACGGATCTAAAATCAGAGGTGAAACAGGGGCGGGAATATTCTGTGAGCATTTTTCTCACTATTTTGCATTAAGCTCGGACGCCATCTTTTTTGAGGCGGAGTTATTTGCAATCGATGAGTCATTGAGGCAAATTAAAACGAGGCCATGGTTGAATAATAACATAGTGATATTAGTTGACTCTAAATCGGCATTACAAGCAATTGCTGACAACACATCTGCAGGCTGTATGATAGAATCGATCCAGAAGAAATACAAAGTAGTTAAACACATTACCAAGGAATTGGTTCTGCAGTGGATCCCGTCACATGTAGGCATACAAGGGAATGAGCAGGCAGACAAGCTGGCCAAACAAGGAACTCTTATAGTGCAGAAACCAAAAAGAATGCTCACACTGGAGGCTAGGATTAGTGCACTGAAGCGAACATCTTATCTTGAATTTACAAACAAAGTCAAGGAAGACATAAAGAACAAGCCTTATGAGAATGTATTCGACTTGTATGGGAAGGTCAAGGACCTCCAGAGGAGGACATCTGTCACGGTCTTTCGGCTGGCAACTGGACACGACTATGAATGAACACCTGAAGAAAATTAAGATACTAAACTATGACAACTGCACATTGTGTTGAATGCCCAGACACCATCATGAAAAAGGACCATCTCCTGGTCTGCAGAAAATTAGATGAAGAGGAGACCTCCCTGGCCTCTACTGGGAAGCAAGCTCAAAGATGGCGTGAGCCAGCGGAAGCCATTGGAAAACAACATATATAACCTATTTACTTCCACATAAGTCTTAACAAATTCCTTACCAAATTTTACAGTCTTATTCTTGACATTTTAATCAATTTGACAAGTAGAATAGTGAAAATACCCAATTTTTTAAACCCCAAAACTTGATGTGGGTAACTTTGTTTGGTTATCAATTGAAGTTATTTAGGATATTTTGTTACCTACACAATTTGTTACAATTTTACCTACCTTAAAAATGGGCCCAATATTTATTGTAAAGTCTTATTCATAACCTCAAAAGGACAAAACAAGAAATATTGCAGACTTGTAAATTTATTTAGAAATTAATAATCGCCTCAAATTTTTCACAAAATTCTGAAACATCTGATATTTTTGAGGGATGGAAAAACTAATTTAATGTCTCAAAATCAACTTTACAGATTTGTAGTTTTCGATAACTACTTCATTAAATTCCATTTATTTTATCTGTAAATTGAAACCAAATTTCAATAGCATAACATGAATATAATGAAGTGGTCAAGCACGTACTTTAAAAGTTCAAGGTAGTCTGTAGGTGTTTTGTTTCAAATATAAAGTGTATATTAACAAGAATGGATCAGCTGTCTTCTGTGATGCAGACTGTACCGCTTGTTGTGTACCATTTAAATATTTTTTTAAATGTATTTGATGACCAAACATAAAAATAACTTTTGTATAGTTATTCTCCTTTACCCATAAAATTAAAGGTCACATGATGTTACAGAATATTTCGTTAGTTTTTGAATTTTTCAAAAGACACTTTTGTTGAAGTCCATAAATAAGCTTACAAAATATCGAACAATCCTGAAAACATTTTTTTTTGTTTTTATCCAAACTAGGTTTTTTGACCTAATATATCGAAATTAGAAGAACATAACTGAACTTTTCAGAGGTTAAGTAGCTATATATAAACTCCTAATGTACAATGAAAAACTGCATGTGTTCAGAATCAATATCACTTCTAGTTCAAATCATGATGACTTTCTGACAAACAAAAATAAAACAGGGTTTACTTCTTAACACTGGAATGGTAACCTATCTAGAAGATACATTACTGGTACTCCTGCTTGTATTTTTTAAGATTGTAGGTTTGTCGTAAGAAAATTTAATACAAAAGTATTTTTAAAATTTTATTTTTACATTATTTCTTTGAACTAACATTTGTAAAAAGAAAAAAAATGATTGTATACAAAGCCTATTAAATATAAAACATTACACATCATTATTTGATAATTTCACACAAGAAGTTAATACTCAAAAAAAAGGAAATTATGATAGTATTTCCTAAAGGAAATTATGATGTGAAAGTAGTCAAAACATTCACCTGTCTTGCTGATATAATTGAATCTTATTTCAAAAGACTCAGAAGATTGAATAACATACACACATTGCTTACATATTTTACAATCAAACGTGAAAATGAATCCTGATCTCCGTTAATTTTTGTATTTTTAATAAAATTTATAACGCTGATTACAATAGGGAATCAAATTTTCAATTGTATTGTACTTGTACTTTTAGAGGTATAGTGTTCCTAAGTTAGATTTCTGTGGAACAGGTTTTGCAGACGTCTCCTCTGTGCTCTCATTGTACTATCATTCACCTCTTTTTGTAGGGACAAATTTCCCAACCAAGTGGATTCTTTAGCCAGCCCTATCCATTCTTTCCCTTGACAGTTTTAATAGTTCAAGGACTTGTAGGTACTGGTAAATCAGGAAAGTTCAACAGGAGAACTAGTAAAAGATCGATCAAGTGAACAGCTTGATGTTGAAGCTGGTTTATTCTGCTCCTAAGATGATATCAATTATGGTAGTGTGATGACCAATAACCTCAGCTAAGATGTTTGGGACTTCCTGTTTTTTCAGGACGAAAATAAACTTCATTGTTAGATGAATCATTACTCAGAGATTCATAACCATCCGATCATGAGTAAGATAATATATTTCTCTTACTTCCACTAGTATCATCTCCATCTATTAAACTTCATTGGCATCTATTAATTTTGATGTTAATGATGAAGTTCTAAGCATCATGTTTCTTATATGTACAGGAATACATAAATGTTTTATATATATATATATATATATATATATATATATATATATATATATATATATACACAAAAATAGTTCAAAACATGTAAAAATATAAATATATACAGTAGTATATAAATTATATTATGTACAGTAGTATATATAATATTATATACAGTGGTACCTCGCGATACGATCTTAATCCGTTCCTGGACCGGGATCGTATCGTAAAAAAATCATATAATGAACAATGTAATCTTATGTAATTTAATTAATTCATGCAACGCCCCATATATAAACACCAAAATCGTCTATACGTAATAATAATTAGTCACAAAATAGTATATTAAGTACCACATGTTGATGTCCCTTCGCCTCTCTGGGCTTTTGCGAGGTCTTCAAAGATCGTAGTGGCTTTATGGCATATAGCAGCTTGTGTTATCGTATCACCAGCAATTTCCTTCTCTTTTATCCAAATAAGAAGAAGAGTCTCCATCTCTTCATTAAGGGCAGTTCTATTGTATGAGAAGGTGGTAACGCCCTTCGCAGACTTGCTGGCTTTAATGGCTTCTTTATTCTTTATAATGGTACTAATCGTCGATTGGTTTCGTCCATATTCATTAGCAATAGCCATGATGCGCATGCCAATTTCGTATTTTTTTATAATTTCCAACTTCACTTCCATGGTTATCGATGACTTTCTTTTCCCCTTATCACCACCAGCACTAGAAGCACATTTAGGACCCATGGCGAATAAAGTTTATCGCAAAATAATATTACGATCACACAATCACAAGAATATCGTGAAAGCGGCAAGAGATATTGGGATCGTATCGCGAAAAACGTATCGTTTCGCGAGCACGAATATTTGTGATATTCCACTTCGTATCTTGAACACATCGTATCGTGAACCCATCGTATCGCGAGGTTCTACTGTACAGGGAATTTTGAAAGTTTTCACTACATGTACACCAAAAAATTAATAACTTTTACAATAATATTCAAAAACTAAATGATTGCAATGAAAAAACAATTATGCTATTGGTTGAAAAAAACAATTATGCTATTGGTAACTATTCCTAACATCTCTGCAGGGATGGTTCTCACATAAAGAACAATCCTTAACTAGCTGCATCCACCTGACCTTGGCAACAGATAGAGAGGGATGGTGCTTTTGTTTGATACAGTGCAAGCAAAAACCTTTCCCCCTAGAATAACAATACTAATCTTATGGGGAAAAAAATAAGAATAATTACCATTCCAGAGTTAATTAAATACTTTTTGAAACCAAACCATACAATTTTCTTTGATACAGGCTGCTGCATTTTTGCAAAATTTTATAATGGCCATTTACAACTAAGAAGTGCATTTCCTACAGACGGATATACACGAAATTTATAACGATCTGGCTTTGTCTACAGATTCTAAACACGATCAGTTTGAAAAATTGCGATCTAGTTTTTTATTTCTATTTAAACATTATCAGACTAATTTTCCCCACAGATAAATAACAATTCATCGCCTCTTGGCTGACGTTTTTTGATAGGTTTAAATTGAAAAAATTATTTTTACTTTGTCATAAAAAATTAGGTTGCTACTAGATAAGAAAAAATGATGTGTGATGGTTATAATTCTGCCTAATGGCTGTTCCACTTGATTGAATGCCCAAACTGTTTCTGTTTGGCTCACTGCCACCCTCCACAGCTTCGATGATCAGCTTTTCTAAGAAATCACTAAATAGGTTTCGACGAACCATTACTGGTTCAATTTAGTTTATAATGTTTTTTAGACACTTGATTCTATTGTTTTTGTTTCCTCATAATATACTTTTGTGAATTAAGACCTTTAGTCAGTTTATAACAGAAAGTAGCCAAAACATTCACCTGTCTTGCTAATATAATGGAAACTTATTTCAAAAAACTCAGAAGATTGAATAACATACACACATTGCTTTCATATTTTACAAACAAACATGATAACGAATCCTGATCTCTGTTAAGTTCATTTTTGTATTTTTAATGAAATTTAAAACACTGACTACAATACAGAATCAAATTTTCAAAAAAATGCAAGATAAAAATTATTTTTAAAGATTTTTACTGGTTTTCACTTTTTAAATGACATTGTTAGGTAATGAATTTTTCCAAGCTATTCCTAAATCAGTTTTCATACAAATTATACATTATTGTCTGACCAAAACTGTGAATGCTACTTTGGTAATGCATGCGCTCATGCATGCACACACACACACACACATACACAATTTAATAAATACAAAAGTGAAAGCTCTGGATTGGCTCATTAGCGACTAATTCTCACACTGTCCACAAAACCTACAGTTGAAATTTGGCACTAGCTTTTAAGCTAATTAGGAAAAGTAAAACATGTTTCATTTCAATGTTTTTTTACTAAGAGGCTACAATCGGAGTAACTTCCAAATTTAATAATTAAAAATAATATTGGTTGTTCTAGTAACAGATATAAATAATTAAATTTTTAATGCTGGTTGCTATAGAAATCAATTTAAAAAATACCCAAACGAGTTTGAGAGTGAGTGTAGTGTGTGGATGATGCGAGCAGGGTGCCTGGGTAGTAATATGTATTGTAGATTATGTATTATATTTTGTACAATAATTTACAATATGTATTGTAAATTATATTTTTTTTAATTCTATAGTTAAACTTGGTGTCATAAAAATATTAAAACTTACAAAATGATCTTTAGACATTTATGATTTGTAATCTTTAAAACTATCTACTCACCATTGATAAAAGTTAATGAAAATCCAATAATAAAAATCTTTTAATGCATTCCAGTTACTAGTAACATTGTCAAATATTTCTTAACATAATTCTAGATTTTTTTTTCTGGTCTGCACAAAGAAAATGAAATTGATCAAAATAAACAGTTACCATTGTCCGTAATGTTAGCAGATTTTGCAAAATGGCATTATTAAAGTAACCTTAAAATAGTGTACAACATTAAAAAAAAACTTCTATATGATATGTTTAAGAAAGCAAAACAAAAAAACTTTGAAGAACATAAAACCTAGTCACACTTTACTGATTAAGTAACTAAACATAATTCCAAAGCCATTTGGGGAAAAAATTAAAACAGCTGATTTAAATCTCAGTTTTATTATCCATATAAAAAGGTGTACTTTCAGTGAAGTTATGCCTCTCATAAACTCGTAGAAATCAGTTTGATATATAATATATCAGCACTTATAGGTTATGTCAGTATTCTGGCCAAAAGCTCTAAATCATTATTTTAGGCCTATCACAAAACTTTCCTTGTTCAAAGAGAAAATAAATTGGACCAGGTTTTACTTGGGTCAATGTTTATTATTTAAAAGTTTATACTAAGTTCACTTCCATCACATGGCTACTCCTGGATGTTAGTTTTGGACTCTGTAAATGTTTTTCACCTAAAAATATATGTTTCTATTTGCAGCATCTACAAATCACTGCATTAAGAAGTATTTATTTATTTACCTATATATTCTTATCTTATACATATAAACCTGAGGAATGGTTACAGAAATAGCAATTATTACAGTTATTTTTGTTTTGTTAAACAGTAACTGGGACTATTTTTCTGGCTGGGGGTTTGTGTGTTTACTGGCCCATTTTATTTAACAATGCTGACCCAAAACCAGTTGTGTACACTAGGTAGTAAACCCAAAACTGTATCTTTTGTAAGTTACAGGATTACTTAGGAAGGACTGTATTACTGGTTGCTTCAAATGTTGTAAATAACACCCATGGGAAATGTATGTATACAAATTCAGTAGCTTATTTTGAATAAGGAACATGGTAATGAATTACTGGTATTTTGTTGCAAAAACTTCAAAAACTAGACAAATTAATATTGAGATATTTACATGATTGTACTTCAGGATAAAGTGTAATGTACAACACAAATGTTTAAGTTAACATTAAACATTAAACATGTTTTTAGTTAAGAGGAACATTTGTCCTATTTATAGTCAAGGACAAAGAGTTCATTGTTTTAACATGTACCATGTTTTAGGGCTGGATTTGATGTTGGATTTTGCAGGAGCATGATTCCAGGAACATGTTTATATTGACATATAGCAGTATATTTTTCGTGTTGCAAGTCTCATATTAAAATAATTATAATTAAAAAACTTCTGTGTTTCCACCGGGATTGAACCGGGGATCTTAGAAGTGTGAAGCACACACGATAACCACTACACTACAGAAATAACTACAAAATTTAACCATTTATGTATGTGAAATGGATCGTTGTTTTAATTTTGGTAGTTATATTGAAGGATCAGTTGTTTTATATTAATTCATAAAGATCAGCTGATTTCATTGAACAGCTGATAGGCTATAATGTTTCAAGTTATGTTGTTCAAAAATAGGTGTGTTAATTTGTCTTGATTTCGAACAAATTATCATAATTAAAATTAAAAAAAGGAAGAAAAAACGTGATACATGATTTTTATTTTTAGTTTAATAACATTTTCTTTACTAGGCCAAATTCTAAAATCATTAAAAATGCCTCAAAATGAACTTTTTATGTTCAGGATGATTTCCAAAAAACTTTCACAATTTTGTCTGTCTGTCTGTGTGTCACAAATTATAAGCACAAGAACGGAAGAAAAAAATCAGTAAATTGACTTAAAATTTACAACACTAAATCAAACTACTGGTTGTTTGAACTTTGTGGTGCTAAAGGAAAATCATAAGGGGGTATACATTTTCATAGGTGAGTTAAGTACCGGCTATTTTGATTGGGGTACTAAATTTAAAGGAAATTTTGAGCTAAATCCAAATATGCATAATTGAAAAGTTAATATTTTTGAGCCCTTAAAGGGCAAAAGACCATAATTTCAGAATTTTTAGCTTGAATCTAAATACAACATTTAGGGAATAAAACATATGAAGATCGTATGCTCAATCCGAACATCTATCTATAATTCGGTCTACAACGTTCTACGCCGTCTTCCGATCTCCAACCTCCACCGATCGCGGTCCCACCACAGGTCTTCTGGTAGATCCCTTTTTTTAATTTCCTTTTCGACTCCCTCTCTCCAGCTCAGTCTCGGCCTTCCTCGTTTTCTTCTTCCAGGTGTTCGCCATTGCATGATTTTTTTGGGAATTCGCTCATCCGGCATTCTTTGTACATGCCAGTTGTTTTGTTCTTATATCCTCTACAATTGTATTCTCTACAATCCGAATATTTCACTTGCATTGTAAATTTATTTAAAATTTAGCTTTTAAAGGGCTAAAACCTGTACGTTTTTGTTGTGAATAGATCATGTGGTGTATCAAATAAATATGGAATTCTCTGCTAAATCCAAATGTGTCAATAATTTTGACACATACTTAATAGTACTTTTTACAAAAACTAGGCCTACGTTATAAAATGTAAACATATTTCATAACATTTCTTGTTTCATCTTGCTTTTTGAAGTCCTGTTTGCAACAAAAAAACCAAATTGTTGTTCTTTGTGTACAAAATAATCAATCTGACCCTGTTACATACAGAATTTTTGTTGAATTTAGTTCAAAAACAATCTCTGTAACATATAAGTTCAAATACAGACGTAAACAAATTTCAGATTTGAAGATGATCATGCATTGTACTGTTATAAATCAAGATAGATGGGCGGTAATATCTCATTCCACTTAATTCGTTTTGTTAATACAATTATACAATGTTTATTTACGAGGGCGGTTTGATAAGTCAGTGACTTTTTGAATAAAACAAATTTTTTTCGGCAAATAAACATTTTATTTTTCTACATAATCACCTTTTAGCTCGATACATTTAGTCCAGCGTTTTTCTAATTTTTTTATTCCCTCCAAATAATAGGTTTCCTCAAAGCTCTCAAAATACACGTTTGTTTCGGTAATGACTTCTTCATCCGACTCAAATCTCTTACCGCCCAGCCATTTCTTTAGGTTTGGAAACAGAAAATAGTCGCTGGTGGCTAAATCTGGAGAATATGCTGGATGGGGTAACAGTTCGTATCCAAATTCGTGGATTTTGGTCATTGTCTTGATGGAACAGCACTTTTTTCTTCGCCAAATGCGGCCGTTTTTGCTTCAAATCAACGTCGAATCTGTTCAAAAGCTTTGCATAATATTCGCCAGTGATCGTTTTACCTTTCTCGAGGTAATCGATGTGAATGACACCGCGTGCATTCCAAAAAACTGTGGCCATGACCTTGCTGGCTGACAGATTCTGTTTGGCCTTGTTTGGTCCACATTCACCCCTAGCAACCCACTGTTTCGATTGTTCCTTGGTCTCTGGCGTGTTGTGATAGATCCATGTTTCGTCCACAGTAACAAAACGGCGCAAAAATTCGTTCGGATTACGGCTGAACATCGCTAAACACACTTTTGAAGTGGTCACACGATTGCGCTTATGGTCGAGTGTGAGCAATCGCGGCAACCATCTCGCTGAGAGTTTTTTCATGTCCAAATATTCGTGTAAAGTATGATGTACCCGTTCAGTTGAGATACCTACAGCATGAGCCAACTCACGCACTTTCATTCTCCGATCATCCAATATCATTTCATGGATTTTATCGACGATTTCCGGCGTGATCACTTCTTTTGGACGACCTGAACGTTCGGCGTCACTAGTGCTGGTACGACCACAACGGAACTCAGTAAACCACTTCTTAACCATTGAAATTGATGGTGCCGAGTCCCCGTAGTATTTATCAAGTCTTTCCTTAGTTTCAGTGATGGATTTTTTACGTAGAAAGTAATGCTTAATCAGCACACGAAATTCACTTTTTTCCATTTTCGTAAAAATTCACGAGGTCATCTAATTTGAACGGCTGTCAAACACCAACTGCACGACGTAGCTTGCTCAAAATTAGAAAGTTGCCCACTGATAGATTACAGTTGACGGCAGCACTGTTGCATTTGGAGTAACTGGGCGGGAAATTCAAAAAGTCACTGACCTATCAAACCGCCCTCGTATATAATGAACTTCCATTAAAAAATATGTTATTGTGGTTTAAGTGCAGCTATATAAAACACACAAACACAAGGCATAAGTCTCTGTATTTTTGAAAACATCTGATTCAGGACGTAAACAAAAAATGTGCAGCTGTCTTGCTGACGTGATAGAAGCAAATTTTCAAAAATATTTTCTTTATCTTACCCCTTTTCGAAATTTTGATTTCACCTTCATCAGTATTGAAATCTGCATATGAAACTTTCGTATTATTGAAAATTAACCTTGACCGCATAATCAAAATTTCTTAATTTTAAGGGATTTTTTTGAAATTCAAATCGCTATTTTGTTAAGTTTTTATTGCTGATTATGTTGGTGAAATAGAATAAAAAATTAAGACAAAAAAGCTATGAATTTTTAAAAATTTTAAATGGCGGTCGTTTTGTAATTTGTGAACGAATTTTACTGATTAACAGAATTTTCCAAGCTATTACCACCGTAAACAATTTTTGTACAGAGTTTTAATGAAATTGGACAAAAATTGAGAGAACGAGAACGCGTTAAAACACGCACGCACGCGCGCGCGCGCGCGCACACACACACACACACACACACACTCACTCACACATTTTAACAATTTCCTCAAAAAGTAATCAGGTGGTCTCAGGATCGATGCTCGTTTCATGATTTCGGGTTTGGGTTTTACCACGACGGCTTCCCCAATTGCTCAGTTTTCCAATGGGAATTCGCCAATCGCTCGGACAAGTTAGTTCAACTCAATAAAATCCGTTCAATAATTTTAAAATTTCAGTCATTACAAAATCGTATATTTTTTTACCTAAAATGTTTTTGTAATTCTAATTTCACCTTTGCAATCACAGTTAAAATCTGAATAAATTAGCTTTTAAAATTTTCAAATGCCTTTGAAAATCCGAAAATAAATCCTATTGTGGACCGCGTTCTTTTATTAATTTCTATGCAATTTGAAAATTTTAAATAGTTATACAGATTGTAGCGCTGATTATGATAGCTCTTTGGATATTCGCTTGCGTCTCGTCAGCGATACAGCTGCGTGCAGAGTATTACCCAATGCCACGCCGCCCTTACGCCTTACTCAGTATGCAATATTTTCATCCTCGTCGTACAATTTGCAGCTTGTTAGTCTGAAGGCTATTAGGTTAGGTTATTGCAAATTCTACTTTCGCCTGACTGGTTATGTAGACAATTATTTTATTATGTAACGCAATTTGCGGCACGCAAATTAGAAGGGGCTGATTTTTAAAATTCGTATTGCTTTACTTCAAATATTGAAGTTGATAAGGATTTGATGTGTTTTTTTAAACTGTTTTAGGACTGTTTTTGATGTTGGATTTTGTGATTTATATTGATACATAAACAGTAACTTATATTTTGTGTTGCAAGTATAATATTAAATTAATTATAATCAAAAATTATTCTGTTTCCGTCGGGCTCGAACCGGGTATCTTGCCCTTGTGAGGCACACGTGATAACCATTACACCACGGAAACTACGAAGAAGTTCAACCGATTTAAATTAACTGAAATGAACCGTTAATTTAATTTTGGTAGTTATATTAAAAAAAAGCCGCCACGGTGGCCTAGTTGATAGCGTACTGGGCTTTCACCCCGAGGACCCGGGTTCGATTCCAGGCGAGGGCTTGGCATTTTCATCGCTATAAATCATCCCATCGTCTGCATTAGCCCAAGTGTGCACAATAGTCGGACGTTAAAAAAAAAATATTAAAAAATCAGTTCTTTTATATTAATTCATAAATTCTAGGTTATGTTGTTAAAAACTAGCTTTGTTAATTTGTCGTTTATATTAATTTGTAACGATCAGCTGATTACGTTGAACAGCTGATAGGCCATAATAAGTTTCAGGTTATGTTGTTAAAAACTATTGTCGTGTTTTCGAAATAAGTTATCGTAATTTAAGTAAAAAAGGAAGAGAAAACATGATACATGATTTTTATTTTTGGTTCAATAACAATTTGTTTTTCTTAACGTCCATACTTTGTCAGGGAAAAGCGCCGGGAGTAACCGCGACTACAACTAAGAACCCTTAAGTGCATAATCTATTACAGTTCTATCCATTTGCAGATCCCTAGAGTCAAAAAAGAGGTTAACTTGAACATTTGCACATTCTATGCACTTTACTGGAAACTAAACATATTTTAATAAAATTTGAAATACAGGCGTAAGTCTGGTTTGTTCATATCTTGGAAACATTTGTTTTTTATTTGAAAAAGGTTTGCAGTTCCTTTTTTTACTTAAAAACTATTTAATTTGATTTTAATCAGAATTTGACCAAATAAGTATCCAAGTTTAGGGTATATTAGATCCATTTTTTAAAAATCGATCAATCAGATTTTAATTAAGTTTTGGTCATAAATGGAGATTTATTACTCCAAGTATAGCAACTTTGAAATAAAACAAATTTACGGTTTGTAAATAAATTTTAACCGCCGTTGGGTTTTTCGGTTTACTTCAAATTTGTTAAACTGACTTGATGCAGGCCTATGATCAAAATGTGATAAACCAAATTAAAAAAATTATTCGGATTTTAAATCTGCATTTTTCGAAGGATCTACGTACTAGATGTTATGATGTAAGAGGACGTATAATGGTGTTATCACCATTGGGAAGAGATGACGAATTATAATTCCGTACACGATATCAAGTAGCCTAGCAACGACACTGCCTCCTGAATCTGTCAACTCTCGTAGCCGGGTTTTATTTAAAGAAATGACGCAGCCGTGGGCAGTGGTCTGTAAGGAAAGCCGATGAGTGTCGGTACAAATTCACGCACGTGACGAGCCTAGCTGCGCAAGGTGACACCTGATGTGCCGTGACGATTCATTCAGCTCCGGGAAACTTGTCTGTAGTCTGCAGTCTGGTTGTTTGACCCGAGTTCTCGGACATGCGCTCTGCCAAAGTACGCTTAGTAAGAAACCTGTGTACAAATAAACTTGATGTAAACACTGCACGTCTGTTTATTGTCATCAGATCATTACGTCTTTTACTAGAGAAAGTACTGTAGCGCGCCAAAATATTTTACGTAGAGCGTTATAATGTGAAAATCCATGGAAGTGACTGTTCAAATGTTTGTGTGGTAGAGGCGTTCCCACTTTTTTCGACAACCGAAAATTTTGGAAAGCAGTTATGCGAAAATAAATTATCGAGGCACTCAGCTGTCTCTTCAACGTGATGCAAGCAAATGTCACTTTTTATATTACCCTTTTTAAAAAAAAAAACTGATTTCACAGTCATAAACAACATTAATATCTGCATAAATCAACATTTTTAATGTTAAAATTGCATTGGAAATACGAAAATGAACCCTGGCCAACATGAAATCAAATTTCTTAATTTCAACGGATTTGGGAAATACAAAATGTACAATTTTTAACGCTGATTACGATGGTGAAGTCAGATTTTTAAAATATATGAAAACATGTTATGATTTTTTAAATATTTGATATAGCTGCCATTTTGAAACTGTTGAACGAATTTTGCTGATGAACGAACTTGCCCAAGCTATTACCAAAATCGATTTTCGTGCCGTTTGAATCAAAAAGTTGAATCAATATATATGTGTTGAATCAATATATACATACACACACACACACACACACACATATATATATATATATATATATATATATATATATATATATATATATATATATATATATATATAGCCGCCTCGGTAGCCTAGTTGATAGCGTACTGGGCTTTCACCCCAAGGATCCCGGGTTCGATTCCTGGCCAGAGCTTGGCATGGACGTAAAAAAAAATATATATATATATATATATATATATATATATATATATATATATATATATATAGCCTATATTATTATTATCTGCGTATAGACCCTGTTGGATCACGCAAAGCACTCCGACTCATGTCTTGCTCCTTCTAATCCTCCACACCTCCCTCATCCTGTCCCCTGGATCCTCTTTCGCTCCTCCGTCCATTTTACCCCTGCTCTCTTTGGGATTTAATTCTCTGGGGCCTTCCAACCGAGCATCTTTCTCCTGTATGCGTTCCTGTCTTCAACGTCTGTATGTACACACACACACACACACACACACACACACACACACACACACACAATTCCTCAAAAAGTGTTCTAAGGTTCAAAGTCCAAGATCTGGATGGCCTTACTACGATAGCTGTTAGAATAGCTATTTTTGTAATACAATGTGCTAACAAAGTAGGCCTTATCTGAAAAAGTGTACGATTTCTAAAGGGTTCCATTGTTTGACCACTACAAGCAAAATCTCATCAGCTGATTTAAACTTCTTTTGCCAATAGCTTCCGGTTTTTTACGGGAACATTTTCTAGCCTAAATTTTGAGCTGAATTAAATTTTATTAAAATCTTTATACCCGAATTTCGTTTATTTTCAATTCTTTTAATAAAAAAAAGAAGTTAAAACTCACGTGTTCTAAATAAACTGCGCAAAAACATAGGCCCGAACGTTCTCAACAAGTCCGATTCGCAAGCTGTCGAAAGTATCGTTTCTTTAGAATTTGCCCCAATTTTGTGCACGTTTGAAGATTCGTAATTCAAGTGAGCGTACCAAATTTAAAAATGTAGAAAATGTTTACTGTTCTTGAATAAATCGAAAGCAAAACAAACATGACTGCGGTCTGGGTTCATTTTCGTTTTTTTCAATTTACTTCCGAACCATACATTTCTTTTAAATTGAATTTTGATGAATCGGTGGTCGATGTGACTAAAGCACCGGTCCAATCTAGTGCGTCTCTGAACTGCGCACCTTAGGGTTCTTTGTTCTAGCCGCAGAGTTACTGCAGTTGCTTTTCCTTTACCGTTAACGCTGATCCCTCGTCCTCACTAGTCTAACTTTCGTAAAGTATAGACGTTAAGGAAAAAAATAGTCTAGTCATGGAAGGTAAAATACGATATTTCTTTATAATGTTTTCAGTCAACACGCATCTTCATGAAAATTTGGATTTAAGTTCTTTTTACCGTATACTTTAAAACGGACAACGTGCCGGGGGTTGTTTTTAATTTTTAAGGGTAAAAACTACCCCTTATTGCAAAATATGATAAAACTGTAGATTTTAGCTTATAATTGATTGAAATAATGTTTGAATGAGTTAATTGAAGATCCCTTAGTAATTTCGAACATGATTTGTGATGCATCACAAAATTTCAACCCTCAAAAACCACCCCTCGGCGTGATAATTATTAAAAAAATATTTTAAACAAGCTTTTTTTAATTCACAGCAATTTAAACGTGTATTCATATTGGATTAAGGTTACTTAACTGTTTGAATATAATTTATTATTATTACAACCCTTATGGAAAAAAAAATGTGAAAATTATGTTTGTACTGTTTTTTTTTTAGTTGAAATTTGTTCAAGTATTAAGAATAAACGTTTTTATAAATTTTAGAACATAATTCGAGATTTTTTAATAAATTACGACCTTTGAAACCACCCGTATTGAAAGATTTCAAAAATTCGAAAAGGGGTGACTTCCCCTTTCCAGGGTAAAATCAACCCGCCTGGACCATAAGTTTGACCACACTGAATTGAACTATAAATGTTCGTATGAAAAAAATCTGAGCAAATTCTATTAAACCGATTTTGAGAATTTTTAGCCAGTGTTTTTTTTTAACGTTTTGTAGTAGCTTTTTAACTATTTTTTGGGGGGGGATAGTTGTATGTTAGAACATTTGCGTAAATTTTTTACAATTTTACACCATTTACAATTCGAACAGCGGTAAAGTGCATTAATAATCGTCAACCTAAATTGTTCGAAATAATAAATCATTATACCGTTGTAATTTAAGTATTTCGAAAATAAAATAAACAATAGATTTTCGTGAGTCATTAGCCGAAACGAAGCTACTGCCAAAATATTTTCAAACTATGTTAATAGTAGTAAATGTGTTTAAAATAGATTTAACCGTTTTCTTGTAGCCATTAGGCAATTTCGCGGCAGTCTAACCTAAATAAAAAAAAGCAAATTGGAATATGGCGATGCTTTACAAGAAACATGTGCCAGTGGCCTATTTATTTACAGTTCTAGTGTTTGTTTGCGTGCTGCTCAATGTGGTGTATAAACCAAAACAATCTAACTGTAAACTTCAACTTTGACGTAAGGCGAAGATCGGACGGGGGATTGACGCAAGCTAGGTTTATACATCCTGTAAGAACCATTCGAGTTTAATAATCGGCATTCGAACGGAAAACAATTTTTAAACTGAGTCATTTCGAAATTAGACTTCCAGATGAAGGTGGCGGGGTAAACAAATCCTATTTTCGACGGCGAAGCGAACGTAATTTCTAGGATTTGTGGAACGTTCTTGTGTATCGTGTAGTTGCAAAATATTTTGTAGTTCCGGCGAAAATAAAGGCGGACAATATACACAAAACGCTTCCCGGACCTCACAGAGTGTGCATAAATCACGGATACAGCTGTTTGCAAGGATATTGTTTGTGATTTTCCATTGAAAAAATGCTATTATGGTAAGATCCCAGACCCGGGACCTTGAAATGAGCGCCGATCCTGAATCACTTTTTGAGGAGTCGTTAAAATTGTTGTATATATATATATATATATATATATATATATATATATATATATATATTATTATTATTATTATTATTATTATTATTATTTGCTCATAGACCCTGTTGGATCACGCAAAGCACTCCGACTCATGTCTTGTTCCTTCTAATCCTCCACACCTCCCTCATCCTGTCCCCATGGATCCTCTTCCGCTCCTCCGTCCATTTTACGCTCTCTTTGGGATTTCATTCTCTGGGACCTTCCAACCGAGCATCTTTCTCCTGTATGTGTTCCTGTCCTTAACGTCTGTTGAGTCTATTTCTGCGTCATGTAGGTCTATTCTGACTTGTGCGATCCACGACGTTGTTGATTTGACACCTTGTATACTCTTAAGGATTCTGTTGGCAAGTCTCGTTGTTGGGAGTCTACCGATGTGTCCATAGAACCGAAGCCTCCTTCTTCTGATATCTGCTGCCAGGTTCGATATCTTCTCTGTGGTCTTCCGGGAGTGCAACCTGTATCCATCTTCTGTTAATCTCGGACCAATGATCTTCCTCAAGATTTTGCGTTCTTCCTTCAAAATATCCTCCATGGTAGCTTTTGTGTGGAGTGCTAGCGTCTCGCTTGCATATAATACCTCCGGTTTTATGACTGTGTTGTAGTGTCCGATTTTTGTGTGCGTCGACATACATCTCTTATTGTAGATATCACGCGTTATACCAAGAGCCCTCTTCATTCTCAGTAGCCGAACCTTTTGCGCAGCCTTCTCGCCACCTGTGGGTTGAAGAATTTCTCCCAGATATTTGAAGTGCTTGACTCTGTTTATCTTACCATATTTTGTGTTTAGTTCTTGAATATTTAATTTTGTACAGAAGAATTCGGTTTTTTTAAGCGAGATCTGTAGACCGACCCTCTCTGCACATTCCTTTAGACTTCTATCTGTTTAATCGCTGTTGTTTCATTATCTGTGAGTATATTATATATATATATATATATATATATATATATATATATATATATATATATATATATATATATATATATATGCGAAGTGTGTGTTTTAGCATGTTCACTTTCGCAATTGTGGTCAGATTTGATTCAAACATGGCAAAAAAATCGGTTATATTAATAGCTTCGACACGTTCGTTAATCAGCAAAATTTGATCGTCAGTTTCAAAATGGCGACCATTTAAAATCTTTAAAAATTCGTAACTCGTTTGTCTTAATTTTCTTTTGAAAATATCGTTTCAGCAACGTAATCAAGGTTAAAAACTGCATAAATTAGCGTTTTGAATTCTCAAAATCCGTCGAAATAAAGAAATTTACTGTCGGCGATTAGAATTTATTTTCGTATTTTCAACGTAATTTGAAAGTTTACGAATAATTGAAATATATGCAGATTTTAATGCTGATTCTGATGGTGAAATCTGAATTTCAAAAAGGGTAGCGAGACAGTTGCGCTCCGCGATTATTTTATTACGAGCTCGGATAACGGGAAACAATCGTGATCAGATTCTGCATATTTAATTTTATATGCGTTAAATTAAAAAACTAATTTATGCAGATTTTAGCGCGTTTATTATAATTGTAAGATCATTTTTACAGAAAAAAATTGTAAATTTTATAAGATTTTGCTGGATAGCAAACGCGTCCAAGCTTACTGGCTAAACTGGCAGGGCAATTTTACTGAAATTTTATAGGCCTACGATTTTGTCTTTTCTCTATATTATCTAATTACGTTTAAAAAACACAGAATTTAGGATTAGTTGCAATAAAATAAAAATACCAAACGCATTTTTTCAAAAATGCTCGAATGATTTTCTAATTTTTAACAATTTTTTACTTTTACATAATAAAAAGTAAGCGCGGAAAGTACGATAAAAATTTTAAATAAAAATGACCCGTATAACCCCAAAATTGCTAACGTGCGAAGTAGGTAACGTGTTTTTAGTCGCTAAAACGATAATTTTTTTTAATACTCAAAACCTAACTGACACAGTTGTTGGGTGACAAAAACATCTTTTTTTTATAAAAGAAAAAATATACCTAACTGATTCGGTTGTTGGATGTTGAACCTAACGCGGTTGTTTGGTGATAAACCTAACACAAAAAGAGGCATCGCAAAGTTCACAAATAACGAACGCCATTTTAACAATGTTTTCATTACGAGAACGAACCAACGAAAAAAATAAACCTCAACATTTAGTAATGGATGTCAG
Organism: Callitettix versicolor; assembly: GCA_022606455.1. NCBI lineage: Eukaryota > Metazoa > Arthropoda > Insecta > Hemiptera > Cercopidae > Callitettix > Callitettix versicolor. The sequence goes on along the minus strand of CM040185.1, from coordinate 12,871,629 downwards.
AATGTATATCGCACATAAGCAGTAATTTAAATGTAGTTAATAATAACGCGCATGACCGGTAAATCCGTGTATAAAATGTAATATGTTTAATGCAATGTAAACAGCAACGATGTCACAATACGTAAATATTGGCCTAAAATCGTAAGCAATCTTTAAAAAAATGTTTTCCGCGGGTGAATACGTGTTAATTAGATAATAAGGTATAAAATAAAACGAAAAATAATCAAAAATTACTATTTGAAAAAAACAACCTATATTGTATAAATACCGATTCGATATGTATGTTTCTTCTAGTTTAAAATAATACTATACACTAAATAAAAAAACAACAATATTTTTTAAACTTAAAACTTTACCCGTAAATATTTTTTGTCGTATATTTTTTCCTGGTTGCAGCAGTCTTCAGACAAAGATAATTTTCGCCAAATTTTATAATGATAGGTTATATCATTTACGAGTAGCCTAAAAAGTTTGTTACAAATAGACACGCGCTCGTATTTATAACGGTCTTTGCTTACGTACTCAAAACTCTTGTCACCGGCTATGCTTATCAGCGTGTTTGGCATTCCTATCATGTTTGCAGAACAACACAAAAACAAATTTAACTTGGCCTTTCTATATTGGAACAATAAACATCGGCTAATCTAATTGTATTACTTCGCTTTAAACTGATTAGTCATTCAATTGATAGGCTACATTTAACTTGGCGGTTGTTTAAAATAACTGTAGCCTACTGGTCTGTATAGCCTATTGAATAAGGGATTATTTTTGTATTTAGTAAGAATTAATTTTATTTAATTACAAGAACGTACTAATTGGCTTAGAAATTTGTGGTTCAGTAGTAGGCCTATAGGCAGGAATTTGTATTGAAAATTAATAAGAAAGTAATCCCTCAACTATGCCGGTTCTTTTGGGGATTTGTTTTCGAACTGTAAATGTGTTTTATTTCAAATTTGTCAACACTGACTTGAGTTATAAATCTTCAAGTATAACCAAAATCTGTAAAACAATTTTTTTTAAATGTTACTGTACTGTGGTTTTTTTCTCTATGGCACTTTGCAACTTATTTACATCAATGTGAAATAGTTTGTGCACTTTATTGCACCTTTTTTTAAGATCAAATAATAGAATTTTCACAATTTTGGTCTACAATAGGCCTAGATTGGGTTTATTATAGTAGGAAAATAATTTAGTATTTTTTTTTTTACCCGAGAAGTGAGTGAAATAGAGCCTACCTGTTTTAGTTGATCAATAGATAATAGTTGTAAAATTTATTTGGGACAACTCACACAATGTTAGGAGATGTACTAGGATACTTAAACGATAATGGGAGGACAATCGTGATTACATTGATCAATGTAACTTACAATAGTAAACTCAAAAGTAAATCCATTTGGCCTAGAATGAAAACGAATTTTTTACCGGCCAAAAATCAGATAAATTTCTCATAATTCGTCTAATTAGAGTTTGGACATAAAGGTTTATAACTCAAATAAGTGTGCATTTGAAAATTTAAAAATAAACAATTACAATGTACAAAAACAGAAAATCCCTACTGTTGACGAGATTGTTTTGGCTTTTTTGTCAGCAATATTTGGTCAGATAGCTACTCAAGTTTTGTTTGAATGCGTGAGAAAATTCATGCACCATTAAATTCTCCCAATTTGAAAATAAAAATCTGTTTTTAATTATTATTTTTGTCCTAGTTGTGTGACTGTTTAGACGCTACAGGAGCATTGCGACATCCAACACTATAATCATTGTGTTTTGGGCTGAAACGTAGTCTTTGTAATACTTTGTACCTAAAACGTTTAACACGATTTCGTAGAATTAAACAAAGTCCGTTTATATACAACAAGGGTGCATTTTGAAAACAAGACTTCTTATTATTTAGGATCCACTTTCTAATAAAGAAGAACATAAATCAGCGTTACTCTCAACGCGCGATCTTCCAAGATATGACATCAGTTCCTATGAAACGGCTACGTCACATGTTTCGATGTTTCGGTATAAATATAACCTCAACCCTACTCTTGTCAGTCATTGTAGTAGTGGAGTGCAAGCGAAGAAAGTCTAGGCTTCGTGTTGTGATAGGATATGAAACAACTTTTGTGTGATAATAAGCCTACTACAGCGGAATCCGAAATGAAGTAAGTTTTTTTTTAATTAATTACACGCCATTATTACTTGATAATAAATTAGTAACAGTTATGTAACTTGTAAATTAGTTTTTAACCTACAATTTAATTTACAAATTTGTTATTCCTTTTAATAAAAATTTTAATTAAAGCCTAGGGAATTTCAAATGTTTGGAAGTAGGCTATCTCTGAATTTGTTTTCATGTTTAAGTTACTTTTAACATTGTTTAGTACCGTATGTAGAATTTTTCTGGATTTTGAAATTAATCAGGACTTCCAAAAAAGTCTTAATACTAATAGAATTTAGTTCTTCTAGTTTAAAAAATTCGAAAGCCTGCAAAATGTCTATTTTTTATCAACAAACTGCTTTGATTTAATCAAAAATTATTCCCTCTTTTAGTTAACATTATTCATTTTTTAATAATTTACACACACACCAAACCATGTTTTTGTTCTTAATATTGTTGCAAAGGGGAAAATAAAATTTGAGTGTAAAACATCTTCTTCATTATTATTAAAGAAAATATTTAAAAAAATGAAAAATGTTTCAATTTATTATTTACTTTTACATTAGAGCTACATAGTTTTTAAGTCTTCTGAATTCCTAAAAGTGGCTTTTGGAATTGCTATGTGCACTCCTAGACTGTTTCTGTTTATATGCACTACTAGACTACTACGCCTGAAATTAAGAATTTACATACTTTTTTCCAAATCACTCCTTTGACTTTTTAATTTTTTGTAGTATGTCAGTAGATTCATAATTTAGAAGAGCTGTAAGGAGAAAAAAAATAAAATGTAAATTTTCCCTAAAAATACATTTTAAATTTACGTTAATTCAAAAATACATTATATTTATTTAATTCAAAAAGGTAGGCCTAAATGAATTTCTTTTAAAATGTGATTAGTGCAATCACTGGACTCTGTGTAACTGCAACCATAAAATTTATATAGAGCTAATTGAGAAATAGAGCTTCTTAGTTTTACATTGCAGATTTTTCGAGTCTTACAGAAAGACTGACAGTAATTTTTTCAAGAACAAAATTGGATGAGATGAAATTGAAACAAAATTGTTAAAGCAGTGTTTCTATTTTGCTTTCAAGTAGCGTTAAGTTCTTTGAGATTTCAATAAGTAATAATAATGATATTTAAAAAAAAGAATCATACCATATTTAATCTAAATATGTATAGTCAATTGGCATACCTATGTAAAGAAGTTATATAGAGAAAGTAGAATAGTCAAAAACCACTTTATGAGCTTCAAAAGAAATTATTCATAAACACTGGTATTTTGTCCAGTTCTAAAATGAAATACAACTTTCATTATTAGTGAATTTTCATTGGAAACTTAGCTTTTGTAGTGGCCATTATATGATTCAGACCCAGGACCTTAAAATAAGATGTCCTGACGTCTAGTTTTTAGACGTTAAACTTTAATATAATACTATACAGTTGCTAATATACAATATTTGTGTTTATATTAGCATGTTCATGTTTGCGATTTCAGTCCAATTTGATAAAACAACACAAAAATCAATTTCAGTCATAGTTTACAGAGCATGTTTGTTACTTAGCAAAATTCGTTCCACAGTTTTAAAATGAAGGTTGTTTAAAATTTTTAATGTCATAACTTTTTATTTTATAATTTTTTGAAAATGTGATTTCACCATCATAATCAGTAAAAAAATCATAAATTAGTACTACAAATTAGTATTTAAAATTCCATTAAAAAATTTTTCAGCAGTCAATGGCTCATATTCATATTTTCAGTGTAATTTGAAAGTCACTATGATAAATTATGAAGATTTGAGTCAAATTATTCATAAAAATCAATTTTAGTTCGTTTTTCGACAAAATCTGTTTAACAGTCTGACATCTGTAAAAAATATTGTAACTTTCTTATCGTATGCAATTTGTAAAATCTGATTTCACCATCGTAAAATTTAATTTTAAGAACAATCAGCATTTTAAATTTTAAAAATTTATTGAGATTAAGAAAATTAATTTGGTGGTTGTCAAAGCTCATTTGTGTATCTTCAGTACAGTTTGAAAATTTAAAATGCTACTATATGAAGATCTTAATGCTGATTATGATTGTGAAATTATATTTTCGGGAAAAATATTTTAGGAAATCTACTTCCATCACATCAGCAATACAACTTTATGCCACCACTATATACTATATATTGTAGATAGATAATGCATATAATGTGTAGTAGATCTTTTTTCAAATATTTAACAGTTTTAATACTTAATCTTTGCAGTTCAATTTGCGAAAGGACTCAGTCTTTGCAATTGTCCAAAAGTGATTCAAACATTAAGGTCTGCAGTCCGTCCAGGAATGCTTCGTTTCGAGAGATGAACTCTCGCGTGGCAGTGTCCAGTGCAGATTCAGACGAGGAGTGTTACAGACTACGACATTTCTCCGTCACTGGTAAAGGAGTGGTCAACAGAGGGGATTCGTTTAAGATTGGAAGATCCAGAAGTAATAGCAGTGTCGTATCCAACTGTTCTAATCACAGGTAAATAAACTGTGAAGACATGTTATGTAAACATAATAATAACATAATTAGTACCTGTCCTGTATTTAGTCTGAATATGCCGATTACTGTGAGTTTGTAAGATAGGGCTTATGGCAATGATCTCTTTCTTCTTCTTTTCGTTTCACCCTCTTTGGGGTATGCTGAATCAACCATTTCTTGCGCGCTGTACTTTTCTTTGTTCCCAGTAGCTCTTCATTCTTTCCGATCTTCTTTTCCTCTCCTCTTCCGAAATGACAGGTTTAGGTCTTATTTTGGTTTTATCTTGGAATCTTATTCTTTCGCCCTTGGTACTTATCTTAGCAGTTTGGTCAAGCAGTGAATTTTCTGTAATTTTTAATTCTATTAGGTCTTTTTCAATTTCTTTAAACCAGTTCGGTTTTGTTTTACGATTATGGAAAAAATCAAACACCTGTTTCGTCAATCTATTGGAATCCATTCTAAGAAGATGGCCGTAAAAATTTATTCTCCTTTTTCTCATAGTATCTGACAGTTTTTCAATTTTCTTATAGAGAGCTTCATTTCTTATATATACTACCTTATTATCCTGAAATTTTGTTCCTATAATTTTTCTTAAGATTTTCCTTTCCGTTATTTCAAGCTTTTCTATCTGGCCTATGCGATTCATGGTTAATGTTTCTGCTGCGTACAGTGCTTCCGGCTTGATCACTGTTTTATAATATTTAATTTTGGACCCCCATGAAAGGGATTTCTTATTGTATGTTTCTTTCATCAATTGGAAGGCCAATTCAAGTTTGTTTTTCCTGGATTCCATTGCCTTGCCCTCATCTGCATTCGAACTAATCCGTTCACCAAGATATTTGAACCAAGATATTGAATGATCTCTTTATTAACAAATTTCTATTAGAAAATAAGCTATGAAAATGTGTGTCTTAACCTCCAGAATGCTTTTGAGAAGAAACTGAAAATTTCATATATGTAATGGCAGTAGAGTTAATTTTCATATTTGCAAAGATATTCATACAGATTTAAGTAGTTTCTGTAATAACAAAATTTTGGAAGTAGCGGTATTTCTTTTTTTGTTTTCTAAGAAAAATTATTGATTTCTATACTAACATCAGATTCATTAATTACAGTAAGGACGTCCCGGCCACAGTGAATGCACGCAGTAACACTGCTTCGCCTCTTATATCCTCTCGAGAATCTTCTTGCAGTGGCAACTCAGATATGTATCAAGTAGCGATGTTAGGTTCTTCAGGTGTAGGAAAGTCTTCATTGGTGAATCAGTTCATGACATCCGAGTACTTACATGCTTATGATACATTTATTGGTAAGTACTCAACAATTGTTATTGTAAAAACATCTGTTTCATCTGTAGCATAAACTTTTTGCTAAATATGTTTTTCAACAAGATTAAAAAAACAGATTCTTTTACAGATGATGAGCTGGGAGAAAAGTCCGTATCGGTGCTTTTGAATGGAGAAGAATCAGAATTAACCTTCATAGATCGCCCAATTTATGACTTTGTAAGTTGAATCAAAGTTCAAATTTTTGCACGACATTTTAAAATTACTAGTTCAGGTAGTTATTACATTTTTCTCTTTTTCAGATCAATGACAAGCCTCATGCATACTGTATCGTTTACTCATCATCAGACAAAGCCAGTTTTTATAAAGCACAACAATTACTGCAGACCTTAAACACAACTGAGGGTACTGCTTCCAGGGTCGTCATTTTGGTCGCAAATAAAACAGATTTAGTCCGGAGCAGAGTGATATCTGTTGAAGGTAATGTCAGTTATATAGATAAGAACTCTTTCTTGTTTAGTTAATGTAACAAAATGTGTTTTTACCGACAAAATGCTTATTGCATTTTTTTAACAAATTTCAATTGTAAAATGAGTTGTAAGTCTATCAATAAGACCCAGTCTCATGGCCATTCTTACTAGCCATTCTTGTTTTGAGGGGGCAGTTAAGAATTGTATTTGTATAATGTATACAGACATTAGTACTTATTGGTCCTTTAGAGTTCCTAATTTTGGTTTTGCTTGATTAAAAATCGACACAAAAACAAATTTTTATAATAGCTTGCTTCACTACTCAAAAAATATCCGTTCATCCACTTCAAAATGGAATCCATTTCAAAATCATAAACTTTCTTATTAGTGTATTTTCATTGGAAAAATGAGTTATTTGAGTGGCCATCATGGTAAGACCCAAATCCAGGACCTGACCTCTATATCTTTAAGGAGTTGTTTACACACACATATATATATATTATTATTATCTGCGTGTAGACCCTGTTGGATCACGCAAAGCACTCCGACTCATGTCTTGTTCCTTCTAATCCTCCACATCTCCCTCATCCTGTCCCCATGGATCCTCTTCCGCTCCTCCGTCCATTTTACCCCTGCTCTCTTTGGGACCTTCCAACCGAGCATCTTTCTCCCGTATGCGTGTCTATCTTCAACATCTGTTGAGTCTATTCCTGCGTCATGTAGGTCTATTCTGACTTGTGCGATCCATGACGTTGTTGATTTGACACCTTGTATTTACTTAAGGATTCTGTTGGCAAGTCTCGTTGTTGGGACATATATATATATATATATATATATATATATATATATATATATATATATATATATATATGTAGATGTGTGTGTGTTAGCATACTCATGTTTGCAATTTCATTCATCATTTGATTCAAACTTTGTACAAAAATCAATTATGGTAATATGAGTAGCCTGAAAAGTTCGTTAACCAGCAAAATTTATTCAACAGTTTCAAAATGGCAGCCATTTTGAAATCTGTAAAAATTCATAATTTTTTGTCTTATGTTTTTGATAATCCAATTTCATCATCAAAATCAGCATTAAAAACAATATAAATTAGCATTTTAATTTTCAAAATACATTTAAAGTACAAAATTTTCTATAAAATCAGTGAGACAGTTGTATGCAGAGATATTATTTCATCGTTGTAATCGTTGTTAAAATCTACGTAAATTGTCTTTTAAATTTCACAAGAATACAATTATTCAGTCTGTTTTGTTTTTTCCAAACTGTAACTTGCTTTTAATTCAAATTTTTTACAACGGTTTGAGTCATGAATCACTTATGATTGAATACCTGTCAAGTTTTTAAGAAATCGAGCTGTTATTGTTGCCCGTATAGTTTCCAGTAGGAATTAATTTTATTTTAATTCTGATCAAAATATTGATTAATAAAACTTTTAGAAAAGCGTATACTAATTGAATCTTTGATATTCCAGACGGGATGGAGCTGGCAACAACTTACAACTGTAAATTCATCGAGACGTCTGTGAGTATAAACCACAATGTAGATGAATTATTGGTCGGCATCTTGACACAGATACGTTTAAAGTTGACTCTGCAAGCAAAACTTACACAGCCAACCAATTCTTGTATAAAGAGGAAATACAAAGGTTCAAAGACTTCCGCTAGTATCAAAGTGAAAGGCTTACTGAACAGAGTTTGGCGAACAAGACGGTCCTACTCTCAAACATGCGTAAACTTGCAACAACTCTAAATTGTGTCGTTAACCTTGAACAATCTGTAAAAAGTATTATACCATTTATTCTTTATGACTAGCAGAAATTTTGTCATAAGGTACAGTAAAATTTCAATCGACCTAAATTTAAAACTTGATTTTTTTTATAACTTTTTTGAAGAAAAATACCTATTTGTTTATAACTGACAAAAAAGTATATGGTATTGTATTGCATTATATATAATTCTTGAAAATATCTGTCAACAGATAGCAATTGTGATTATAGTCGAAGAAATCGGAATTTTACTTGTACTAATTCTACATAAGTTGTGCAATGAAATTTTAATATGAATCAAGAACATCGATCAGTATGAATGTGCTTAGTTTCTTGAAATGAGTTAGTTTCAATTTCATAACTGTTATGACAATTCAAAGATAATTAAATTTTTGGAAATCGTTTTAAGCTAATATAAAGTTAACATCGAAATGAAAGTCAAATATCTGCAGTGTTTTGGCCCGTGTAAATAAGAAAATCATGTAAGTTATGTTTAAAATATGTGATAAAATAGAATAAAGCAGACTGACATGTTTTGTGTATATACTAATTTGTGCCATTTTCTATTAAGATTACTGTATTTAGTTTTATAAACTAAATATCTTTATTCTCATCAATTTTAAATTATTAACCGCTAATTTTCATGTAATATAGGCCTATCATTTTTTTTTCATTAGTATTCAATTTTTAATTTCACATAAAATCCTATTTTTTCAATTTCTTCTGTAATCTATTAGTTTCTCACTGCCTCTATGAACATTTTTTCTATCTTTATATTAAAAAAATCTATTATTTTTTAGTTTAAAAGAACATTCCTTTATACAATGTCTTCTTACCACTTAAGTAGTTTTTGTAAATTGTTTAAAACTTTTTTATTCAGTATTTACGAAGTACAATTTACACTTGAATAATGAAAATTTTAAGGAATCTGACAAGTTGTAAACAAAATTTGCAAGACCATCAGTAATTAAAATCTTGTTTATTCTAATATTATTGTTGTTTAAAACAAAAATTAACTACCTAAATTAAAAAAAAATATATTGTAAAAATAGTTACTAACTTGAATATTCTGTAAAAATTGAATTTGTGATATGTTTTTATATGTTATTGTTTCTTTTTATTGTAAATACATTTGTTATATTTTTAGAATGCGTCTTAACTTTCAATTTGTGCCAAACCATCCCTTCTATAAAATCCTTTCTTGTAGTTTTAAGAGTGCGTAAAACATTACATTAGTAAAATATTTTATCTAATTTGAGTTAAATCAGTCCTTCCAATTTGTATACTCAGTACCAATATACCAGGTGTCTATAGAGTACTGGACTAATTATTGTTATAATTTTGTTTTTCAAAGAACAAGGTTACCAAAATTGTACTTTTATAGAAAAGTATAACAAAGTTTTATTTAATAATTTTACAAGTTCCGTGTGTGCGCCATTAGTGGCTCATAGAATATCTGGTTGAAAATCGACTTCTGCCCATGTCTTGGCTAACATCTCTCCTATGATTGTTGAAAATGCATCATTAATCCTCTTCAATGTGCCCATATCAGGAACAAGTATAGCATACAAAATGTCTTTTATATAACCCCTCAAAAAAAGTTGTTTGTTGTTGTTTTCCAATGGCTTCCGCTGGCTCACGCCATCTCTGATCTTGCTTCCCAGTAGAGGCCAGGGAAGTCTCCTCTTCATCTAATTTTCTGCAGACCAGGAGGTGGTCCTTGTTCATGATGGTGTCTGGGCATTCACACAATGTGCAGTTGTCATAGTTTAATATCTTAATTTTCTTCAGGTGTTCATTCAGACAGTCGTGTCCAGTTGTCAGCCGAAAGACCGCGACAGATGTCCTCCTCTGGAGATCCTTGACCTTCCCATACAAGTCGAATACATGCTCATAAGGCTTGTTCTTTATGTCTTCCTTGACTTTGTTTGTAAATTCAAGATAAGATGTTCGCTTCAGTGCACTAATCCTAGGGGGACAAAGTTGATCGCGTCCGCAGCACACTTTAAGCTGTACGTGTCCCCTGGGTAGTGCTAAATGATCAGCAATGATGGCAAATGTTTCCCAAAGTCAAAAAAAGGAGGCCTATGATCTTGTCAACAAATTATCTTGTTCTAAAACAACCTTTCGAGATTGACTCTCAAATTCAGACACTGTGCCTACACAAATATCATTTACTACACCAGATATGTGAAAAGAAGCTTTGTCTATAAAAAACATTTGTAAATTGTACATAGATAATAGATACTGTATTGAAGATTTTATCTTAATTCTTACCTTTAATAATGCCAATAATATTTCCTTGTTGAAAAAAATGCAGTCCGTTAGTTAATGCAAATCACAGTAGTGTAGTTTACATTTACAACACAAGAACACATGCTGATTGATTAAGATAAATCTTCAAGAAACTGTTGATTATAAAATTCTGAGCCGCCTCGGTGGCTTAGTGTATAGCGTACTAGGCTTTCACCCTGAGGACCCGGGTTCGATTCCCGGCGAGGGCTTAGCATTTTCATACGCTATAAATCATCCCATCGTCTGCATTAGCCCAAGTGTGCACAATAGTCAAACGTAAAATATATATATATATATAATTCTGACTAAAGTGTTACTGCCGATAAAATTGTTGATCAAATCAATGACAGATATTTTACTAAAAGGAAAAGGACACTCATGAAAAAAATATTTTAATTTCTAGATCAACTTTTATAATACTTTTTTTCTTTATACGATTCGTCAGCATGTCACTTAAAAATCGCTAGATTAGCGACTAGTTGTTTTTCTCATTTCTGACTGCTAATACAGTACATACTAATTCGTTAAAATTACAATACTGTATGGCAGTTTAGCTGGCTGAGCCTGTGAAAATGCTTGCCACTAGGGTAAGTTATTCAAGGCTGCCACCACGTTGGTGTGGATAGCGCTCAAAACCTGGCTTCAATTATCTAACGCTGTGCTACATCTTTTGTTCTTATGTGATTGATAGGCTAAACTGTATAGGTTACACTGCATTCCCGATTAAACGCAAACAGATTTAACACACTTTGTTCAACAAAGTTTAAATAAGTGTAAGGAAGTTATATCTTATCGTTCTGTTGTACAGCCTGCCTTCTTAAGTGACCTTGCAGGGGGCTAATTATTAACTTCAGCTGATCGGAACAACTACAAGGAATGAAAGCAAGTATTATTAAAAAACAGTGTTTATTATTTTAAATTTAAATTGAAAACACTCTAAATGATATACAATTAATATTTATGTCTTGTTACAATAATTATAAAATAATTATTTTATAAAAACTTATTTTTTGTTGGTTCAAAAACAGACAATTTATAAAATACATAAATGTTTAATTAATCCAAATGCTACACTAATTTGTATATTTGATGTTTAGTGTATTTACAAAACTATTAAATATTACAATTACAAAGCTACTTGTAATAATATGAAAGATTTTCACTCTATTTTGATGCTCTTTTGTTTCGAGCCTTCAAACTGCTCATATGCTCACAGCTGAAAATTTGTACCACTATGCGATACTTATTTACAAAGAAAAACCAACTGCACTTCGTGTATTGGTTGTTTGGTAAAGACAATTTGTATAACTAAGCAATCTGTGCGACTTTTATAACCAAACTGGACAAATTAAAAATTTCTACCGCGTTGATTTTGCAGTCTGCAGATTGTGCGACGAGGAAAAGAACCATTACAATATCAGTTATTCATAAAATATTCCTTAATAGAAACAAAATTACAATGTCCATAATGGATAGGTATTTATTATACAGTATATATATGATCGCTTCAACAATAATGGATACATGTTGCAAACCTGCTCTCATAAATTTATAAATACAAAGATGATGGTATTGCTTCATCACAGTACAGATTGTCATAACTCATGCTTGTTTTTAATTGTAAAATTACAATAAAATAAATAACAAAAACAATGTACAAGTAATATTGCTATGAATCTAGAGTGCAAAGAATAAAATAACATCCAAATAATGTAAAAGTGCAAAAACAATCTCAACTTGTGTTTCTTACAGGCTACTTGAACAGTTATATATATATATATATATATATATATATATATCAATACATTATACACATTGCCTTATTACTAGTGGTACAATGATATATGAGTCAGTCGTACTAATACAATAAAAGTACAATTTGATATGAATATATACCACAACAGTACATAGTACTTATACTATTTGTTCCATGTTTTAGTGACACTAAATATTGAGAAGTGCGAGTAAAACTTAGCATTTAGGTTAGGTTTTTCTAGGCACCTAGCTATTGTTATAATAATGATATGAATAAAAACTACTTTTTGTACTAGCTTTTGCTAGGATATTTTCAAGTGTGGCCAATGGCACACTAGACTTTCTGTAATACGTGCTAGCTGTTTGTTGTCAAATACGGCAGAGCTTATACCCGTACATACGTAAATTATACAGAGTGCAAAGAGAAATAATTATAGTGGTATTTGTAGCAAAAACAATTTTTTTTTGCATTATGTTGGCCACCCTGGTTTTTAATCTCGTGTAGCACAAGATGTCAGTGTCCACCGTATTATAATCAACAAGACTATCAGCCACATGATGAATCGTATTGATGAGCAATCTCAATGGATTTGGATTCTATCTACAGCAGATGAAAAAGAGACAGTCTTGTTGGCAAAAAAGACCCTTTGCCAACTGTTATCAGTGCCTCACACTGTATGCATATCAAAATACTGAAACTACGACAGGCACTACATGGAGATGAATTTACACACAGGAAGGAATATGCCAGCATTAATGTGGACGCTACTTTTAATGTGAAGAAGCCCAATTAGAGGATTCATGTCAAAATATGATGATGCAGTATTCCTTGTAAAAGACTAGGGAATGCTGGGTTGTCTCCTTGGTTAATTAAACTCTTAAGCCTTCTCAGAACTTTTAAGAAAGACAGTCCAACTTAACAGAATTGAGAGAGTAATAAAAAGATGTTTCAGCCAGTTTAAGATTCTATATTCTTGGGAACTTTATTCAAGTAGCCAATAAGAGAAAGTAATCATAGGTTGTGCCGTGTTGTATAGCGTGGGAAACCATCTAAAGAACGACTTTGACAATGGGGAAGTTGATATAAACCGCAACATCAACCTGTCGACCCAATTTCAACTGACAAAAAAACCTAGCAGGTAATAAGCACAAGCTACTTCAAGCTTTTACTCTGTTTTCCAAACTGACACTAGATGTGGGTTAATCCAATTTTTACACTTTGCTTAATTACACCGATCTGTAACAAACATTAGTCTACCTAGCAAACTAAGCTAACAAAGTTAAGTTTTATTCGCACCGCCCATTGTACTTCTCGGTTAGCATAAAAAATACATTACATACATTTTACTCTAATTTAGGCATACAGAATAGACTCTCTTATCTGAATCTCTACAGACCAAAGGCTTTTAATGCTGGAATTCAGGTAGGAGGAACTATATATAGTAAGTCTGCACAACTATTGGCTTACGCACATGACGAAAATTACTGGACGTAGCGCAACAGCGATTAGAGATGCGGTTTTAGCGCTGGAAAGATCTTCCAATACCACGGGACGAAAAACTAATATCAGTAAAACAAAATATTGACACTGGCAGTAAGCGTAAGGACCAATTTAATCAAGATTGGGCAACACAATATAGAAGAAGTCAATCAATTTAAATCTCGAATATATAGTGACTCAAGACAAAGATTGAAGCAAAGAACAGAATTATAAATGCAAGTAGGTACTATTATGGCTTGCGGAGATACCTATAGCCATTTATTATCAAAAACCACAAAGTTACTATTGTACAAAACACTAATACACCCAGAGCTTCTTTATGCTGTGGGAACATGGACAATGACAACTGAAACACAACTGTTAGTGGTAGAAAGGAAAATACTGACAAATTTATGGTCCAGTGAAGGATAGAGATTTATGGAGAATTAGACACAATAGCGCTGGATGCACTATATCAAGAGCCTGATACAGTTTACAAAATTGGCAAGTTTGCGCTGAACTGGCCACATTGACAGAATGGGTAAGAACATTATCTCATCCACCGGAGGAGAACAGCTGATGGAGTGAATCGAGATGCCAGAGCATTTAATATCAGATGATAGTAGATTGCTGCAAGTGGCCAATGACTTTTAAGGGAGGCCAGGATTCAGAAGTAGCACCAAAGATGATAATGATTAATTCAAGTACTAATTTTAACGAACACACATAATTTCCCTTATCACTGATACAATTCTCTTGACTTAATGCACTGATTATTGCAGACTATCTATTGAATTTCTACTAATCAGGCATCACATAACAATAAAGTCCGAGTGGAAAGGAAGTTGCCTGCAGGCATGTTAATACCTTCAGAATTACAGTTGGTCCATTCTAACTTTTCGTTTGGGATTGTCAACATTTAGCAATGCAGCGTTAACAGAACAGATGTTGAACCTGGCGATGACCTACAACTAGGGGTCTACAAACAACTTTTTAAATTTAAAATTTGCTTCTTAAGAAGTAATTTTTCCTGATAATTTTTATTAAACGTTCACACTGATCAGACTATTAATAGCATAGAAAAATGAGTTTTCCATTTTAATTTAAAAGTTATTGTAAAAAAGCATAGCTTTAAAGCCTCTATGAGTGGTTTACATAGTTCTATTAAATTTTTTTGTACATATTTGTTTTTTGTCTTTATTTAGCTAACATAACTCACGCTAACATACAAATTAATAAAACAATATGATTTCGTACTTTAATTCTCCTTCTTTTCCATAGTTGGCGGTCCATATCCCTTTACAAATCAGCCACAGGGGCTTTTTGCACTCTCAATGAAGTATTTGCTTTAAGAGCTACTCTCAAGACCCAAGAGTTACGTAAATTCCAGGATCTTATTGATGAGAGTCCCTATGGGATGGAAGTTCTTTGATCATTTCTCCAAAGGTAAGATACTTTGATTACAACTGCATGAGAGATTAGTCAGCATATGGACGGGCAGTGCAACATTGCCAATGTTAATTTTCACTAAACATGGACAAACCCAAATGAAGAGAGAATGGACCGACTATAGAGAGAACGGACAGAATTACAAATGTTTACTGTTAATTAAGGCATTTCTCAGCATTAAACGTTCTCTGCTGAAACAGACTTAGGGCAATATTATACCTTCTGTTTCATACTGTATTTTAAAATATGTTCTATATTCTTCATGTGCAAATACCATATCATTAAATATTTATTAAATAAATACAATAATAAAAATAATGTGAATTTCTGATCAGAACTGGAGTCAGACAAGGTGATGGTTTATCACCGCTATTATTTAATTGTGTGCTGGAGAAGGTGGTTAGAGAGTGGAATCAAAATCTGAAGGAAGGCAGTGGAATAAAAATGGGGACCAAAGGACTGAAGTGTAACTGCCTGGCTTTTGCGGATGATCTGGCTCTCATAGCCAAGGACTGGTCCGAGGCAGAATTACAAATTAAAGAGTTGCAGAAGCAAGCCATTAAAGTAGGTCTCCGAATCTCATTTGAGAAAACCAAATTACTAACGAATATTAAAAATGCACCACGACATCTGGGAGTCGGTAGTCATAAAATCGAGAGAGTTGACCACTTCAAATATCTAGGTGAATGGATCAGCTGGAACGCCTTAGAAAAGAGAGCATTGGAATCCAGGATGTGTAAAATGGAATTGGCCTTTCAATTAATCAAAGAGGTGTATAACAAGAAATCGTTATCCTGGAATTCCAAACTTAAGCATTATAAAACTGTGATCAAACCAGAGGCTTTATATGCATCTGAAACTCTTACACTCAATAATAAGGGATTACTGGACAACCTGGAGAAGAAGGAAAGAAAGTTAATAAGGAAGATATTGGGCCAAAACTTTAGAAATAATGAAGTAAAGTTGATTTCTAATAAAAACTTGTATCTCAAAATTGAGAGACTCTCAGATAGCATGAGGAAAAGACGACTTAGTTTTTATGGCCATATTAGTAGGATGAACAGCAGTAGACTTACTAGGCGGATCTTTGCTTTCTTCAGAGATCGGAAAATGAAGAGTAATTGGTTCAGGCGGGTCCAGGAAGACTTAACTGAGCTGGCGATATCAGATGAGATGATTGACGATGTACTTAAACTGCGAAAACTTTTACATAATGAAAACCTAAGGTTCCAAGAAAAACCAACATCTAAAAGGGGCGGGGCAGTCTCGGATGAAAGAAGGAAGGCAGCCTCGGATAGAATGAAGCAGTATTGGATACAGCGGAGGGCAGCTGACGCACATCAAAGTAATTGATTTGGCGTACCCCAAAGTGGGTGATCCGGATGAAAGAAGAAAAATAATGTGTCCACACAACAATAAATCGTAATACTGATTTTTTTTGTACAATATCACTCGGATATAAGATCATTTTTCAGTGGCCCTTCAAAATCAAATTTCCAAAAGCCAATAACATAAGAAAGGTTATTTTATAGAAGTAAATTTTCATATTTTTTATTGTAAAATATGAATATGTTCACATATCAAAATGTTAATTTTTTAGAAAGTCACATCATCATATCAGCTGGATGTAACGATTTCATCTTATTTACATAACCTATTTTTACTAATTTTTGAATAATTTTAAGTAGTTCTCTTTGAATGTCAGCCAATATAAATACGGATAAAGTTAAATTAAGTGTGATATCACTAAAAAATAGGCTAGTTAAACTAACAGTACAGCAGATAAATTGAAAATGCCCTTAAAGCTTTAAAATCACATGCAGATATACATGTCAACCGTCTTTACAAGCTTAATAATATAGGTACCCATTCACTAGGCTTAGAAGATTTAAAATAAAGTACAATTTTAAAATACAACTACCAATACTGTACCGTTTTCACTTCTTTAAAACAGTAATCAAACAGCATTTGGCTCCGCGGTTACCAAATGTGTAGTAGGGCAAACTATGCATTCAAAAACCTAACCTATTGTTTTTAATGTAGTGCAGCCACTGAAAGTGTAATAGAGCTGAGTGGAGTCAAGCGGTGTCGCTGGGCTCTCCTCCACATAGCTTTAAGTCTGCTTAGGTTTGGTTTTGAAGCTGCCTCTGCTTCCCCCACTATACTGACCAAACCTCCAAACTTATTTCTCGTTTCCTAGGTTACAGTTTTTAAACATAGTAATTTCCCAGAATCCGATACAGCAGGCCTAAATATTTAGATTTAAAATGTATAAAAGCGATCTTTAAACTGACTGAAATATGCTTTCATTGTTGTTCTCTTCATTCTGCTCCATTCCACTTTGTAGTTCCGCTATACATTTGTTGGCCGCCCAGGTTTGGCGGGCATTCAACGTGGGACTACTGAACATATTATCAAGATACTGTACTTTACTGGTACAAGTCCACTTATTTCCCATTATGCTAAGAATGTTTCAAAGCATTTATACACATTCAATTTTATTCCAAATTTAAATGCATAAATTCATTCATAAATTTTTATGACTGAATCAAGAGGAAAACTAAATTTTTCATTACTAAATATAAACTGATTAATTTATACTTACTTCCTGATACTGCTTTGTATTCACCTAAAATATTGTTTACCTAAACAATCCTACAAAATTATTTTTCCTGCTTTATTACAAATGCATAAAGAGAATGATAATTATATATTATAAATGCATCCATCTCTGTCCCTGTAACGTATTTACAGGTACTTTTTTATTTTTGTACAACATTACAAATAAAAGCTTATTTAGATTAATTTTATTACATAAACTCAACACACTATTTATCGGAAAAAACTTTTACACATTCTTTTAACAGCCTTCAAAATTAGTCTGAAATAAAAAAACAACTTTTAGATCGGGCGGCCACCAGATGCGGAGCGAACCTGAATAAACATTCAAAACTTAACCTATTGTTTATATTCAGTTTTCTCTAACTTAGGAAATATAAAACAACAGCTAAAATGAATACTCAACAATATGAGCTAGTATTTCGAAAATGTGCGTTATTGAAATTAACAGTGAAGCAAAGAAGTTGAAAATTTGAACTATATGAACGTTTACCAGTATAATTACATCAAAGTCTTAGTGAAATGTGTGCAGCATGAACAGAATGTTCAGAATATTTCACCACTGCGATTTGAAGATGAACGTGTATAAAGCACCTTTATATACATTTACAGTAATTAGACAACCTACTATACGTAACGTTAAGAATCAACATGTGTAACACTGTGCTTCTTCAGATATTCCAAGTTAAGAAAAGCTTTCCCACAAATGTTACATGGTACAGGGTTTCCCCTTGCATGCGTCGCTTGGTGTCTTCTTAACGATGCGTTTTTCAAAAACGACTTATTACAAACTTCGCACGTAAAAGGTTTAACACCGGAATGTATTGGGATATGATTTTTTAGATGAGACGAACTTTTAAAACATTTAAAACACTCGGGACATTCATAAGGCCTTGCTTCTGTGTGAGTAAATAAATGACGCTGTAGAAATAATTCCTGCGAAAACGATTTGTCACATATTTCGCACTGGAACGAATGTTCCCTGTCGTGTGTCAAGGAATGTTCTTGTAAATGAATAGCATGAACAAATCGAACACCGCATATCGCACATGTATAATGTTTATTATTTATCTTATTCATAAACTCCTTCTGTAAATCTTCTCCCGCTTCATGACTCACTAGATGAGATTCTAATTCTTCGTTACTGTTAAAAGATATTTCGCACAAACCGCACGAATATGCTTGCGGCGATGCAATATGTTTGGAATGGGTTAAAGTATGTTTTTTTAAATTAGAAGAATCAGCAAAAGCTAATCCGCAAATTTGGCATGCAAAGGGGCGAGCTCCGGTATGAGTTAAAATGTGTCTTTTTACATCCGACGGTCTTGTGAACGCTTTCTTGCAAATAGTACAAGGATACGGTCTGCGACCCGAATGCGTTATAACATGATTTCTGAGATTACTAGAATTAGAGAATGCCATACCACACTGTGGACAAGTGAACGGTCTTTCACCAGAATGTATTAATATATGTCTTTGTAATTCCGAAGGTTTACTAAAAGATTTCTCGCACTGAGTACAGGGGTAAGGCAGACCACCTGAATGTTTTAAGGAATGTATTTTTAAATTATAAGTAGTGGTAAACGCCATGCCACACATCGTGCACAGGTAAGGCCTAGCACCACTGTGCAAACAAGAGTGCCGTTCTAGATCGGATAACCTTCGAAACGATTTATCGCACATACCACAAGGATGAGGCTTTGTATCAGAATGAGTCATCAGATGCATCCGTAAGTTGCTGGAATTTGTGAAACTCATTTCACACACATTGCATGCGAACGGCCGTTCCCCAGTATGGATTACTGCGTGTCTGTTTAAATCAGACGGTCGACTAAAAGATTTTCCACAAACGTTACAACAATGCAAATTCACAGAGTGTTTTAAAGAATGCGCTTTCAAGTCAAATTTGCTTTCAAAACTTAATCCGCACGAATCGCATGGAAACAATTCTTTATCTGTATTTACCTTTGGTTCAACAATCTCTTCATTACAATCATTGCAAGACTCTTGTAACTCCGCATGTGTTTTTGTGTGTTCTTTAATTTCATCTGCATTTGTAAACGTTAAATTACATTCTAAGCAATTATAGCGACCCTTATGGATCAGCTGATGACGACGCAGGTCTGAAGGTTTTACAAAACCCTTACCACATGCTCCGCAAAACGATTTAACTCTATTATCACCTGTGTGCGAGTACAAATGAATTTTCAAATTATGACTGTTGGCGAAATTCTTTCCACAATACTCGCAGCTGATCTGGCCTCGATGTACGGTTCTTCGATGGTTCAGCAGTTCTGTAGAGTTGGAGAAATTCATTTTGCATGCTGAACACATCACCCCGATATCGTTACTCCGGTCTTCTTCGTCTGAATACACTGCTTCAGCAATCGGTTCTTCAGATTTGTCTGTAGGTGTAGCATATCCCTCAACTGGAGAAGGCGAGTGTTGATAGCCCCCTGCTTGGTTAAAGGTGTTGGATACTAATTCGAATTGTCCACTGCCTACTTGACATGTTGATGACATTATATGACTCAGTGCCTCAAAACTGACTCCTCTAAGAGCTTCCTCTTGATTAAGCTGAAAACCAAAATTTAAATTAAAACACAAAATAAATTGTTTTAAACATTATGCACATTAATTCATACCATGAATTTAATTAAAAAAAAATTGATTTTAACATTTTTTTTTTATGGATCAACAGTTTTACTTTTACTTTATACTTCAAATTCTAAGATGGAATATCAATGAAATACCCATAAAATCAATATGGTACTGCTAGATAATAAAAGATGTTCCAGAAGAATGTCAATATTAATTTGACCATGGAAATTAACACTGAGGTGAACAATATCCCATTATCAACGACCTATAGCAACGAGCCTGCTCTTCTTAGGGATCGTTTAGAAGAAAAATTAAAATTATTATAAGATGTATATTGGTCAAAATTACCAAATATTGCCAAAAATATTCAATATTACTTGCTATCTTGACATTGTCTTTTTATGGAAAGTATCCATAGATAAATCTATAAATTCTTTGGTGAAGTGACAGATGAGGGGTTACGAGTAAGCGTGATTTCCGTGACAAGAAGGAGGGAGTTAAATATGGCCAAGAATAGCATGATGTAATATGTGCCATGGCCCCTAATCCTTATACTTTAGGCCGGGTCTCAGCAGACAGACTTTTATCCTGTACAGTATGAGAAACTGGAAGGAGATAGGCTATGTCAAACCTATGGAATATTTAATTAATTAGGATTATGATCTATTCTTTCCGTCAGTGGTCTATCCACTCACCTCGTAAAAGGCTACCGCGGTTTCGAAACTCTATCGTTTCATCTTCAGGCCGTGATACAAAATGTTAAATCCCTCTGTCGAGGTCGTCACAAAGTCAAACAAAACATTAAAAACATACATCACAAACACTGAGCACAATTACACCATTAAAATATGTACGATGAAATTTGGAATATTTAATGTATTATATCTGGGAATCATTGCAGTTCATAATCCACAATTTTTAAAACATCATAAAGGAGATAATAATTTGTTGTACAAGTGTTTGTATCAAGTTTAAAGAACTTCAAAAGTAAAAAATAATTACTGCAAAAATGCGTTAATTATATAATTTTATGGCATTATAAAGTTAATTTATAACAAGTTTACAACAGTTTGTAATGTTGCATATCAATTAATTTAATTGGTTCTTAAAAATTATTTACTATAAAAAATTATGCAGAATTTAATTCACTATTAATCTTTTCAATAACATTCCCGTATATACACATTTTTCCTTATACTGTTTGTAGAAGCAATCCCACATATATTTTTCTCCAAATTTACCACTTTGACGGATTCTTTTGAAAATATTGCTTACAAAACTTTCACAAAAGTTTTGCTTCCAAAAGTTATTACTAGTAATAACTAACAATGCCTCTCTCTCTCTTTGTCTTATTCGTGTAATATAAACACAGTCACTATTATCTAACATAGCACATAAGTAGGCCAGATTCCACCTATTGCCTCATGAACAGTACTTCTGCAGTTTATTCCATATAACTACTTGAAGAGAGTAGACATAAACAAATATACTGTAATAAGTGTGTGGCTAACATATTTTGGTTTAGTCTATTTAACACTGCAAGCTTATTTATAGAATTTTTTTCTTCATGCAATAATAACATGAGTGTGCAATATCTGCAAAAATGCATACTACAACCAGCAAACATTGTAGTTTTTATTGTTGGACTGTGTTTTTATAATAATAACTTCTGCAGACCCACATTAAATACTATTTGAAATAGATGTTGATGTTTTCAGATTTTTTGTATAGAGCAGCAACAAAGTGATATAAATAGTTTTAAAACAAATTTTACATCATAAACATTTAACAACTTAGAATGACAATACAGATGAAGCAATTAACAAAATCAAAAATAAGCACAAAAATTTTAATTTCTTTAAAAAACCAGGTGCCTTTTATATAGTCATGGCCAGCCACTGAAAAGATTAATACATTTATTTAACAGTTTAAAATACTTTTTTAAACATTACAATGTACGATTACCAGGTGATACAACTTGAACTTTATTATCGTCAAATAAAAATATTCTAAAGGTACAAAGTTAAATGTGGCTATATATAATAGTTCTTAGTGATTATAATAAACATAGTTTAATAAAAATTAAAAAAAGTATTCTTTACAATAATTTGTTAAAGATGTGGTTAGACTTTAACATATTCAATATTTTTTTTATAATTTAGTAGTTAAATTCTAATGTTAACTGGTAAAATATTTCATTATTGATTAAAAATAACTGTAGTTATTAATTTTCATGTATTAACAAAACACACCACTACATTTCATACTAGTAGTACTCAAACTACCAAAAACATATTACGGCCTACTTGACTAATTTAGAAGGAAATGTTTGCCTACGCCTACATGATACAAATGTAGTGGGGACATGCCATTCAGTAATGACAGGCCTACTCACAAATAATATTTTACATCTGATTGACTTCTTTTTACCTGAAGAGAAGAAAGTGAAAAACTTGATGCAGCAATAACATCTGGCCTGGAAATAAAAAATAAAGTACATCAGTGAGTGAGTTGAACACTTACATTCTACCCTTGCTTGAGTTTATGCTGAAGTTAAATTATGCTTTTCAAATATTGTGGTGCCTAATGTGAATTCAACAACTGTCCACTATCTAGGAGTCACAAATAACTTTTTCCGTATTTGATATTTTGTTTATTTTTGCTTGCTAACAATAGGTTGACATGTTTAAAGAGTTGGATCAACAAGATAACAAAACAAAAGATATAAAGACAGTAGGCTATATAATCCCACAATACTGAATGGGTGTAGCCTGAGGTTTGTAATATGGTACAATCGCCAGAAACATAACTTTATATTTATCATTTACTTTTGTGATTAACATGTTTAAAAAACGTCAGTAAAGCAAGAGTCAAACTTACTTAACTTCCCACACATACCATATTATTTTGGACAGCATGTTTTGCTAATCCAACAAAATAGATGCATGAAAGCACTTTTTTCATCTGTTCTTGTTTTTAAAACTTTTAAAAAAAAGTTGTTAGGAAACAAAAATAAACATTTCAATATGAAAAAAGTACACTGGGACTGCTACATAATGAAGAGTTATTACAGTAAAGTAATTTACATTTTCTTTGTTGTTAAAAAAATTCTCTCCATTTTTTTAAATAACCTACCACTTTCATATAACGTGAAAAAATCATAAGCATTATTATTTATATTCAATATAAAACAAAACAAAAAATTTAAGTGCATTAACTAACAATTTAAAGCATTTGTAAATAAATGTGTAGATTGGCATGATCACAATATTGGATTTTTTCTTAGAAAATATACGGTTTTTTAATATAGGCCTAATGGTGAAAAAAATTGTTCACACTCTCAAAAACTGATGCTGTGATTTTGAAAAAAAAATATTTTTTTATTCTGACAATGTTATAAAAGACTTATTTACAATATTAAATATTCACTTTTTTATGAAACAGAAACTCTTGTTCAGTCTAAAAAAAAAAATCATTATTTCATCAGTTTTTGAATACCAATAATTCTGTCACTATTAAGGGTGCCCCTATTCATGAACGGCGATGATAGCCTGTATGTGCTTTTCGCCAAAAGCTGTATTCAAAAAAATTCCTATTCATGAAAACAAATATACTTTCAAGAAAAAATAACATTTTCAGTTATTAGTCATCATGCTAACTTAGAGACTAGTGACACTTAAAGTTAAGTGATGCATAATATATGCAATTTAGTATAACAAACCAAATTTCTAAGCCAGATTAAATTAATGAAACAACATAGGTTACACAAATTGTTTTTAAAAATTAATTAACGATCCCTGACCAAGTAATATTGGATTTCCGAATACTTGCAATTAGAATTCTCATGCACACAAATCAGAACAACATTACATAAATCTGCTTGAGTAATGGAATGTTTTATTTTCATAAAATATGTATGAAATTAAAATTTCTGAATAGTAAAAATACTGCTAAAAAAAGTGTATAAAACATTATAAGCAATGCTGTCTACATGTAATATAAAAATGTAGCCTACTTATAAATTGTATCTTCAAATAAGTTGAAATATTCAGTAGCCTAGTCTCAAGCTAGCCAAATTAAAATCTTAAAAAAATAATTTTAATTTACAAAATTATTTGAAATGTACGATTTGTTACTTACAAAAATAATAAATCAAGTTAGAATATATGCAACTTTAAGCCTAACTAATTTCATGATTTATGACTCGAAGTACTTATACTATCTAAACTTCAAAATAATACACCAATAAAATACGTGATTACTGTTTCTTCTGTCCTGTAAACAAGCAATACAATTTTTTTTTTTTTTTAACCTGTACCAAGAAGTTTAAAGCTTACGTTATTAATAGTGATTCTCTGGATGCAACTGAGGAATCTTCATTAAGGTCTTCTTCTTTCTTAATTTCATCATTTTTTTGTTCGGTTTCTGCCTCCTCCATACTTTTTATTTAATATAAATAATGTCAGCTATAAGAAATTACTGAAAAATATTTTTGAATACAGACTGAAACAAAACTCATAGCAACGCTTCAAACCTAGTAGGGTGCATAACCTAACAGCTAACTTCAGTAACTTCTCGTGTTTGTGACAAAGTACTTTAACATGCAAATTTCAGTGCAGCCAACATCAACATGTAATACCCAGATTTTAAATTATTTTAGGATATTCTTAATAAATATTATGAATTTTTTAACAATACTAACTATTTAAAAACAAATTATGTGATACTTGTGTGTGAATTCAACAGTTTGCATTTCGGCAAACAATATTTATTATCTATTGAGTATGGTGATAGTGATGATGAAAGTTGGGTATTTAGGAATTTGATGTTGTCATCATTTCATTTCACCTGTTCTGTTTAATTTAGCTATTATTGTTGTGTTTCAAGTTCGGTTCCAAGCTAATGATCAATAATCTATAACGTATAATTTTAGTTAATTATCACCGTTAAATATAAATACTTTAAAGATACGTAAATGAAATACGTCTCATTTACATACTACAAAATGTAATTTCTTTATTTTGGTAGGCAAATTATAAAAAGTTAAAATTATTTAAACTGTTTACGTTACTGTTTTCAGTTAAATAATTCAAATATTTACAACTATTATAAAATTAATTATTATTATGTAATAACTAAAAATATATTTACACAATTTATATTACATCATACCAACAAGTAATGAAATTATTGAAAAAAATATATGCAGACGGAAGGAACCCCTTAAACAATATATATATATATATATATATATATATATATATATATATATATATATATATATATTAGTGCTTTTATACTCTTAAAATAATATCTGTTATAATATAATATCTCTAATGAAATAAATAATATAAATACTGCGAAGATATTATAATGGTAGTAAAGTGTCACCAGCTGGTCACAAGTAAACAAAACTTTAAAAGATAACTGCTTTGATGGCACGAATGCCATCGTAACCTGTACAATTTTTGTATTCATTGTAATTTTGGTTTATGTTTTATTTGATAATTTTTGAAAAATGGCGTCCCCAGAAACTGAAAAGAGTGACAAATACTCAATTTTATTGCCGACGTACAATGAACGAGAAAATTTGCCAATAATTATTTGGTTAATTGTTGAAAACATGGAAAAGAGGTTTGTTATAGTTTTAGTTCTAATGATGTTATTTTAAAGTGCAACCTATCTTTGCATTCAAATAAACTACATAAAGTTATTAATTATTTTAAACTTGCGGATATGTTCATGTTAATAATCATTAAACATTAAAAAATATTTCTGTTCTTCACACTATTATTCCAATACACTAAATATGCATACAGTACTAGCCTTGGATATTTAATGAAACTGAGTTTTTGGAACTTATGTCAATTTTGGTAATTTTTGCTCCAGAACGCTTTATTATGTCTTCAATATAAAAGTGCGAAATAACAGGAAGTTGAAAAAAAAAGGAAAATAGAAGTAACAAACATAACCTTAAAATGACAATGCACGAAAGTAGGTAACATGTTTTCTATTGCAAAAATGTTATGTTCCATCACAAAATTAAATGCATGTTATTAATAACGAAAAGAATATTTACTTTTTTTTTCAAAAAAACTAATTCGACTTGGTTGTTGGTTGTAAGATAAACCTTAAAAAAAAAAAAAAATTAAGAACCTAACTCAGTTGTATTTGGAATAACGTGCATGATCAATACCTCGATAGTGATGTTGGCATAGTAATCAAGGGAAGCGTTAATTAATGTACAGTGTAGTTGTTTTCCATTTTTTGATAACTTTTTTGCCAAAATGTATTATTACATGGCCAAAAGCAATAATGCAAAATATAAAAGTGCGGAAAGTATGAAAGTACAATACGAACTGAAAATAAAATTTACTGCATAACCGCATAACTTGCTACTGTGTGAAAGTAGGTAATTTGTTTTTGATAAATAAGATGATTAAAATATCTTTATTTAAAAAGACGTAACTGACCTGATTGTTGGGTGAAAACCTACTTCATTGAATGGACACTATTTTAACGTTTTCATTATAGGAATGAACAAAGTAATGTATATTAAGTAATACTTATTAGAATGTGATAGCACGCATGAACAGTAAGTTGATATAGTAAATGTTAATGCATATGAGTAGTAACTTGGTGTAGGAAATATAATATCTTCCATGCAATGTAAACAGCAATGATGTCATAACATAGTTCCATAAAAATCAGTTTGAAAATGTAAGTAATCTGAAAAATATTTTCGCAAGTGAACATGTGTTAATTGGATAATAAATTTTTTTTTTTTTTGGTGTTTAATGTCCGACTATTGTGCACACTTGGGCTAATGCAGACGATGGGATGATTTATAGCGTATGAAAATGCCAAACCCTGGCCGGGAATCGAACCCGGGTCCTCGGGGTGAAAGCCCAGTATGCTATCAAAATAGGCACCGAGGTGGCATTGGATAATAAATGTAATAAAAGAAAACAAAATATTAAAAATCATTATTTGAAAAAACAATCTATACTGTATAAATACCTAGTGTAGTAACTCTGGCATGCTTCATGAAAAAGTGTACAACAATGGCGAAATTTTTTTGTAAAAATCATTACTATATTACAATTCTAACTGAAAACATTGTAATAAGTCATAAAACATAAAAACAGTAAAAGCTAAATAATTTTTTACACACCCAAGAACTGACCAAATAAAAAAAACACCATTCTAAATGCACATTGTGTAAATAATTGGTTTTATATCATGTAAACCTATTTATGAAACTTTACAATCACACCACACTAATAATTTTATTAACTTGTCTGTTGTTAAAGCTAAGAATTTTTTAAAAATTTGAAAAAACCATTGAAAATATTAAGATTTGAAGTTGTTTCACATTAGTGTAGTCTACGTACAGTGGATCAATACTGTGCAATATGTAATGCATTATGTTTGCGTGTATATTTATATTTACATTAAATTAAATTAATTTATTAATTTCATAATGTAACTACCAACACTATTAAAGTATAGTAATAACATCAGTAAAATCTTTTTAAAGGCTATTTCTCAATTGCAACTTTAACAGTTCTATACAATTTTGCCTAAATTGTTTAATGCTTTGCTGTCTGTAGGCCACCACAGCTGGTTGTCATGTTTTGGGCATT
The DNA here is from genome assembly GCA_022606455.1 of Callitettix versicolor. Taxonomy (NCBI): domain Eukaryota; kingdom Metazoa; phylum Arthropoda; class Insecta; order Hemiptera; family Cercopidae; genus Callitettix; species Callitettix versicolor. The sequence goes on along the minus strand of CM040185.1, from coordinate 12,843,585 downwards.
AGGCCAGAGTTTGTACCTACCTTGTTGTCCTTTAAGATTGGCTTGGTCAGCACAACTCTGTGTCAGCTATCATTATCGCTCCATTGCTTTGCTAGATCGAAGCTGCTTTTAGCGATAGCTAAAATGTTGTTTGTTTATTAAATTATAAAACTGCTGGTTATTTTTATTAAAACAAAAGTGTAAAAATATTATTAATAACGATTAATAATATTTCTATAAGTTAAATAAAATATTAAAAACTAATGTACAATTTACAGAAATTGAATATATAAAATGAAAAATATTAAGGTTTTTTTTATATTTTATAAATATAAATTTATATTTTAAGGTTCATAGGTGCTTTTTTCGTGGCCGCATCATATGCAAAATAAAAATTTATTATGTTATTTAGAATATTTCTTAGAGTCTATAAGAGTATGAAACATGAATGGTTTAGTAATATTTACAGTGATAGTGCTTCATAATAAACAATGAATTTAAGGTATTTAATTTAATTTAAGGTATTAAGAATTTAAGGTATGAATTTAAGGTATTTAATTTAATTTAAGGTATTAAGAATTTAAGGTATGAATTTAAGGTATTTTAATTTAACAGAAACTATACTCAGTACTCTTTGAACCTGTATTCTAGATTCAGTTGCTAATTCTCTGAAACACAGTTTAAGATTGTGGATTTGAGATGTAATTACTGTCGTTGCTTTACCTTTTTACCTTTACTATTTAAATGTTAACACTAAACCCTTAAAAAAAGATTTCAAAGGTAATACGGTAAGTATATTCTAGTGACAACTAAAAATACAGTGTTATATTTTTTTCAAAAACTAATGATTAAGAATATCAATAACACAGTTTCTTTATAAATCTAGTAAATAAATTTGAATAGTTTTGCGAAGACTAGGATGAAATATGTGTCACAATGTGTTTACCGACCACTCTCAACAAATAAATAAATGGAATCAACCAATGAACTCTAAAACAGAATTTGGTTCTACAACAGTATTGCCTATGCTGTTAGTCTGTGCATCATATCACACAAACAAAAATCATTGTCTTTGGTCAGCAAGTGTGATTGATAAGTGCAGAACATTTAGTTGAAGAATTAATCAAAAGATTGCAGCACTTAACAGCTAAATTAACGATTGTTGTTATTATAAAAGCAAATAATATAGTGTGGTTACCAGAGCTGGTCTGTCGTCTGTTCGAGCAGCTTATATAGTTAGTTTGAGCAGAGCTGGCGTTCTGACCTGAGAGATAATGAAGTTAAAAAACATAATTGAGGTGAATTGGAAAAGGGCGGTGGCTTACCAACCTGGAAGGACATTAACAAAATATATTACCCGACAGCAAAGGGTAATCTAACCCTTTGTCATGCAGTCATGGACTGTTTTACCATCCACATTTTAATTTGTATTTCACATTTTAAGGTTAAAATTAGGATTACCATTTTATTTTGAAACAAATTTAATTGTAAATTCAGTCATTTTCAGGTTAAGATAACCATAGATATAAATTGTTTGCATCTAGAGGATAATCGTAAGAGTTTTGTAGCTTATTATTAACAACCCTGTATTTCTGGAGGGGTATATTTCCTACCCCATTAGGTACGCTGCCTGTAATAATTCCTGAATCTGCCACTGGATAGTGAATTGTTATTGAAGTTTTACTATATTATAGGTCAGTCATTTAGAAAAATGCCTGCTAAGAACCAGTGGGACAGAGAAAAAAATGTATGTGTAAGAAGTTGTCTCCTCTCTCTTACCTAGCTCCTTTCTTTTTCTTTGCTATTGCTGAGTAGTAACAGTTTATAGACTCAGATTGGCAGATTCTGTGTCCCTGGATTGTTGGAGCAAGCTGGAGGAGAATTCTACATGTGTAATAATTTCTGGATCATATATATTATTGTTCGCCTGAAAATATAAAAAATACCTCCAAATTTAAATAAAAATAATATTAGTTTTAATATATAACCTAATGACATTATAATTGTGTTATTTCAGTAATATAAATTATGAAATTATTGTGATCGATGATGGAAGCCCAGATGGAACATTACAAATGGCTAAACAGCTTGAAAAAATATATGGTTCAGATAAAATTGTGAGTATTGGTTGGTGTTAATTTTTTTTTAAATAAAATAGTTATTTATTATAAGTAATGAGTTCTTGAAAAGGCTCAAGTTAAGTATAATAAAAGCATGATATGTAAATAATCACTTAGATTAATTTTAGACTCAGTGGCAAAATAATCTGTTTTAGCAGGTTACTGGAGGACCATTAAAGAGAAGTTTATAACCCACTTTATAACCAATTAAAAATTACAGTCAAAATCACTCACACACACACATATATATATATATATATATATATATATATATATATATATATACTAACTTACCTCTTTGAACGTGTCTGCAGATTCCTTAGAAATGTGGTGCATAAACGATGTTGTACAATGGTCTGCACTTAACTGTACAGCTAATGTAACACAAGTAATTACACAAATATGTACAAAGTTCTTATCCATAAAGTTCACTTACTTTAGATTTTTATTGTTGCACAGTATTACTGATACATATTCTACGGTATGTCGAAAATTAATGTTTTAGTTAGAATTCCGAATATAATCCGACAGTTCGCGTATAGTTTTAAAACTTTGGCAAGTTATCGTCTCACCTGTATAGTACAAGCAATTAAGAGAAGATATTTGGTTAGTACCACAGATACCTAAGCATTGTCTGTTGGCAGGAGCGGGTGACTTTTGCACTAAGAAGAGAGAGGTAAAACACAGTTCTAATAAACGAGATTTTGATCTAATTCCTCACTGTCGTAGAGCAACTAGGAGATATGAAGTCCGAAAGTTTCAGAGTGAAAACACGGCGATTTAGCATGCGTGTACTAATCAAAATGCTTCATTGTAAAAGACTTGTTGTTGCATGTAGTTGCAGAATGAGTGAGGATAAGTTGCTGCTCTGCAGTTTGACCTTGATCATAGCCGATACCATTTTGTAAGTGTGGGTTTTGGTGAAATTCAATTTTTTTCTGGTTAAATAAAAGAAGCAGAGCCATTCAATTATACATTCCTCTTGGTTATTGGCACTTCGGTTGATATTATTTAAAAACAAAACTTTTTCTCTTAAAGTAGGATAAGCATCTTGTGTTACTTCCTTCTGTGGTATGATGTATAGGAAGATCTGGGATTGGTTGGAGTTTATAGCGTTAGCAACTATCACGGTTCAAATGTTTTTTGAAAGAGAAATTGTAGAGTTAGTTTACAAAACAATAGTAGATTTTTTACCGTTTAGTGTATTGATATTTATGTAGCCGAAACACAATAGCTTTTACTGCGCATTCCCTTTTCACCACAACATTTCCCCTTTAGAAATAAATGTAATTGATTTAAAATTAATAAATTTTGTGCAAGAAAAAAAATGCATGCAATTTGATGAGGCTAGCCTATAATATTTACAAATAAAATGTCCATTTTAAATCTTTCTTTGACAATAGTATCTAGAGTTAGTATTACATTTACATTGAATTTAAAAAAATTAAAAATTACTGAGTTAATTTTGAATAACCTTTGAATAGGTACTTCGTCCTCGTGAAAAAAAATTAGGGCTTGGAACTGCTTACGTACACGGAATGAAAAATGCTACAGGGAATTTTATAGTTATCATGGACGCTGACCTTTCCCATCATGTAAGTATTTATTACTAGTTTGTAGTTCTTAAAACTATTTTAGAAAATTTCCATTGTAAAATGAGCTATTGGGGTTGTAGCATTTTTTCGTAAGTCTTGCCGAAAGCGTATCTTTAACGTTAACGTGTTCACCACAACGCAGCATACCTAGTGTGCCAAATCAGTGTGTACCAACACACTGGTTGTTTCGATCCACAGCAGTGTTGCTTTGTTAAGTGTCTGCAAGATGATTCGGCACACAAGTACCACCTGACATTAAAATGTGTCAGGTTTTTTTTTTATAAAGCCATATGGAATTAGTTAGGGATGTTTAACAAAGTCACGTTTGTTTTGTCTCACAACATAAAATTGGAATAGTTAAGGACTGTAATGGAAAGTTATGACAAACAGTAATATTTTTATCAACATGTATAATTATTTATTATTATAATAATTATTTTTTTTTTTGGTGTTTAACGTCTGACTATTGTGCACACTTGAGCTAATACAGATGATGGGATGATTTATAGCGTATGAAAATGCCAAGCCCTGGCCGGGAATCGGACCCGGGTCCTCGGGGTGAAAGCCCAGTACGCTATCAACTAGGCCACTGAGGCGACTTATATATATATATATATATATATATATATATATATATATATATATGTATGTATTTTTAACATCCATTCCATATTTTATGTCAGTTAGACTAATGAGGACGAGGGTTCAGCTTTAATGGTAAGAAAAAAGCAACGGGAGTAACTGCGGCTAGAACTAAGAACCTTAAGCTGCGCTATTCAGAGATGCAGCAGACTGACCAGTGCTTTAGCCACATTGACCAACGAGTCCATATATATATATATATATATATATATATATATATATATATATATATATATATATATATATAATGTTAATAAAAATATTACTGTTTGTATAAAAATCCAAAGTAAAATGCATTTAATTGAAATTATAATTTATAACCTAAAAAAATGTAAATATTTATAATTTTAAAAATGTATAAACAATAAAAATTATTTCAATATATAACTTATGTTGTTGTTGTTTTCCAATGGCTTCCACCATCTTTGATCTTGCTTCCCAGTAGAGGCCAGGGAAGCAAGGTTGCTGCTAGATGCTGAGAAGGTCTCTGCTGCTCTTCATCTAATTTTCTGCAGACCAGGAGATGGTCCTTGTTCATAATGGTGTCTGGGCATTCACACAATGTGCAGTTTTCATAGTTTAATATCTTAATTTTCTTCAGGTGTTCATTGAGACAGTCGTGACCAGTTGTCAGCCGAAAGACCGCAACAGATGTTCTCTTCTGGAGGTCCTTGACCTTCCCATACAAGTCGAATACATTCTCATAAGGCTTGTTCTTTATGTCTTCCTTGACTTTGTTTGTAAATTCAAGATAAGATGTTCGCTTCAGTGCACTAATCCTAGCCTCCAGTGTGAACATTCTTTTTGGTTTCTGAACTATAAGGTTGCTTCAATATATAACTTATTGAAGCATGACAAATGCAAGTGTGGACCGCCAGGATACTAGTAACAAAATATACCAGCTGGTTTGATCTTAGAATCTTCCATGTATTTCATCAAAATTTTAATAATTCCAACATCTTTTGCAAATTAATTGAACTCGGCCAGATTTTTTGTCAAGCCTTTGAAGTCTTTTTGGTTTTTTTTACGAATTTTGAATAACTGCTTCAGAATCAGTTGTTAATCTTTTGTTCTGGATTCTAAAAAGGAATTCGTTTTCCATCAAAAAATTACTTATATAAAGTCTATGCACTGACAACAAAGATCGACTCGATTACAAATTTTCTGTACCATTTTGTTCTGTTCTAAACCAAACATGTGCACATGGTTACATAGGCTTTGCATTCCTTATTTAAAATTACACTTGCTTTATTAATGTATACACAAATGTATTCAATGTTTCAGCCAAAATTTATTCCTGAAATGATAAAACTGCAGAAAGAAAATGATTTTGATGTTGTTTCTGGGACCCGTTATGTTGGCGATGGTGGTGTATATGGTTGGGACTTTAAGCGTAAGTTAATCAGCAGAGGTGCCAATTTTGTCACACAACTATTACTGCGTCCTGGTGCTTCTGATTTAACCGGTAGTTTCAGGTATGTTTCATCCAATATTACATTACATTCCAAAATTAAATTACATTTTATCACAGAAGTTAATCCCTGATTTGTATGTGTGTTTGTGTGTGTGTGTGTGTGTGTGTGTGTGTGTGTGTGTGTGTGTGTGTGTGTGTGTGTGTGTGTGTGTGTGTGTGTGTGTGTGTGTGTGTGTGTGTGTGTGTGTGTGTGTGTGTGTGTGTGTGTGTGTGAGTGTGTGAGTGTGTGAGTGTGTGAGTGTGTAGTGTGTGTGTGTGTGTGTGTGTGTATATATATATATATATATATATATATATATATATATATATATATATATATAAGAAACCATGCACAGGTTCTAACTGGATGTGGTTCCTTCCGAACTTACCTGTTATGTTTCTGGCTGGTAACAGACTCAGCTTGTCCCTTCTGTCCTCCAGCAGTGGATGAAGGTGCGGAACATGTATTTTTCCACTATCTGAGATTGAAGGAGGACAAGGTGAACCTTCCCACGCAGTAATTCCTGGTGGCGGTTCCATGTGGTCTATGGGTTCGTTTGCAAAAGAGGAATGCTTTTGGTGGTTTTTTAGTGGGTAGCAATAACTTAAACCTAAACTTAACTCTGGGGAATGATGGTACCCCAGCCCAGGTAGTTCAAAAAAGATTTTTCCACCTTTTTTGGCATCACAAAAAAAATTGATTAAACAAAGTATATTTATAAATTAGCAGGTATATATATATATATATATATATATATATATATTATTATTATTTTAAAATACTTACAGTATATAATTATTCTACTAGGTGGTAGAGAGACATAGATTAGTCTCGCTTTGACGTAAGAAACTAGAAATTTCACTTAGAAGGGTCTGTGAGACTTGGGTTGTATTAACACCACTTTGGTTTATTAATAAAAGTACTGAAAGCAGGACTGCTTCCAAATTTATTATGTTATGGTGTATTCATATGTTTAGGAAACAAACAGGCTTGAGATGCTTGCCCACCCACAGTTTGTTAATATTATTTTGTGTTCGCAGGCTGTACAAAAAGGATGTGTTGGATAAATTGGTCTCTTCTTGTGTTTCTAAAGGCTATGTATTCCAGATGGAAATGATCATTCGAGCACGGCAACTGAACTATACCATTGGAGAGGTAATTTCTGTTGTAGAGTTTTGAGACGTGCGTTTCTGTTCCGTTTCATGTTGATTCAAGTTAACATTATCGAATTCGTTGTTCATATATTCGATTGAAATTGGTCATGAGTACTGTAGTGCTAACCACACTTCACCCAACTAAAAAACAATCTGGCAGGAATAGTTCTTTCATATTCTATTGTGAAAAAAAATCAATCATGAATTTCTTGTATATCCTTCTTTAGATGTTCTCAGTAAAAAAAAGTGTTTCATTCTTAAATATGGGAAGCTTAAAGATATATTAACTTAGAGATTCGTTTTTCCTTCGATAGTATCGTGTTATAAGTTAGAGATCGACCTGTGTAATAAGATAGAGATCCCGTACTGTGTATTAACTTAGAGACTACAGTTCCGTCAAGTGTGTTGCACCGTGTGAATATGTTGCCGACACTGCTGCTTGTAGGCGCTTCAGTATTGTTTATCTAACAAGTAGAATTCGTTTAGTTAAAGTAAGATATATTATTAAATATAAAGTTCATTTGGATAGGTTTTGTTCTTAAAGGCTTATGTGCAATGCTGTAAATGTATACTAATTTACACATGTAGTAGTAATAGTAATAATAATATAAAAATATTGTTTGAAGGCTGCTTTATTCAAACCATATCCGAATTGAATTAAGAAAACAGCCCTAAATTAATGAATTAATGAATTCGTATAAACTTACGTTGTTTTTTTTCGATAAAACACCAATATTTCTATTTTTTTACAGATAATTGTCAAAAATAAATATTTAGATATGTTGTTGACCATAGTACTGACAATATATTCAACTGTAAACTCTAAAACAAAATACTGATGATTGGGCGGGTATACTTGTTAGATAAAAGATACTGAAGCGCCTGCAAGCAGCGGCGTCGGTAACATATACACACGGTGCAACACACATATGTACACGGAACTGTAGTCTCTAAGTTAATACACAGTACGGAATCTCTATCTTATTATACAGGTCTGTTTCTAACTTATAACACGGTGCCGTCGAAGGAAAAACGATTCTCTAAGTTAATAAATTTCTAAGCTATTACACATCCCCTTAAATATATGGGATGATCACAGGATATCTGTGATATCCTAGAGATTAAATTCATTGATAAATTTGAACAAAATTTGACATGTTTAGTTTGCCTATATCTTGGGAATACTTTTCAATATTTAGCAAAATTATCAAGCACATTTTTCCAGTAAAAAATATTTTAAATTTGGATTTTGTCAAAATCATTGGCTCAGATGATTGTGTTCAAATTAGGCCTGTATATAACCAAACAAAATGTATGGATATACTAAATTATACTAACCCTTAACAATCTAATTCAGGAGTTTTTAACAAAAACTCAATATATCAAAATTAATTCATCATGTGAAGGTTCATAACTTAAGTCAGTGTTACCAAATTTGAAATAAAAGAAACTTACTGCCTGATATATAATAATCATGGTATGTTTGTGCATGCCACTATAACTCTGCAACCCACCCCTGCAGCTCAGCCATGGAAAAAGTTCCAGCTTGGAACTGCAGGGGTTGGTTTTGGAGGTATGTATGTCAAAAGAAGGCATCACACCAATGGATTTCTCATGGAAAGTCAGTGAATCAGTTGATAATCGAGTGCCGAAGCACAACATTTAAGCTAATATGTCTAGGCTATTGATTAGAATTTAAAGCCATGTGTACAGATATAAATAGAATACAGCTGATCAGCAACATTCCAATACATCACTTTTAAAATAGATTTAACACTGACCTAGGCTAAACAAAAGAATATAAACCTTAATTGAAATATGTAACATGAATTACAAAAATTAAATGAAAGACAGTTTAAATAAGTCAAATATTAGAAATGTAATATATAAAATGAAATAATCAAAATAATTCACTTAAAAATTCATGAATTTTCATGTACATAAATCAATTATACCAAAGAAATGTAAAAAAACAATGAAATTAGTATTATTGGACTATGTATCTAAGCCAAGTAATGAGACAAATATTATTTTAAAAAAGTGTTAGATGTACAGTGTAAAAGAAATGGATGTTGACTAATCAGCGATGAAAGAGAGCAGTACCTATGCCATGTGAAAACCAGTCAGACTGCAAAACATTACCTTAAAAACGCAAAAATATTTTTTAATAATTAATGAACAAGAAGGCTATTTTTGGAAAGTAGAAATGATTCTGTAGTGCCTGAAAATTAATTGTAATTGTTACGAAATGTAGTACCAGACATTTTAAGTGTTAGTGAAGGTAAAAAATAATTAAGTGTGATGAATTTAAGTATTAAAAAGAAATGGACATCTAGACTTATTGAACATAAACTTATGGAACTGGAAGGTAATATCCTTAAAAATTGAAATATTTTAATAAAAATAATTACTTTAAACGAATGAAAAACTTGACTGTTAAAATACAAAATACAAAAATATACACAAAAATTATATATTTCTTAACTAAACGCAATGAAAATCAGAAATGTAATTGATTTAAAATTATGAAAACAAAGATTAGAATAAATGCTGAAGAATATTTTCCAAATATTTAGTTAATAAGTTATGAATTTACATGTTAAGTTTATACAATAGTGCAACTCTTTTATTATGTTATTAATACAGTACATCCCTGACAAACATTTGAGGTAATTTGAACATTGCACTATGTATTGAGACATCTAAGATCCTCAGTTAGATATCTAAGGTAAATATAAGTTGAATTGTGTAATAAAAATAAGATGATACCCTAAATAAACAGCAGTTCGGAAGGAATGATTGAGATGACTGACGAGTCTGTTCTGGAGTGAGGCTAAGGCTAGTTCGCGCAAGACTACGGTGCTCAGATAAGGGAAATTGTACATCGTGATTTTGGATATAGAACATTTCCTAAACGTCATAAATTTCATGCGTAAGACCTATTTTTTTTTTTTTTTTGGTTGTGCCAGTAAGGAGAGAATTTTTAAAAAAAAGTTATGACATTGTGAACTTGGGTGTTTTCACCGATTTTGTAGATCCGTTGTTAAGAAAAGAAATATCGGCTACCCTAGGGGAAAACCACTGAACTCTGATTAGCGGAAAAATAAACAATCAAACTGTTTAATACCATTAAAGTCTGTATCTTTAATTTATTTTTTTTCACTAATATATTTTTGTAAAGGGCCCTGGTTTATTATTATTTTAGTTAGTCATAGTGACATCACTAATAATAATATTTGTTACTTTTAGTGAACCTTACATCTTCCAGAAGAATATAGTTTAGTTCGAGTTATTTTTGTTTTGTTAAAGTTTGTTTTGGTGGATAACTGACATTTATTGTGAAAGATGTTATATTCCAAAAGGATGGTAAAGATTTAAGTTTAGTTGTTGAGTTTAAGTTAAAGTTTAGTTTTAATTTTGTTGTTGTTTGCCTTACTGAAAGTTGAACTAATTTATCATTATAAGTGTGCTATATTTTAATTATTATTTTTTCCCCTTTTAGTTTTATACGAAAACAGAAGTAATTAATTTAAATATTTTTTTCCTTTCACTACTTACTTTTTTTAACTTTTAATATGTCATTTAAAAAAAAAAACAACACAATTATAAATTTTTGAAAAGCAACAACTTTGATTTCTTTGGTCACCCTGAGCATTGTAACCTCACACAGGCATTCTCGTTGTCTTGGCCTAAACAATGGGTTATAAATTATATTAAAATTAAAGACAACGTTGCGCTCAGCAAATGGTTCATTAAAATTAGATACAAAATTCGTTATGGCCCACACCCCTTCTCCTCTAGCTAGCAAATAATTAAATATTTATTACGGGAACGTAATAGTATCTTGTATCATTTAGAAAATGTTGATCTTTGATTAACAATTTAAATGCAGTGGGGGGCTGTTTAGTGCAAATATATTGAGATGCAGCCCCGACTGCATTTAAATTGTTAATTGAAGATCAACATTTTCTATGATCAGTATATCGGTATAACGTTCAAATTACCTCGAACGTTTGACAGGGATATACAGCACTGATAACATAATAAATGAGTTGCATTGTTGCATAACTTAACATGTAAATTCGTAACTTATTGGCTAAATATTTGGAAAATATTTTAGCATTTATTCTAATACCTTGTTTTCATCTTTTTAAATCAATTATATTTTATATTTTCATTTCATTAGTTATGAAATATATAATTTTTGTGTATAATTAATTTTCTTATTTTATGTTTTAGCAGTAGTTTTTTTAGTGATTATTATTTTATTTAATCTTTTTCGTGAATAAAAAAAAATATATGTTCATAGGTGTATTTATTACGTTCCCGTAATAAATCTTTAATTATTTGCTAGCTACAGTGGAGAAGGGGTGTGGGCCATAACTAATTTTGTATCTAATTTTTAATGTACCATTTGTTGAGCGCCACGTTGTCTTTAATTTTAATATAATTTATACACCACTGTTTTAGGCCAAGACAACGAGAATGCCTGTACGTGGTTTAGGGTGGTCAAAGTGACCGCTTTTTTTTTGTCTTTCCACATTAATATTTTAAAGAAAAAAACAAATAGTGAGAGAAAAAAAATTAATTCTGTTTTCATACCATAGAGGAAAAAAAAGGCAAGAACATTTATAATGATAAATCAGTTTTACATCAATTCAAGTAAAGCAAACAGAATCAAAACTAAATTAAATCTGGACCAACCTTATCCAGTCTATCAATTTGTAATACAACAATACCTTGTGAGTGTTATTTAACCATAAAACAAATTATAAAAAAAAAAAAAACTAACTACTTAACTGAAATATATTCTTCTGTTTGATAATAGAACCACTAAAAGTAACAAGTGAGTGACATCCCTATAAATAAAGTAATAAACGAGGGTCCTTTACAGGAATGGCTTATTGGATATAAAGTTAATTTATATAGACAGACTTCAACGTATTAATCAGGTTGATTTTAGCGCTAATTAATATTTCGTGGTTTCCCCCTCCAGGTTAGCTGATATTTTTTTCTCAAAAACTACGTTACTTGATCGATGAATACACCAAAGTTCGCACTGTCAATTTTTAAAATTCTCACATTAATGTCACTCCAACAAACAAAGTAGGTCTTTTCCGAATGAAATTTATAGGAAAATTCACGTATTTATGTTAGCGTTCTAAATCCAAACATGAATGTGCACAATTTCACTTTGTATGCGATGTAGCCTCGTGCGAATTGGCCTTAGCCTCACTCCAGACCAGACTCGTCGGTTTTCTCAATCTTTCCTTCCAAACAACTGTTTATTTAGGGCATCATCTTATTGATATCGTGCAATTTAACTTATATTTACCTTAGATATCCAATTGAGGATCTGAGATGTCTCATATTAAAGGGACTTATAAATTATAAATAACTTAGAAGGTAACATTTTTGGTGTATTTTTAATAACTTTATTAGGACATACAAAATAATACATTACAAGCTTTCTGCTAAACCGGTTATTACAGAAAAGAATATGTATCAGTTATATCATAGACATACATTTTTCAAAGCTAAAGTGATAATTCATTTTTACAGCAATTATGTAATTATAAAGAAGAAATTGTCTCTACATTTCTGAGTCGATTAAGTTCCTCAATGCGGTCCATTCAGTAATTTTCCAGGATCCAAACAACTTACTGCTATTCCCTCTAACCACCTCATGCGAGTCAATGCAACATAAGCCTGATCTTTGACAAAAATGTGACTACCGAGATCAATAACAGCTTTATTCAAAGTAGTTCCTTGGACTTTATGTACTGTTACAGCCCAACACAATGAATGGCAGCATACATCTTTCTATTTTCCCCTGTCCTCATAGAACATCATATTCAACAGCAGTAAGCTCTGTCTTTACTCCAATATTGGCTACATTTCCCTTAACCGTGCTATCATCAAATTCTACAAATACAGCTTGTATTAGCTCCCCATGTTGAACTTGATCTCGATGAAGGGCTGACCATTCGATTTCCCTAATAGTGCCCATTGCTCTGTTGGTCGAACCATGATTGAAATTAATGTTCTTTCGTAACATTACTCGTGATCCAATTCCGATCTTTAAATTTTTTGGGATAGCTCCTGTTTTATTTGGATTTTTTAGTATGAAAGTCATTCTTTGGCCTTTGTCCATAATTTTTTTGTTTCCACAGACATGTCTTAGGGTGAAAATATCATAAATTTTTGATGATTTTTTCCACTTTTGAAGTCATTATCAAATTATATTCTTCTACTTGTTTTGTGGTTGAAAAAATTCGCAAATCCCCGTCTGTAAATCACTTGTCAAAGGAACTCTTTGACGATCTAAAATTTCTAGTTGCTGCATGGTTATCTGGCCAACTTTAGTATACCTATGAAAGTAATATCATTAGCTTGCCGCATGTTTTACGGTAAATCGCAAAAAACTAAATAGTTTCCAGAAATTTATTTCACCTGACAAGTAATACGGGTGCTTGAAAGAATAAGAACCAATTGTCTTCGATACAGGTGGCAACTGCAAGATCACGAAATAGAATATTATCCTCACCAAAGAAAGTATCAGTCATTTTAAGTTGCTGTAATCTTAAATGTCTGTTTCCTAATGTGTCATAGAGTACCACTGAGGTGTCATCAATAAGCCAATTAATGGGCTTCCACTTTATCTGTTCTTTTTGAAGACGTTCACCTGTATGAAGATGAAGCGTGGTTGCTTTTCCTTTTTCTATAGGAAGGGCAAAAGTAGAATGCGAAGTATTGCCGCTCGAATCAATCTTGCAGCGACACCTGTAGGTGCTGCAACAGCTAAGGTTCTGCCTATTTGTGAGGCAGCAAGATGACAGATCAGCTGAACAATTATTTTTAAAGTAAAACTTTTCCCAGTGCCAGCTTCACCTGTAACAAATACACGCAATGGCTCCGTATTTTTGTTATTAGTGATCAATTTGTCAGATGTGCTTGTAAATAGTTTTATTTGCTGAAAATTAGTAGAATCACAGTTTTAGCATACTGTTAGTCCGTCATTTCATGTATATTAGGCTCATTATTATCGTTAGCATGAATACCCTCATTATCATGATTATCAATTAAATTATGTTTTAAAATTTCAGACATTGTTTTCAACTTTGTTAGCTAAGTTGTCTGCAACAACACAAGCTATAGTTTGCTGGATCTCTTCCTACCACCGAGCCATTTGTTCAGCGCTATGTCTGCCTTGCATTGGTTACAATGAAATAAATGTGTCTTTGGCACTGTTGTATCCCTCTATTAATTCAGATTCTGAACGGAAAGGGACATGAGTGATTAAAAGAGAATAATAGTAAGCATCGCGACCTGAATTCGGATTAAAATATCTTGTTCACAAAACTGCTGGTCGATTACGCTTTCTAATTCTTTAGCATCTTCTGAAAAGTCGTTGCAACTTTTCATGCATAAATCTCATACCGAACAGCGAACTCGTGCAAACTTAATTGCTCAAGGGCACGTGATATTGCAATGTAGCAATCAAAAATATTTCTGTATGGTTCATTAGCACCACCATCAACTCTTAACATCCTGTATCTCAATTCTGGAAAACAGTAATTGACGAATATTACTTTTTGTGGGGAGTTTCATTTTAAGATAACGTAGAAGTACTGCACATTCGCATACTGACACTTTCTGGTTCAGAATAGCATTTTGAATTGCAAATACTTGATTCCTTCTCTTGAATCCTTCGAATGACATCTCGGATAGTTTCAGAAATGTCTGCAGGTTCTATATTAAGAACCAGTGACAGCACCGCATGGTTGGATATCCATGTTTGCTTTCCACAGTTATAAAATCCTTGTGTTGTAATTATTTACATTGTCTTCTTTTTCTCCTTTCAACTTGTAGAAGCTTCTACCGTTCCTGGTAATCTCATTCTCATCAAGTATTACTCCTTCCTGATAATAGCCTTTGGAATCCAAATCCACAGTGATTGCTGTTTGTAATGTGTGCATATGCTTGTGTTTTTACAAGCGTAAAACCAATTCTCTCAATTCAGGATCTTCATTGGAATCAGCAGGTTGCAAGTAACTACGCTGTTCAAAAGTTCTGTGTCTTGAGCACTGTCGAACACTGGCATATCTTTGCACCATGTGTGTATGAGAACTGCCACTGAAATGGAATTTGATACACAACCAAATGCTGACAACAAGCCTCTCTAGTACAAGGTTATTTTTTGTTTTAGATGTGTAAAAATGTATTCAAACATATCATAAATTGTCTACATAAAGTCACGAAGTACTTCTCTACGAGACGTAATTTTTCAGAAAAATTCATCAGCCACTGGGAAGTTAGATAACCATTTGCCACCAACAGAGCTTTCACAATATCAGGCCAATGCAGATCATTGCAGGAAAGCGTAATATAAAAGTGTGGAGCCCCAGATTTTTTATCATTGCCATTAAATCCGTAAAAACTTTACACCAGTATGACTGAATCCCTCGAATATTGCGCATCACACAATGAACGTTCTGAAATGCATTGTTATCCTAATCACGATTTTGGCGCATCCAACCACAAACAGAAACATTTTGTTGGAGTTTTGTATAATTCAACCATGGAAAGCGCATAAAATAGCTTATGGTTTACTTGAAATCTCTCATCTTTACTCATTACTCTTGATTGAAAATAGGGGTGTGGCGTTATGGGAACTGGCCGATATTCTCCGAACCCGTTTCTTTCGTCTGGAAACAGTTTTACCCAAGCCAATTCTTCAGCTCTTTCTGCCCTCATAACATTGATAAATGGTGCTGTTTCACGCTTCAATTGATAAATAGGTATGAGACCATTGTTAACAACTTTAGGTAAAAGGAAGTTCATATCAGGTATGTCAGTATCACTTGGCATCGTACTAGTAGTAATAATTTTACCATCGTAAAAGGAATTGCTAAATTTGTTGGGAGACTTGTCGTTATTGGAATTCACTTTTGTTTGACAAGATGAAGGAGAAAGACCACTTGCAGTTACTAACGAGGCCATTACAGCAGTAATAGAAAATTGTTGATTTTTTTCTTTCTGAACATTTAAGACAACAAGCAAGTGCCTGCATAATAATACTTTTGTCGGGAATTTCATTACCATTGATGTTCCTTTTTCACCTGCAGGAAATCCTTTTCGCCCCCTGGAGTGAGAGTCAAAGATGTAAAAATGGCTATTATCCTTTAAGATAGCAACTGAGTATAGATTTTGGGTAGTCACGATACCACTTTCGTGGTTTTGAAAGAAATTTTCTATGCCCGATTCAATGTCAGTAAAGTAGCCATCGAGTACTTGCTCAGGAGCAGTGGAATTGATGACTCCTACAATAACGTCAACATTAATTTCCAAGTTTAATGTATATACGCCAACGTTTATGTAAGGCAATAACTCTTCTGTATTTAGATAGTTTGGCTTATCTGCTAAGTGCGCTAGGCAGTGTAAGTAGAAGTTGTCACCGCTTAACAAAACTCTATCTATGTCTGAAGGTGACCATTCTGTCAAAGGTTTTAATACTGAATATGCGATAGCAGTTGCAGCATTCGCTGTGCACTGACGGCCACGTGATTCTTCTCTAAAGCAATCGCTACCTTGATGAAAATGCCCGCGTAATATGAACTTGTTATGTCCTGCGTATTTAAAATGACACTGTTTGTTTGTATCCATATTTTCACAATTCTCCATCACAATCGATTGTAAAATAGTTTCATTCATATGTTCACTGGTTGAATCTAAATGAAAATGAACATTAGCATACAAATGATTATTGTGTTTGAGCCATTCGATTGCTTTTTTAATTTTGCAGGCATCGAAAAAATACCTACGGCTGCTAGGTACATTTTGCAGTGATTCTTCAACGTGCTGCGCATTTGGTCCTTTGAAATCTCATTGACCAAATGTTCCACCTAAACTTACTTCTTTCATAAATGGCCTTATACGTGAAATTAGTCTAATCTCCATTTCATTTAGACACTGCAGCTCGGGAGGAATGGGCGCTACACTCGTGTCATTCCTAAATGCCACTGATGGTATTTTATTCTTCAATATATTATTAGCATATCTGTTAAAGCAAACTGGTCCATCAAGGTGGTCTTCTGGTAGGACAGTAATATTGTTAAGGGCTGTAATCTGACACGCTTGCTTTTTAAAAAGCAGTTTATTACACGAGTAGCAAACGATGTCTGCCAGTTGTGATAGTTTTTCAGAATTTTTGTCTTCGGTTAATGTTTCCTTATACAGAAAGTCGTATCTTTGCTTTTTAGAAATTGCAGTTTCTCGATATGTGGGTAATTCATCTTCACACGTCCTTTTGACACATTCAGGAATCGTAGTCATTCTAATTTCACACGGTGTATGTAACTCAGCCTGACGAACCTTTGCTGCACGAACTCGCATTGAGGGGAGTTTTGTTACTCTTGAAGTGGGTGATACATCCTTGTGAACGTCTGCAACATGAACTCGTATGGAGGGGAGTCTTGCCGTATGCGACCTGGATGTCTCATTTCTACGCTTTGTTGCTGCATGTTCTCGCATCCCACTAGAACGATGGGAAGATGAAGTTTCTTGTGTTTGAGACTGAGCCGTTCTCAGTTGTTTTAATCGGTTATATTGAGAAGACGAGGATTCCTTTGTAATTCTGGTCTCCATTTGTTTAGCTTTCTTCGTTTTTCTCGACATTACCATTTTGTTTAACGGAAAATTCTGTACCTGTAATTAGTAAATTAATTACAATGTTGTTCACTTTCTGACAGAATTGGAAGTAAAAATCCTGTAAATTAATTTTAAGGAATCGAAAGGTATGTCAGGTTATAAAATCTGTTGAGCCATTTACTTAATATATGCTATTTCGATCAACAATGAAAGTAAACTTTTGGTGAAATTTAAACTGTAACATAAACCTTATTCATTATAATTCTTTAATAACAGATTTTATATAAGAATCTGTGGAGTTTTACGTTGTTAGCATTCACATCCCGATTCAAATAGGAGTACAGTTATCGTCATTTATCCTTTATTGTTGGTATATTCCCTTAAACTGTTCGTTTCTCAGATTAAATTTTGTCTTTATTTCCTGTTCTTAGATTAATGTTGCTAAATTCTACTTACATATCGTTTTAGAATGTTTTGTTATTACACGACTGCCAAAAAGGGAGTGTTATGTTTTCCTTGCTTGGGTAAGTATGTTTATTCCAAAACTTGTTAATGGCTCAACCGATTTTGATCTGCATTAGCCCGTTGGTTTCCTCACTTCACCAGAAGTGTCATAATATATAACTTTCATCCAAATCACCCCAGTGGGGAAAAATTTGGGTGAATCAGTTGAATGTATGTATAGGTTATTGATACATATGCGTGTATATTACACTATGACTTCTTAACGGCTCAAATGGTTTTAATCTACCTTTTTCAAAAGTTTTACATGGCTAGTGTTGTTCATCAATATGCAAAGCCGGTGCAGGCAAATCACTAATCAAACAGGACCTCATAACTAACTAATGGATAGACGAACAGACATGCGAATTAGGTTTAAAAACTGATTGACAAGGTTGAATATTCTGGGATTTGTAGCCAACTTGACTTACAATAATTTCAATAAAAAATCCAGTTCATGTTAAAATAATTTAAAATCACATAAATCTGGGTTGAAGCAGTTTTATGGTAGACCAATACGAATTAAAGAATTTTGTCAAGAATAAAAATTTATCCTAGATTTAATGCTTTAGCAACTAGAAGCCTAGAAAATAAATATGAAAAATTAATTTCTATATTTTGCAAGCTAAAATATAATCTGTGTTTATACATGTAACAGAGACAGTAAAAGGAGATGAATTAGGTGATAAAAAATATTAAATGATTATAATAAAATAAAAATCCACTTCTTTCACATATTAAGAATGCCGGAGGACAGAATCCTGAGACAACTGGTAATGAGAAGCATCAACAGGAAAACACAGGGAATATACATCACACAAGTCCTCAGAGACCTCAGTGAAATAGGACTGAAAATGGATGATGCAACAGACAAATGTAAAATAACACGCATTCTTAAGACTAATAAATTTAAAGTGGATAAACCGAAGAAACACAAGAAGGTAGTGATCACAGATGCCGTCAGGAAGCAACGATCTGATCGAATGAGGGATTATTGAAGGAAAAAATTATAGCCAAATGTTAGGAAGAACTGAAATTTAGACTAAAGTGGTCCCATGAGGCCAAAAAATAAAAAAAAAAATAAAAATCCAAGTAAATATGTAGCAAATCCTGTTTAGCAAAAGTAGGGAATTACCGTAAGGAAGACACGGCCGTACTTTCAAAATAGAATTAATAAAATCGATGTATCTGATGAAAAATGTAGCAATTATAAATAGAAAAATATGATTAAATTTTTATAAAATCTTGTAAGTGGTTTAACATGTTTGTAAACTAGGTTAGATTGTTAGGCGGACATAATATATGTTATAACTAATTGCAGAAATTAGGCTAATGTATAAAGTTTATAATGTATTAGCGAAAAACTAATTTCAGATGGAATAAATAAGTTCCAAGAATTAAATCATAAATTCTTAAATAACTAATACACTCGTACATTCCTAAATAACTCACAAACAGGTATAAAAAGGTAATTACTGGGGACTATACAATAGGAATCGTTCGAATTCAACCATGGAAAGCAATAGAAAAACACTAACTTTGGAACCAATTGGCCTAAAGTTATCACTCAAGTTTCTGCGTTAAGCTGGGGAAAATGACACCCTGAATACAGAAATCGACCAAGCCAAATCGCAGTTATGAAAATCGGAAGGAATGGTAGATAAGCTAACGATAGGCTTTGTCCAAAGGTCAGGTTCGGGGACAAAACCAGATCTTCAGTTTAAAGTATATCAATTTCGGTTCAGCTCTGTGGAAGATAAATGAAATATAAATTGTAAATATATTATAAAATTTGAAATTAAAAAAAAATAAAATAGTATGAATTGAATACGAATCAAATAACAATTTAACACTTAATAACTATAGATCTAGTCTGAAGAGATTGGCATAATCGTACATTGAGTAATACAAAGTAGGAAATCTTATGTTGTAACATTAACGAATTATTAAATTGATTAGCAATATTAAATAAAATAAATGATAATTATTAAACTCATTCATTATAATAGGTTATAAACGGCCAGATATGCCAAAAATGCCGCATCCTAATATGTATTTTGCTATTATAATTTCAGTAAATTTAAGTAGTAAAAGGCGTATGTTATAATTTCAGTATAAATATAATTGTAAATTAATTTAGCAAATTGTCATTTTCGATAAAGGGAAACTTCGTTGAATTTTAAAAGTAGAAGTATTTATAATGAATTAATTAAATATTTTATGTGTATTTTAATGAATTAAAAGATTATTAATTTTTAATCAATAAAAGGACTTGTTATATAAACTGATTCAAAATTAACTTGTTTTATAATTCTACTCTTTTCTCTTTTAAAAAATATACAACTATTTCTCTGCCAGTATGATCACCTCTATCCAAGATAAAAGAGCTTATGTTATAATGAAAATAATTAAATGTTATTTTTCTTAAGAATTGTTATTATAAATTAATAAAAGAAATTTTCAAATTATTGACCCCTATGTAGGTTAGAAATCAAATATTTAAATTACAACCCGAAAAAAGCCAGAAAATATTCAACTATTAAAAAAAAATGTTTTAATGAAAACGATCCTTCATTGCGCTGAGTTTTCGTTTTTTTGATTTACTCTTAAAGCTGTTAATTTCTTTTATTTCAAATTTGGTAACACCTACTTTAGTTATATATTTTTATGTATCAAAAATTTGAGTGATGCAATGATTTTTAGAAATTATTCCGATTTTTCATTTTTGTTGTTGTCGATAGCTTCAAACTAGTTTTTTTTTAGTGAAATAATTGGACGAGAAAGTGTGTTTTTGAAGCATTTATTTTAGTTACTGTGTATTTTTATATTTATTTTTTTTTCAGGTGCCTATTACATTTGTAGATAGAGTATACGGAGAGTCCAAACTTGGAGGTTCGGAAATCTTTCAATTTGTAAAAGCCCTGTTATATCTGTTTGCTACGACATAGAGTGATGAACAAATGCGTCTTAAATTATTTTGTTTTATTGTGTTACTGTATGTATCTAACCTGTACAAATTTGTGAAAGTAAACATTCCTTTCTTTGAAGTATATTTTTTGTACATGTAAAAAAATATTTTATGTATGTTAATATAGGTAAAAGGAGGGGTTTTCTCTTAAACTAACAATAATATAATATAGGCCTGTACATATTTACTGAGAATTTTAGCTTTCTACTAAATTAGGAAGGTGGAAGTGATTTGATAACGTAAATATTTAGTTATAAATTTTTCAAAATATCATACAGTAAAAAACTCTAGTAAATTTTAACCTTAAAACTATTTGGGTTAATAATATTGGGCATAATTAATAATATGATTAAAATTTTATTATTATATTTATTATTATTTTTTTCCTTTAACATTTAAACCTTTTAACCTTTCCTAACTCTTCTCTTTCATACATAAAAGCAATACTGTTTTGAAAAAAAACAATTTTTTTGTTAGGATTTGTTACCTAACCTGTAAAATAATTACAATATGTGATATTTTCAGACATTGAAAATATTATTAAATAAAATGAAGTATAATAAATTCAGTTCTATATTTTATTCTAATGTACACAAAAATTTTAAGTTTTACTCATAGATAGCAGTACCTTACTGCTATTGAATTTTTACAAATCATAAATCCCTAAAGTGTAGCCCTCTGTGTGTTTATTTGAAACTATGTAATTCAGAATGCAAGTAAAAGTTATCAGCTTCTTTATTGCTCACTTCCAACAGTTTTGGCCATCTTTTCTTATTTTATAGTAAAAAAAAATATTGCAACTGTAAATAATGTACACTGTTATTTTGAATCTTATTAGAAAATTTACTACAGTAAAAGAAAGAAATCAAGGTATGGACTTTATCATCAAGGTAATGAATTTAATATAACCTTAAAATTTGCATATATTTCTGATTGTTTCATGGTGATCAAAACAATATTCTTTTTTCTAATATAAAAAATGTAAAATGCCCAGTTTGAAAACAATGATTGTGTAAAGGTCATTCATACCATATTATTCAATATATTTTATTATATTGTTGTAATATAAGTGTATTAAAAGTTTTGTTTACTTTAATGATGCCTATATAAGTGACAGAGTAGCCTATACAACAAAATACAATAGAATTTTAAACTTTATTGTAAAAAATATATTGTTATAATAAATATTACAGTTTAAAAAAAAATCGCTATCCATAAAGTCAAAGATCAGACATTATAACACAGTGATGAGACCAGAGTGGTGTATGCTCGAAAGGGCATGACAATCTCAGAAGAACTTAGGAAAAGGAGATCACAAAGGCTGAAGAGGTATTGGGAAGTACAATGCGCCAAGAAGATGAGGCCTCACTAATGACTGAATGTGCTCCAGTGTGGGCCTACCTACCCCCAAAAGTAGACTTTATTATTTCAAACATTTACAGATATCTGAGGGTTATAGTTTAAAAGTAAATGGTACAGCAAAACTTTGCTCGCAAATCTATAACCATATTAGTTTCTGAACCTGAATATTCAATGTTATAACAACTAATAAACATTATCTGGGTTTATTTCATATCGCAGGTATTCTTAATTTTGGCTCCTACTTTGGGTAAGTGAAAATATTAGTGTGACTACTAATATTAAAAAAAAATGTTTTCTTGTATATAATTGTGATAATTTCTTGGGGAGAGCTCAAAAATTGACCCTGTGGTGATTTTTTGAAAATCGATCTTTCTGTCTTATATAGCGTATGAATAACAAACTTTGTCCTGAATAAAGCAGTGAAGCAATTTTAAAACAAGTAACAGAAATAATTTAATAACACATTTTTTTTAATACACTACATTTTTTACATTCTGCACTTTTGTTGTAAGTTATTTTCCTTTTACTAAACATATTACAACCTTTTTTTTCGTTTCGGTAATGGTTGATGTTCCTTTGCGATGGCTATTTTGTTCTGCGATTCATCAATCATTGGGACCTAACTTAAAGTTGAACTATCACATTTGTAAACAAATAAGATCACAATGTTCTCCAATTAAAAAAAAAGCCTTTAAGTTGGCTAACCAAACCTGACGTGATTTTGTATGGAACATAGATTTTCATATTATTTGTATAAAATAAAACTACATATTATCTCGTGCAAACAAAACAACTTTTGTAGTACCTATTTAATTCCATGCATACCAATTTTCAAAAAAAAAAGTTTTGATTTTCATAAGTAATGTTTTATCATTATAAACAGAAAAATGTATATTTTCAATTAAAAAATTTTCAGATATACGAAATATGCATAGGTAATTTCAAAAACTTGTCAAGGATTGGAGGGGGGATTAAAAAACACAGTTAAAATTTGAACCAAATTAGAGTAACTACCCTAGGGACAAATCAGGGAATTGTTTTATAAAAGTGGAAGTTTTTAACTAATAAGGGTATATTGCAATGACATGTTTGTTTTTGTTTCTTTTATTTAAAATTTGTTATGCTGACTTCAGTTGATTTTTCACACATGACCAAATTTTGAGCGAATTCTAAATATAAAACTGTAAAGTTTCTGCCTACCAGAAAAAATACAAGTTCTGTAACGGCCATATTTAATACTCCTGATAGTTTACAAAAAATCCGATAGATGGGACAATAATCTCTAAATGTGATATTCGCGCACTGAAACAGTTTATAATGAAAAACGAACGGTTTTTAGAAATTAGATAGATTTTCCATTTTTTTTGCCTAACAACATTTTTGTGTAGTGATTGACTTTGAGGAAGTTTGTGCAATGCTTTTGCACTATGTATTATATTTATTTTGCTGTTTAATTTTTTTTTACTTTATACAGTAATAGTATCTGTTAAAAAAAACTAGGTCTACTATTGCATTTGTTTTTGGAGTTGGATATGTGTTACATTTTTCGAATAGAACATGATTTGGAATTGTATTGACTTGAACACTCTTTTTTAAAAGCCAATAGTTTGGTTTACTTATTTATCAGATAAAAAGTTACACAAAAGATTTTCATCGTAATATTAAACTGTAAGTTTCTGCCTCAAGAAAAAATACAAGTTCTGTAACGGTCATATTTAATATTTCTGATAGTTTACAAAAAATCCGCTAGATGGAAGAATAATCTGTAAATGTGATATTCGCGTCACAGAAAAAGCCAACATAACGAAAAACGAAAGGTTTTTAGAAATTAGGTTGATTTTCCATTTTTTTTGCCTAACAACATTTTTGTATAGTGATTGACTATGAGGAAGTTTGTGCAATGGTTTTGCACTATGTATTATATTTATTTTCCTGTTTAATTTTTTTTTACTTTACACAGTAATAGTATCTGTTAAAAAAAAAAAAAAATACTAGGCCTACTGATGCATTTGTTTTTGGGAGTTGGATATGTGTTACATTTTTCAAATAGAACATTGACTTTAACACTCTTTTTTAAAAGCCAATAATTTGGTTTAATTATTTATCAGATAAAAACTTGCACAAAGGATTTTCATTGTAATATTATATTAAACTAAAGTTTCTGCCTCACAAAAAAAACAAGTTCTGTAACGGACCTGATAGTTTTCAAAAACTCCGCTAGATGGGAGAATAATCTCTAAATGTGATATTCGCTCACTTAAACGGCCAAGATAATGAAAAAACGAACGATATTTTATCGTCCATTTATTTTCTAAAAACAGTAACTTTACTTATTTGACAAAATATGTTCATTTATTGTTACCGTTTTTTAAATATCGTGTTGTTTGTCAGTTAACCAATATTAGACCAGTGAATTGATGAGATACATTTATAATAAAATCTATATACAGTACCTTTATCATAAATGCTTCATTGAAGATCGCACACAATTCTAACTTCAATTGTGTTAGGCTTCAGGACCATCCGAAGGGTGAAAACCGGGTCAAGCTGCCACGCGGGGGTTGGGGTTGTACAAGATAAAGCGCCCTCTTTGGAAGTGGATAATTGACCACTGTTGTACTAGCCCTTTTTGGTTAAATAACTGTACACGTATAATTAGCAAAAATCATACTGATTTATTAACCTGATAAACAGTGTTAATTAAATAACTCAAAATTTAGTCCTTGAATAAAAATAATTAAACGATACATATAGTTGCAATCTCTCTGAAATTCAGGTTCGTTAGAATCAGCAAAAAAAGTGAAATTCAGCCTAATTTTTCAAAATCGGTTCATCTGATTTTTAAAAAAAAATCTTGGTAATTTTGAAGATTAATAGCTAAAGTCAGTGTAGCGAATTTGAATTTTTTTTTGCCAGCGAAAAACCGATGGGTTTATCATCGCCGAATTTGAATATATATATATATATATATATATATATATACATATATATATATATATATATATGTATGTATGTGTGTGTGTGTGTGTGTGTGTGTGTGTGTGTGTGTGTGTGTGTGTGTGTGTGTGTGTGTGCGCGTGTGTGTGTGTGTGTGTGTGTGTGTGTGTGTGTGTGTGCAGTAGTTAGGTAAACCTTGAAATCTGTTGGGTGTTTTGTTTATTTTTTCAATATTTTCTGGTGGTTATCGCGTGCGCCTCACAAGCGCAAGGTCTCCGGTTCGATCCCCGAACGGAAATACAGACAATTTTAATTATAATAAATTTATTATGAGACTTGCGACGAGCAAAATTTACTGTTACATATCAATATAAATTTGTACAGTCGCATCAAGCTAAATGCAACATCACAACCAGCCCTAAAACGTGATTTATAGGATTTCCTCAAAATCGGTTTCGACGATTTCGATCAAAAATGTCTCCAAAGTAACCTACAAGCACCGGAACAAAATGTATCAGTTATATTAAAAAACAATCAGGGAGAAATCGAGAAAAATTGGAAAATTTTCCTACACTCACTAGGGAAGATTTATTGAAATCAGAGTAGAGCTTAAAAAATTTTAATGTTGATTTATGCAGATTTTAATGCTTATTATGCTCGTGTAATAAGTTTTTTTATTACAAAAAAACTTGACAGCATATTGTAACTTTTTGTTAATTCACTGAGACAGCTGCGATTATTAGTCATAGCTACTAATAAGTAAAACCTTATTTGTTTTTGCGAGAAAGTTAGATTTGTTTTCCCTGAACTGAACGTGTAACATAACAAAATGCATTGATTCTATAATCGTAAGGTACCTTGATAATCATACTCATACACTGCCACACTAATTACAACGTCGAAGCCGACATATTTGACATTCCACGGCCTTTGTTATATTCGGGATATTCAACACAAATATATTCCACCTAAGCACCGCCCATTCCACGTCCACGATCGAATGATAAAGATCAGATCGCTTAAACTCTTTGAACCCCCTCGCCCCCGGCCCGTGGCACTAACTACCCCGTAATCATCCAATTATATAATAAATAAAAAAACCCACCCTTCCACCCCCACCCCTTTAACTAATGGTAACGTACCGAAACATCACTAGATAGTCTCCGGAGAGCTGCGGGCGTTTGGCCTATCCGATGTGGATTTAGTGAGATAAGCGGTGAAGGCTGTGCGAGTGTTGCACTAACTTTTCCACATACGGTTTTGAAGCACTAGCACCATGCAACACCGATAATCATCACTACATATCACTACATAACTGCTGGCGAAATGTTTTTACAATGGCTAATAGTATAAATTTTGGTTATGCTGGAAAAACAATCGTTCATTATGTCACTTGTTTGACCTATAAACGGGAAAACTTTAACCACACTTGTTTGAATAAGTGAAAATTTTGGAAATCAATTTTCAGTAAATTTTCACAGGATGAGTTGCCATCTGGTAAGACCTAGACCCGGGACCTTAAAATACGGGCCTATCATGACATCTAAATTACTTTTGAAGTAATTAAAAATAATATTTTTGAAATGAAAACTTTTATGGTCGCGGCTGACAAAACATGAAAACCCTGCAGGGGGTGCAGACTAGCTATTGAGAGGATTTAGACGTCCCTCGCGGTACCCGAGTTTAACACACTTACACTTACGACTGTACACTTTACACTCACACTTACATTTAGGGAGGCGATAAATAGCCTCAGTGTGCTTCTCGCCTTAAAAAAAATTGAACATTTGCTTTCGCGTCACGTTTGATTCCGTAACGCATACCTCACAGTATGTATAATTGTTTTTGTATAGCCTGTATGTAAACTTGAAGTGACTACTTCTAAACAGCTGATTTCGCACAACAGCTGTTGCTTCAATATAATTACATTTGAGGTTATGTTTATTGTTCTAGTTAATTTCAAAAATGTGTATTTTCTAAATTATTTAATGAATATGACTTATACCAATTTTCACTTCTGTAGGCACTATCCCAATTGTTAGGCCCTACACATAATTTTTCTAATGTGTGTGTGTTTAAAAACTGCCAGGTTCGCCATTTTGGTTCAATATGATTCAAACTTAACACAAAGTTCAATTGATGTAATAACTTGAACAAAATTGTTACATTTGCCATCATTTATGTTATAAAACAATACAATACTTCTCGAGTATGGATCAGTTCTCGTTCTCAAGCGCCTAACTTTTAAATAAATGAAACTAGTTAACAAGCCTAGATGCCTAAAAAAACCAGAAATAAAACTAAGACCGGATTCAGATTGAGAACTAGATTCAGGAAAATTAATTAGGAAATCAATCACCAAGAAAACGGAACGAAAACACTACTGAAGTTATTTTAACATGTGCCATGTTTTAGGGCTGATTGTGATGTTGGATTCTGCGGGACGCGTGATGCGAGGGACACGTTTATATTGATATATAACGGTTTATTTTGCGTGTCGCAAGTCTGATGTTAAATTAATTATAATTAAAAATCTTGTGTTCGCTCCGGGATCGAACTGAACACCTTGCGCTTGTGAGACGCACGTGTTAACCACTACACTACGGAAACTACGAAGAAGTTTGACCGAAGTATATGAAATGAATCGTTAATTTAATTTTGATAGTTATATTAAAAGACCAGTTGGTGGTTCTGTGGTTCTCCCGGAGGCACTCTACGCCTGCGAGACCCTTTTCCAGATCAAGAATAATGACCAGTTACTTAAGATCGAGAGAAGAATAATTAGGACCTATTTAAATAAAAGTTACCAGAAATATGGTTTCTGGAGAGTCGCTACCAACGAGACAGTGTATAAACAGGTAGACCCAGTGTTATGAAAAAACGAAGAATTGTCCATCTCTTCCACATCCTTAGGATGCCCAACAGCAGGATTCTAAAACAGCTGGTCATGAGAAATATTAATAGGAAGACCCAAGGACACTACGCCTCGCAGACTTT